>JAUCMX010000006.1:3262853-3807853 GCA_033459395.1 Hemibagrus guttatus | reverse complement strand
TGTCCCTCTCCCCCTATATCTCTCATTACACTTGCTGTGTTCAGAGCACAAGAGACCTACAGCAATGCATTCTGGGTAGACTCATTCGCTGATAGACAAAGATGAGCGTTCAGAGCACAAATTGAACATCAATAACGCAATAATACAAGTATAGAAATGACTTACCTGAGAGATATACAGCCTCCATCATCATGATGAATGACTTCCAGAGAAATACCATGGAAATGTCAGAGTTTTATACATCCTTTGCTTAAATTAAATTGAAATTAGATCTCTTTTTTGGTTATGGAGTAGTTTCATTACAATATGCTACACAGCTGATAAACTGAGATGTTTTGATGTGGTTTAAACTAGAAACATAAATAAAACACACCATGTAGTCGAACGATAAAATGTTACACTGCAGCCATTCTGGACAAACACACTCTCTTCCAGCTTAGGCTCCGCCCCACAATGTGTCAAGGAGAATTTGCCCCACAAACATGGAAGCAACGGCAATAAAATTCCATCAAAATGACCTTATCTATAAACATGAGCAGAACACACCATGCACCTGAACACAGACCTGTTACAAGGCAGGCATTTTGAACAACTCTTTTTTTACTTTTACTTTTAGACTGCTTAGGTCACACCCCTAAACACTGTTTAATGCAGGATGGGAACCACGCCAGTGAGATTAACCAGTGATGGCAAAATGAAAAGCAGTGAAGCTTTCTTTCCAAATGTATTATTTAAAAAATAAATAAATAAATAAATATAATCAAAGAAGGGGGCACGGTGGCTTAGTGGTTAGCATGTTTGCCTCACACCTCCAGAGTTGGGGGTTCGATTCCCACCTCCGTCGTGTGTGTGTGTGTGGTGTGTGTTTGTGTGTTCTCCCCGTGCCTGGGGTTTTGGGTTTTTCCTCCCCCAATCCAAAGACATGCATGGTAGGTTGATTGGCATCTCTAAATTGTCCGTAGTGAGTGTGTGTGCCCTGCGATGGGTTGGCACTCCGTCCAGGGTGTATCCTGCCTTGATGCCCAATGACGCCTGAGATAGGCACAGGCTCCCCGTGACCCGAGAATAGTTCAGATAAGCGGTAGACAATGAATGAATGAATATAATCAAAGACTTTCAGCACAGTGTCCACTAGTGGCATCTAGTGGTCAGAATCATGACGTGCAGCTCCAAATGGCTCAAGCAGCAGCGTCTGTCTTTCTTTCTTTCTCTCTCCCTCCCTTCCTTCCTTCCTTCCTTCCTTCCTTTCTATCATATGTGTATCTTTCTTTCTTTCTTTCTTTCTTTCTTTTTTCTCTCTCTCTCTCTCTCTCCTCTCTTCTCTCTCTCTCTCTCTCTCTCTCTCTCCTCTCTCTTCTTCCCTCCTCCCTCCTCCCTTCTATCCTTTATCTTTCTTTCTTTCTTTCTTTCTTTCTTTCTTTCTTTCTTTCAATTTAACAATAAAGTATATGCTTTTTACCAGGACACTGCCATTTCATTCTGAGCATGACTTATGGTACATTTTCAGTTTTAAAGAAATGAATGATGTTCAGGCTGTGAGTCTGATATAAAATCATGTGTTTTCCCTCTGTTGGATAACCGTATACAGAATTTTAGTGGTTGATGATAATCGTTTCATCTCAGAGAGCATAAATAGGTTTGATATCACAATTTCCTTTGAAGATACAAGCGTTTGTGTGGAGGAAAATGATTTTGATGAACTTTTTTATGCCCTACTGATGACTTTGTCGTACAGCAAATTATTATTTATTATTATTATTATTATTATTATTATTATTATTTATGGCACAATACAGCGTTTTTCCTTTCTGATACAATATGCTAAAACCTTGAAATGAATTAGCATTTTATTTATTTATTTATTTACTTTACTTACTTTATTTTACATTTTTTCGTCTTGTATCCGACCTACCAGGTCAATTAAGTGCAACCTCTAATGCTAGAGGAGAGCGGGGAACAACCTAACACGTTTTGTTTTCTGTGGTTTGTTAGTTAGTTTGTTTCTTCTGTTATTATTATTATTTTTTTTTTACATATGTCTGGAACAAATATGTGATTTTCATGAATAAAAAAAAAAGCTTCTTTCATGAATTTACAATTTACAACTGTATGGATTTGCATAGTTCATTTTAATTGTATGGTCAATTCTACCACAGCGTTAGCACAACTGAGATTCAGACCGGATTGCAGCCTGTACAAGCATTTAGAGACTATATCAGATAATAACTAAAAGATTTTATTTTAAAATGATGCCTTGTTTTAAATTAACACTAAAAAACGAGCTGAAAATTAACGTCTGTGTAAAACCTTTTTACTTATTCTATGGTAAAAAAAAGTGTTCTGCCTTTAATATCCTGTAAATACAGGAAGCTGCATCATACCAGTGTACATGGAAAGCACTAAATATATGTTTTATGTGGAAGCTTAGTGGTTAAGATGTAGGACTACAGATTGGAACTAGTGATCAGAAGGTTGTGAGTTTGAATCCCAGGTCCACCAATCTTCCACTGCTGGGCCCCAGAGCAAGGCCCTTAGCCCTTGCTCAGTAGTTTAAAACAAGATAAAATGTAAGTTGCTCTGGATAAGGGCTTCATTTTCAGGTCACAGGGAGCCTGTGCCTATCTCAGGCATCATTGGGCGTCCAGGGCAGAGTGCCAACCTATCGCAGGGCACACACACACACACACACACAACGGACAGTTTAGAGATGCCAATCAACCTACAGTGCATGTCTTTGGACCGGGGGAGGAAACCGGAGTACCCGGAGGAAACCCTCAAGGCACGGGAAGAACATGCAAACTCCACACACACGGCAGAGGCGGGAATCGAACCCCCAACCCTAGAGGTGTGAGGCAAACATGCTAACCACCAAGCCACCGTGCCCCCCTTGTCATTAATGTAATGAATGAAATCTGTTCTATCCCACCTGTTGGGTTGTGCCCCGCTTTCCCCTACTGTATCGATACGAAAGTAAACAACAAACCTCTTCAAACTGTCTATTATTTATAGGCATGAACTAATGACTGATAGGAATTTTACATAACAGGACATTTCTAGTAATCTTTATAGTCTATATTACAGTGGAACCTCGGCATATGAATGCCCTCCATTACGAATTTTTGGCTGTGCTAATTTAAGCCCCAGCTTGGTGGCACGACTTCCTGTGAGGGGTCAGTACTTTGTAAGCAGCCATACAGTTTACATATGCTTCATATTGGTCATAGTTTTGGGTGGCTGAAACAGATTATCTGCATTTACATTATTTCTTATGGGAAAATTTGTTTCTCAATACAAATTTTCGCCTTAAGAACTTAAATTCGTATGCCAAGGTTCCACTGTATTTAATTATCACTTTACGTTACCCACCAACATCTTGTTGGGAAAAACTTTCCTTTTATCACATCCAGAGAGCTGACCATGCTGTGTTTCTCTGAAGCTCCACAAATTAAAACTAAACTCAATTCAAACTTAAACAACGGCTCGGGATCGAGGCCGATAATTTCCTCCTCACACTCCGCTGGTCTGTGCTCAAATGTGATATTTAAAGCCTCCATCTTCAGGCTCATGCTCAGTCATCCGTGCGTGTAAATGGGCCAGCGTGTCTGGAGCTCCAGAGTCGCCTTGGCGAACAGCAAGTCACTGAGCAATGAGCAGAATTACCGCATTACATCCAGATGATTAGACGAGCACCGCCTCAGAGCCGCAGCGCTCTCACAGAGGAATCAGACAGGGTGTAATTGTCTCCCGTTTACTGAATGATCGCGACTTGTGAATCACGGCAGGATTGAGAGGAGCGATGTGGAGAGTGATGTGAGGGATTTCAGGAGTCAGATGTCATAGTGAAATGGACAACTTTGAATGTTTAGGTTCGGTTTACGGAGTAACATGGGGCACATGGGACACACTTCATAATTATAACACAAACTACATCGGATACTGGACAGAGTGCCAACCCATTGCAGGGCACACACACTCATTCACTTACCCAATCGCACACTACGGGCAATTTAGAGACTCCAATCAGCCTAGAAGCATGTCTTTGGACTGTGGGAGGAAACCGGAGCACCCGGAGGAAACCCACCAAGCATGGGGAGAACATGCACACACACAGTGAGCAGGACCGAGACTCCAACCCAGGACGCTGGAGGTGTGAGGCAAATGTGCTAACCACTAAGGCACAGTGCCAGCTGTATCTTATCTTATTTTATCTTATCTTAAATCACTCTTTTGTCATAATATTGTAGTTAAATAATCAACCACAGGGTGGCGTGATGGAACAGACTCATTGTTAACTACCACAAGGGTTTCATTCCTCTTATACCTTGTCTGCTGAAAAAGCAAAAAAAAAAAATCATATTTTGACAAAGCCTATAAGTTTATTTAAGTGTAATATTTTTTTTAATGAATGACATTTGCTTTGTATTTTAATATCAGTGCTACTGTATTCTATCTACACAGGTTATTAACCAGCTAGCTTGCTAACTATCTAGTAGGATAAAGTGTAACGGACAAAGTGGCTGGTGATATAATTTCACATTTTATCAACAGTAGAATCAAATATTCGTATAGTTTAATATGTATGTATTAGAATAGAGCTTAACCTGCCAATCTTCAGCTACTTACATGAGAAACTGACTCAGTTTGCAGTGCCTTCTTGGTAAGTTGTGTTCTTTAAGTCTACAGTCAAGTTGAATCGATTCCTCGGGTCACTGAAAGTTCAGATTGCAAACCGATAACGTAAAGTAAAAGTGATGGGAAACAGCAGTTTGGCTGCACACAGCTGTCGATAACTGAAGTGAGAACAGGAAACGGGGGGTGGGGGGGTTCAGCCTCATGATGCGGTAATAGTTAGCATATGGAGCATGTGGAGAAAAAGGAGACTTGATGGAAATCGCCTGCCCTTGTGAAGGTGATGTTGATTGGACAGCTTGCATCACAAATTAGAGTGTAGTCAATAGTTCAGTAAGGTCCTGATATGTCACATTGAATTTGGGTGAGGTGAAGAGCAATATTGCTTGAGTGATTAACCGAGTACGGCACGCCAAAAGGTCCTCCGTTGTACTCACGGTGAACGGCCATGCACAGCTTGAAATTTTCCTCCACTTATACCTGATCCAGTTCATTATTATGAAGCCCTTTATAAACTAACTGGAGCAGCTCAGGACAGGAGACGAGAAAAAAGATGGAAGGAATTCTTATGAAACACTGACATCTAGTGGAACAGAGAGAAATTACAGAAATATTACAGGCTGTGGATATGCGCATATTTTGCTTCTTTATACCATCTCATTTATTATTTGTCTGTTTGTTTATTTATTTAATATATGTATATATTTTATATATATATATTCATTCATTGTCTACCGCTTATCCGATCTATTCTCGGGTCCCGGGGAGCCTGTGCCTATCTCAGGCATCATCGGGCATCAAGGCAGGATACACCCTGGACGGAGTGCCAACCCATCGCAGGGCACACACACTCTCATTCACTCACACAATGACACACTACAGACAATTTAGAGATGCCGATCAACCTACCATACATGTCTTTGGACCGGGGGAGGAAACCGGAGTACCCGGAGGAAACCCCCGAGGCACGGGGAGAACATGCAAACTCCACACACACATGGCAGAGGCGGGAATCGAACCCCCAACCCTGGAAGTGTGAGGCAAACGTGCTAACCACTAAGCCACTAAGCCACCATGCCCCCATGTTATATATATATTTATATATATATATATATATTTATATATATATATATATATTTATATATATATATATATATTTATATATATATATATATATTTATATATATATATATATATAACTAACATGGGGGCATGGTATATATTTATATATATATATATATATATATATATATATATATATATATATATATATATATATAAAAACTATAATAAAAAAGAAACGTTGCTAATAAATACGTTAAAATAGAGTGAATAATTTAAAAATGAAAAGAAACATTTGGCGCCATCTGCTGGTTTTCATTGTTAATTACATAGACGTATACAAGTACATTTAATACGGTAGACACATTTAAAGACAGGATTTGGCGCCATCTACTGGTTACGACTGTTAACGACAACTAGAAAGAAAAGCGATGTCCTTTTAATAATTTATCATTTTATATATTTAATATTCAGTTCATGGTCAGGTTATTATAATTATTATTCAGTTTATGACTATTTATTAGTTATTATAATTATCTTTCTATGCATTTAGTTCTTCATTTATTATGTGGGGCGAATAAATGTAAGCGTGTAACAGAGCGGAACTCAGGAAAACAGCGTTAAAATGTTGAATAATAAAATCTTGAATAATTGCAATTTAATTATTGACTTTGACTATTTACTGATGTTAAACGTGTTTGAGCATCTTGCAAAGTACTCTATCAATTAAAAGAATATGTATATATGTAGGGTGGGCGCGGTGGCTTGGTGGTTAGCACGTTTGCCTCACACCTCCAGGGTTGTGGTTTCGATTCCCGCCTCTGCCGTGTGTGTGGAGGTTGCATGTTCTCCCCGTGCCTCGGGGGTTTCCTCTGGGTACTCCGGTTTCCTCCCCCGGTCCAAAGACATACATTGTAAGTTGATTGGCATCTCTAAATTTTCCGTATTGTGTGTGTGCCCTGTGATGTCCAGGGCGTATCCTGCCTTGATGCCTGAGATAGGCACAGGCTCCCCGTGACCTGAGAATAGATTGGATAAGCGGTAGACAATGAATGTATATATGTATTCACATATCAACATCAATTGCATTCATGTAATATACAATTATCCTGGCCTTGAGCAAAACAAACACACAAACAAATAAATGATCAATTAAATAGATAAATAAAATGAAATCTTCTGTGACTGAAAGTGGAACAAGGAGCATAATGGAACTTGTGAACAATTATCAACACTCATTTACCCATGATAGGCAATTATCTATTATATAATGCCAGAACTAATAAGGAAGTAGTAATACACTACTGTTATACATTTATAATAAATGTTAAATAAATAAATAGAACAATAATGCAGTAGCTACATTATATAGTTGAGGAAATAATCATGTTTTCCCCACTCTTATTTATTTATTTATTTATTTATTTATTTATTTGTTCGTTTGTTTGTTTGTTTGTTTGTTTGTTTGTAAGTGAGTGTAAGGTGAAATATTAAATTATTTTATTAGATTGTGTTGTAAAGGGCTGTTGAAGTAACAGCTTTTAAGCTTGAGGAATGATGATGGTGTTGGAGAGGAGTGAAGATGATGATATTGCTGAAGAATATGATGATGATGATGATGATGATGATGGTGGTGGTGGTGAGGTGTAAAGATAATGATAATGATGGTGGTGATGATGATGATAATGATGATGCAGATGAAGGTACTGATTGTGGTGGTGGTCATGAGTAGTGAGGATGATGATGATGATGATGATGATTGTAGTGATGATGATCATGTTAGTAATGATGATGATGATGATGATGATGGTGGTGGTTGTGAGAAGTGAGGATGATGATGGTGGTGATGACAGCGGTGATGATGATTGTAGTGATCATTATGTTGATGATGATGGTGGTGGTGGTAGTCTTGAGGAGTGAAGGATGGTGGTGGTGGTGGTGAGCATTGAAGATGATGGTGATGATGATATCCATGATGAAGCTGGTGATTGTGGTGGTGGTGATGGTGGTCATGAGGAGTCAGGAAGATGATGATTGTAGTGATGATGGTCATGATAATGATGCTGCTGCTGCTGCTGCTACTGATGACAATAAAGGTGGTGATTGTGGTGATGATGACATTGGTGATAGTGGTGGTGGAGAGGAGTGAGGACAATGATGATGATGATGATGATGATGATGATAGTCTTGAGGAGTGATGATGGTGGTGGTGCAGAGGAGTGAGGATGATGATGATGATAATGATAGTCTTGAGGAATGATGATGGTGGTGAGGAGTGAAGATAATGATAATGATGGTGATGAAGATGAAGGTAGTGATTGTGGGGGTGGTGGTGGTGGCTATGGTGATGATGGTGGTCATGAGGAGTGAGGATGATGATGATGGTGATGATGATCATGTCAATGATTATGATGATGATGATAAAGGTGGTGATTGTGGTGATGATGATGATGATGATGAGGATGATGATGGTAGTGATGCTGAATATTTTTGGCCTGAGTTAGTCGCACATACTATGTGGTACAGATGAGAGATGATGTGACTTTTATTAATTATCCGCTGTGGAGAAAATTTGACACCGGAAAAAAAAAAACAGTTACAGAACAATCTTCTTAACATAGTTGTTTGTTTGTTTTTGTCAATATCTATTTTGTAAATGAATAATGTCAAATATTTTCCAAAGCAGAGTTTTGAATTGTCCTCCGTCACTGATTAGAGTCCTGTAATAACACCCCTTGTACCTTAAATTCTAACCTTGGATCCAATTGAGCTGTACAGTTTAGCGTAAGCGGATAGAAACACAAAAGAAACAGAGAAATCATTCTAGACAGTGCATCCTTTCCAAAGGTTAAAACATTCTTCATTACTGTCATTAACACTCTGTCAGTCAGTTCGCAGCTGATTGCGGCTGATATTTTCAGATGAATCCTGTGGTTTTGTCGCTATCACACTCACACACAGTGGGCTGATTGCCAGGCAGAGCTGTCAGAGCGAACAGTAACTTCACCTTTCTGACACTTCACACGTGTGGAAGTGCTGCTTCTGCTGCTGCTGCTGCTGTTGCAGCTGCCAGAGAAATAAATTAAAGCACAGAGAGAACCCACAAACACAGTCATCACTCGCTCATTCACACCCGTGCATGCGCAGAGAGAGAGAGAGAGAGAGAGAGAGATTCATAGAGAAAGATAAAGGGAGAGAGAGACAGACAGGGATAAAGAGACAGAGATAAAGAGATTAGACAGACAGAGAGAGACTTGACGTAGAAAGACAGAGATAAAGAGACAGAGAGAGAGAGAGAGAGAGAGAGAGAGATTCATAGAGAAAGATAAAGGGAGAGAGAGACAGACAGGGATAAAGAGACAGAGATAAAGAGACAGACAGACAGAGAGAGACTTGACGTAGAAAGACAGAGATAAAGAGACAGAGAGAGAGAGAGAGAGAGAGAGAGAGATTCATAGAGAAAGATAAAGGAGAGAGAGACAGACAGGGATAAAGAGACAGAGATAAAGAGACAGACAGACAGAGAGAGACTTGACGTAGAAAGACAGAGATAAAGAGACAGAGAGAGAGAGAGAGAGAGCGAGCAAGAGAGAGAGAGAGAGAGATTCATAGAGAAAGATAAAGGGAGAGAGAGACAGACAGGATAAAGAGACAGAGATAAAGAGACAGACAGACAGAGAGAGACTTGACATAGAAAGACAGAGATAAAGAGACAGAGAGAGAGAGAGAGAGAGAGAGAGAGAGAGAGAGAGAGAGAGAGAGAGAGAGAGAGAGATTCATAGAGATACAGCCGGAGAGAGACAGAGATAAAGAGACAGACAGACAGAGAGAGACTTGACATAGAAAGACAGAGATAAAGAGACAGAGAGAGAGAGAGAGAGAGAAAGTGAAAGAGAGAGAGAGACAGACAGAAAGAGAGAGACAGAGTGTGATACAGGCAGAGAGTCAGATCGAGAGAGAAGCAAAGATAAAAAGACAGATGGAGAGAGGCAATGTGAGACAGAAAGAGCAGCAGAGAGAGATACAGGCAAAGAGAGACAGACAGAGAGAGAGACAGAGATAAAGAGACAGAGACACAGACAGGGATAAAGAGACAGAGATACTTACATAGAAAGACAGAGCTAAAGAGACAGAGAGAGAGAGAGACAAAGTGAAAGAGACAGACAGAAAAAGACAGACAGCGAGAGACAGAGAGAGATACTGACAGAGAGACAATCAGAGAGAGACACGGGCAAAGAAAGACCGACAGAGAGACAGACAGGGATAAAGAGACAGAGAGACAAGACAGAGAGAGAGAGACAGAGTGAGAGAGAAAGACAGACAGGGAGAGAGACAGAGAGAGATACAGGCAGAGAGAGACAGACAGCAAGAGAGACAGTGATAAAGAGACAGGGAAACAGACAGAGATAAAGAGGCAGACAGAGAGAGATAGGCAGAGAGAGAGAGGGAGAAAGACAGACAGGTGTAGGAGAGAGAGTGAGAGGGTCTGGCTGTGGAGAATGGCTCAGAGAGAGAGAGAGAGAGAGAGAGAGAGAGAGAAAGAGAGAGTGAGAGACAGACAGACAGACATACAGACACTGAGAGAAACACTGGCCATGGAGATGGACTGCTATAAGAAATCATGAGCAGAGAGCAGAGAGTGTAGAGACAGAGCTGCACTTTCTAACAGAGTGTAAAAAATTCCAACATCTACGCAAAACAATTCATTTAACCCAGCTCCAGTTCTCCCTCCTGCCCAACACTGACACACTGCCCTTCCTGCAGGGGGAAATGAAGAAGAACTGCGTTCTAGCAGGGCAGTGAATAACTCACACACACACACACACACACACACACCCCACACACACACACAGAGAGCTGTGATTCTGTTCTGTCAGTACATGTGTTACATGTGTACATGTGTTCTGTCAGTACATGTGTTTGTTGACAGACAAAGAAAAACAAACAGAGAGACAGAGCGTGAGAGACAGACTGTGAGAGATAAACAGAGAGACATACAGAGAGGACAGACAGAGAATGACAGACAGAGAATGACAGACTGTGAGAGACGGACAGAGACAGACAGACAAAAAGAGACTGAAAGAAAGGACAGACTCTGAGAGACAGACAGAGAGAGACAGATGAAGAAAAACACAGCGGGCGACAGAGAGTGAGAGACAGACAGTGAGTGACAGACAATGAGAGACAGAGAAAAAGAGATAAACAGAGAGGACAGACTGTGAGAGACCGACAAAGAGAGACAGAGAGTGAGAGACAAACAGAGATAGACAGACAAAGAGAGACAGACAGAGAGGATGGACAGTGAGAGACAGACGGTGAGAGAGACTGTGAGAGACAGACAGAGAGACAGTAAAAGACTGTGGAAGAAAAACAGAGAGGACAGGCAGTCAGAGAAAGAGCGAAAGAGACAGAGTGAGAAACAGACAGAGAGAGAGAGATAAACAGATATAACACAGTGAGCAAAAAATCGAGAGAGATAAAGAGAGACAGTGAGAGACAGACAGAGACAGACAGTGAGAGACAGAAAGGACAGACTGTGGGAGACAGAACAGACAGTGAGAGACTGTAAGACACCCGACGACTCGTAGAGGACGTAGAGGACAGAGGACATGCTGAACTTCTTCCTCACTGAGTGCAGCAAATACATAGACATAGGACACAATTGAATTGAAGAGAGAGAGAGCAAGAGAGAGAGAGAGAGAGAGAGAGAGAGAGAGAGAGAGAGAGAGAGAGAGAACCCATATACAGTGTCATCTCTATACTCATCTTTATTTTGTCAGATTTCTGAAAGAGACAGAGAGAGAGAGAGAGAGAGAGAGAGAGAGAGAGGACCCATTAACAGTGTCATTTCTACACTCATCTTTTGTCAGATTTCTGAAAGAGAGAGAGAGAGAGAGAGAGAGAACCCATAAACTGTGTCATCTCTACACTCATCTTTCGTCAGATTTCTGAAAGAGAGAGAGAGAGAGAGAGAGAGAACCCATAAACTGTGTCATCTCTACACTCATCTTTTGTCAGATTTCTGAAAGAGAGAGAGAGAGAACCCATAAACAGTGTCATCTCTACACTCATCTTTTGTCAGATTTCTGAAAGAGAGAGAGATAGAGAGAGAGAGAGAGAGAGAGAGAGAGAGAGAGAGAGAGAGAGAGAGAGAGAGAGAGAGAGAGAGAGAGAGAGAGAACCCGTAAACAGTGTCATCTCTACACTCATGAGAGAGACACAGACAGAGAGAGGGAGAGAGAATAAATGTGTAAAATAGAGAGAGACTGAAACTGACACACAGATAGAAAACGGATAGATAGAGAGTGATAAACACAACACTGTATGATTGTTATCTCCATTAAAGATAACAGGAAATCACTCAGATCTATTAAAACCAAATCCAGCTCATGATAAAAAACAGAAATGTCACCTCAGTGAGACAATTCAAAACTACAGTCTACAATTCAGAGCAAAAGTCTCGCTTTCGAGTCATCTTGAATATAAAGGACCTTTTTTTGTCTCCAGTCTCTTTAAAAGGTCAATATTTTCTGGTTTACGTCATGTAAAAAGTTTCTTTCCCTGATTCTCAACTCGACTGCTAAATCTGTGTCTACTGAGTAAACCGAATACAAGAAAATTATACAGAATGAACAGACATTTTCTAAACCTATACAAACAGAGAGATTTTTTTTTTAAATTTTTTACGAAAAGTTTTATCGGGCATGTGGTTGAGATTAGAGGTGTACCTCTGGTCAGCCATCTTGTGGGACACAGAAACAAAAAGGTTGAGTCACAGGACATTTGTAAGATCCACTGGAGTGTCGTCGGCCATCTTGGAATTTTTTTTCTCATCCAGCAAAGTGACTGGTAGCCCCGCCCTTCTTCCACTACAGCAAAGCAGTGATTATTGAGTGTATGAAGTGTACAGCATTTCACACTTGTTTTCATGTGGGGGTGTGGGGGCACGGTGGCACGGTGGCTTAGTGGTTAGCACGTTTGCCTCACACCTCCAGGGTTGGGGGTTCAATTCCCGCCTCCGCCGTGTGTGTGGACTTTGCATGTTCTCCCCGTGCCTCGGGGGTTTCCTCCCCTAATCCAAAGACATGCTTGGTAGGTTGATTGGCATCTCTAAATTGTCTGTAGTGTGTGATTGCGTGAGTGAATGAGAGTGTGTGTGTGCCCTGCGATGGGTTGGCACTCCATCCAGGGTGTATCCTGCCTTGATGCCCAATGACGCCTGAGATAGGCACAGGCTCCCCATGACCCGAGAATAGATCGGATAAGCGGTAGACAATGAATGAATGAATGAATGAATAATCTTTGTGCATGAGAAAGGAAACAAACTCTGCTTATGGATCTTAGATCATCCGCCTCTGGCACATCCTTAAAGAATACTTCACCAGAAATGGATCCAGTGGAGAATGCGCATCTTCAGGCTGTTGTAGCTTGCTAGGGAGCTATCATAAGAGCCTCCCAGGAGCAACTAGCAAGCTGCCAACAAGCAGCTCTAACAACTGCAGCCGACCCATGTGACCCCCTGATCACTGCTGCGCCTCCACGCAGTGAGTTAGGCTTGGCTAACTATGCATGGCTGTCCCAGATAAATTCGATGGCTCCGCGGACCACTTTCTGCGACAATGTGATAATTTCTTCACGCATCATCCGGACGTGTACCACGAGGAAATTACCAAGTGCGCCTTCCTCCCGTCACTGATAACAGGGAGGGCCTTAGACTTGGCATCTGTGGTCTGGGACAGTGATCCGCAGGTGAAAACCTCATTTGCATGCTTCTCCAGTCTCATTTGGGAGGTTTTCGAATATCCGGCAGGGGCGAGATGTTTCTGTGCGACTCCTCGAGCTGTGTCAGGGCCCCGATTCAGCAGCAGACTACACAGTGAAGTTTCACACCCTAGCAGCACAGAGTGGATGGAATGACACTGCTCACCTGTTTCACCCAGGTCTACAGGCTGAAATGGCATGCCGAGAAACGAATACCACCTTGTCTACATCATGACGGCCATTTGACTGGACAATCTCCTTCGCCAGCACGACCCAGCACCCGTCCATGCCCCGAACTACGGTTCCGCAAGGAGTACTGAAGCTCCAGAGACGATAGACCAGAACCTATGCAAATAGACCGCACCCGTGTGTCTCCTGAAGAGCGACAGCATCGGGCCTGCATCCAACTGTGCTTCTACTGCGGAGGCTCGGGCCATCGGGTGTTGGCCTGCCCGGAGAGACTGTCACCTTCCAAGGTGGGGGAAAATTGCTTGTGTTCATGCCTGACATTAACAGTAACTCTGCACTATGCTCAAGACTCCCGTGCGCCTTCCCACTCTGCCATGTGATATGCCTCTACAAGTGACAGCCGTAGACAATCGACCCATTGGGAAGGATTACATTACTCATCAGACCATCCCCTTCACCCTCCAAGTTGGACTGTTACACTTTGAGGAACTCTCTTTCTTTGTTATTTTTTCCCCTACTAACCCCATCATTCTGGGCTTCCCCTGGCTACAACTTCACAATCCGCTCATATCTTGGAAGAAGGGTGAACTAATACGCTGGTCACCATACTGCCAGAGCAACTGCCTCAAAGATTGTTTCTCACCCCTGCCTCGCCACGTCCATCGAAAGCCTGAGTAACACCGAGAACTCCATTCTCCCATGGGAATACCATGACCTCCAGGAAGTAATCAGCAAGGAGAGGGCCAGCTGACCCCCCCCCCCCCCCCCCCCCCCACCACCCCTGGGATTGTGCCATTGACCTGCTGCCCAACGCCAGAATGTCACAATTGAGTTATATATTTTGGAAATGAGGCCCTTGAGGTGTGTAGGGGTTCTAAGTCCAGTCTTGATTCCGAGGGCAATTGAGGAAACACAGAGCAATGGGCCTGGATAAAATGACAAACTTGAAGATATCGAAAAAAATCTGACCTCTGAAGATTATATTTTTGAGCCAGATCATTGTAATTAGCAAAAATGTTATCATTGAAAAAGTCACTACATTTAATTAAACCAAGGTCCTGCCATTGCTTGAAAGTGGCATCTAGTTTAGCAGCTGGGAAAAGATGGTTGTTTCTTATGGGGGTTTCCAAGGAAAAGTCTGGGAGATGAAATACTTGTCTAAACTGTTTATATATTTTGAGAGTCGTAGTTACAACTGGATTTGAGGAAAACTGCGATGGTGAGAATGGTGACGTCATTGTAATCAGCACCGCCAGTGATGTTGACTTGCAAGATATAGCCTCCACTTTACACCATTCTGTATGTGGGGACTGAAACCAATATACAACGTTTTGTAAGTTTGCTGCCCAATAATAATTTAGCAAGTTTGGGAAAGTCAATCCTCCATCCTTTTTAGGTCTTTCAAGAAATTCTCTGCATATCCTTGGCTTTTTGCCCCCCCCCACATAAAGGAAGACAGCAACCTATTGGTTGACTGGAAAAAAGTCAAGAAAATTGCCAAGTCTTTGGCAAGAAAATTGGAAGACTCTGAAACAAATACAATAGTCTGGGTAATACATTCATTTTAAGGCACTTGATTTTACCAGCCAAAGACAAATATATAACACTCCACCGTTGAAAATCTGATTCTAGTTTTTTAAGTATGGGACTATAATTTGCTTTAAACAAACCAGCATATGTTTATTCCTAAGTATTTAAATCCTGATTTTGATATACAAAAAGGCAGGTCTGTATCTGTAATCTGATCTGCCATATTATTTATGGGTAAGCATATACTTTTAGAGAGGTTTAGTTTATAACCTGAAAAGTGCCCACATTCTTTTAATATTTTCACAACTTCAGAGACACACAATAGTGGGTCAGTTATGTATAGTAATAAATCATCAGCATACAAAGAAACTTTAAACTCAACACCCATTCTTTTAATACCTCTAATAGACTGTGATGATCTAAGTACTGATGATAATGGCTCTATAGCCAAAATAAATAGCAAAGGGCTAAGGGGGCATCCTTGTCGTGTACCTCTAGATAAGGAAAAATACTGAGATGTTATCTTATTTATCTTCTTATTTTATCTTATTTATTTATCTTACTGCTGCCTTAGGTTGATGATAAAGCAGGTGAATCCAGGAAATGAATTTTGGGCCAACCCCAAATTTATCTAATACAGCAAATAAATAGTTCCATTCGACTCTATCAAATGTCTTCTCTACGTCTAGAGAAACAATCACTTCAGAACTGCTCTCTGATGCAGAAGAATGTACAAGATTAAAAAGCTTCTGAATATTAATGAAGGAGTGGCGCCCCTTTATAAGGCCTGTCTGGTCTTGTGAAATAATATCTGGCATTATATACTCTATTCTAGAGGCCAGTGCTTTAGATAAAATTTTTACGTCTACATTTAGTAAGGAAAGGGTCTATAAGAACTACAATCAAGGGCTTCTTTATGTGGCTTCAGGAAAATTGTGATATGGGCCTGCGTCAGTTGTGAGGAGAATTTTTTTATAAAACTCGATGGGAAACCCGTCCAGTCCTGGGGCTTTACCACTCTGCATGGATCTAATTGAATCTTCTATCTCTTGAAGTTGTAGAGGTTTATCCAGATTATCTTTTCGGTCCTTTTTAACTGTGGGTAGGTTAACGTTAGCCAAGAATGTTGACATGAAAGATTCATGACGTGGAAATTCTGAAGTATACAAATCTGAATAATATTTATGAAAAACAGAATGAATTTCATGGGGATCCATTGTAATTTCTTGTGATGATTTCCTAATTTTTGGAATAAGCCTATTATTCCTAATTATTTGGAATAAGATGCTAATTTACTTCTTAACTGTTGGGCAAGAAGACAACCTGCCTTTTCACTGTGTTCGTAAAACCTGGTGCAAGCAAAAACTAAATCACGTTCTGTTTCTTCTGTTGATAGTAAATCATATCTTGTCTTAAGACTAAGTTTTTTTCTATATAGTTCTGCCGTTGGGGCCTTAGCATACAGCTGATCATTTTCCTGTATAGATTTGATAAGTTTCTCCTGTGCTTATTTTCTTTCTTTATTCCCTTATTACAACCTTAAACGTCTCCCATAATAGTGACGGTGATATAGAGTCTGTATTATTAGTTCATAGAAAATTGCCAATTGCATAGTATATGAATTGGCAGAAGTTTGCAACTGAGAGTAAAGTTGTATTTAGCTTCCATGCTGCCCTTGTTGGGTAGTTATAAGAAAAACATAGGGCTAGAGAATACTTTTTTATCAGGAAATAAAAACCGCCATGGGTCCACACAGCCAATTTGAGCCATGTATCCAGCAAGGGTCTCAACCATTTTTAAAAGAGGTGCAGTTTTAGGGTTGGAATGATCCATAGCTGTATCCATCACACAAATTCAAATCCCCACCAAATATAAGACGGCAAGTGTTTAAATCTGGTAACAAGGAAAATATTTTTTTCACAAAGTTAACCTCATCCCAGTTGGGTGCATACACACTGATCAGGACTACTAGTGTATTGAAAAGATGGCCAAATACAATAATGTATCGCCCTTGGGGATCAGAAATCTTTCCAGATGCAGTAAATTGTACTCTTTTATGAATTATAATGGCCACAGCCCTAGCCCTGTGGTTAAAGCTGCAGTGGTAGACTTGGCCAACCCAAGTTTTTCGAAGTCGTGTATGATCTTCAATACATAGGTGTGTTTCCTGTAGAAAGGCTATATCCATTTTTAGTCTCTTCATATGCGTAAATATGCGAGTTCTTTTCACCGGTCCGTTTAACCCTCTAACATTCCAGCTAACAAAGCATACTGCAGACCCTACGGTACTTTTTGCTTTATTGTCCATATCTGCCATTGCTTATCAATAACTGTCTTTATGCCCAAATACTGTATCCACAATAAGATTTATCCTCTGTCTGTGGGTTGGGGAGAGGGGAGGGAAAAAGAAGAATGGGAAAAAAAAAAAAAAAATTATAATTAAAAAAAACAACCCTGATAAACAACCAAAACTATAATACATTCTTGATTTGTCCATTGAACAGAGACAAACCGCAGCTCACAACAGTCTCTCAGCTCCCAATAATCCAAGTCCATATACGTTTAAATATTCAAAGTTAAGCATGGAATGCAAAATCAAGCATTCAAGTAAGTATATAAGCAGAACTGAAGCACTATTAGTAAATACAATGTCACATAATAACAAAAGTATAAATGCAAGACATCTACAGTGGCTCAATGGAGATGTCTGGATAGATCCTCAAGGTTGAGCCCTTGTATTTTGCCTCATTCTGTCTGGCCCATCTTAATGCTTTTTCCTTCTCTTGGAATCTGTGAAAACATAACCAGGGGTCGGGGGGGTCGACCTTCCTGTGGTTTTGGACCCAATGATCGGTGTGCTCGTTCTAGTTCGGGAAAACTTTCAAAAACTTCCTGACCCATGACTTCCATTAACATCTCGGACACGAACTTGACAGTAGACTGGCCTCTCTCGCTCTTCTCTGGAACATTTAAAATCCTAAGATTTGATCTCTTTGACCGGTTTTCCAAAGCATCAACTCGATCCATAAGCGTCGTGTTTTGCTCTTTCAGAGTTTTGATCGTTTTTTCGGCCGTAGCCAGCACAGAGAAGTTATCACTTGCAAGTGTCTCTGTGGCACACAGGCGGGACTGAAAACTTGCCAACGTCTCTGTTAAACCATTCACCGATGCCTGAAGAGGTACCATGGACTCTTGAATCAGAGCTGAGATGTCTTCTTTTATCGGAGTGCGCTGCTTTGTTAACTCCGTTACCAGCTGGCTCATAGAGACGCCGTCATTAAATGCAGGGATTTCTTCAGGTTTCCCTGCGCTAGCCACCATAGCTAATTTGTTAGCTATGCTGGTTCTCGTTGTTGGTGGGGAATTTACTACCCATTTGTTCTTGCTCATCTTGCTGTATCAGTACGATTATACTAAACACTGTTTAACACTTCTTAAAAACTTTTTAAATTACTTAAATGGCACTATTAAAGCATATATTATCAGAAGCTATGCAAACACGCGTCCTCACTTCGCATTGCCAAACCGGAAACCCTTTTGTGGCATTTTTAATATTTCTTTGTTTTGTAGAAATTTGTCCTTTTAAGTTAGAGGTCAGAGTCCAGAGTTAAAGACCCAGTTATAAACACAGTTATATCTTTATGTTTTCTAATGAGTTCTTTAGACAGTTTATGGTTCTATCTGGAACCTTTTCTGACAGAGAAACAGTCTGTTGTAGCGCTCAGACCTTTAACAATTTGCTCAGAGTGAGAACAATATGAAAGGTTTCCTTTGTGTAAAAGTGTGTCAGGTTTTTAACACAAGCTTGTTTCCTGTGCGTCTCAGAAAATATTACAGGACTTCTTATCTCAGTGACATTCTATCAAACATCTCATAAGTGCATCATATCACGTAATTGTGTGTATCACTCAATTATTCCTTTATTATCTCACAACTGCAACAAAAAAAACACACAACTGCATCCACAAAATACACAACTGCAACTTTTCTTGTCTCAGAATTGTGAGATGTTGTCACATAATTGTGCTTTATCTCTCAATTGAAACAAATCGCACAATTGTGACTTTTTAATCTTGCAAATGCAACATAAAGACAAACAACTGCAACTTTTTTTTTTTAAACTCAGAATTGCGAGTTATTCTGTGAGACTTTTTCTCCCAGTTGCTAGTTAATATCATATAATTGTCACTTTAAATCTTGCAATTACAGGAAAATATTTCACACAAATTTAACCTTTTTTAATTTCAGAATTGTGAAAAGAATAATAATAATTATTATTATTATTATTGTCTTGTTTTTTTTTTTATTTATTTATTTATTTATTTATTTATTTATTTGTGTCTTGGAAATTCAACACAAAAGCACACAAATGTAATGTTTTTTTTTTTGTTTTGTTTTGTTTTTAAAGCTGTTCTCAAACAACCAACATTTTCTTAATAATATAATAATCGTAAAATTTAGTATTATACATTATATCAATAATGTATAATATATCATAATTTAATATCAATATTTGTGACAATTGAGAGAGAATATTTCTCAATTTTTATCTTTTTATCTCAGGATTTTGATTTAATAATTAAGATTGACATTTTCAATCTCTAGTTGTGAAACTCTACGTTTTTATCTTGCAAATGCAACGCAACTGTGACTTTCTTTAAAATCTCAGATCTAAGTTAACTAATGTTTTCTCACAATTTGGTGTTTCGTATCCTAACTGCGATTTTTTTAATCTCACAGTTACACAAGCGTGGCTTAACGGCGTCCATTTCCAGTGATCAAACCTCAACAAAACAAAACACAACAGTGTGTAAACAAGCAATCTATGAGTTTGATATTAACTCTATATGTATTTCTCTGTCATCTGCAAATTACTTTATCAAACCCGACAGAAACAAGATTCCATCATTTTAAAACAAATATGTTAAAAATGTAAAAATGACAGGAGTTCACAAACTTTTGCCCAGCAAAATACACAACATGTAGTAACTGGCAGAACAAAGTGAAAGTATTAGGGTGAAATATTTGTTTACCCCCTTTTGAATAAAGTTGAGTAAAAACCACAAAGGGAGTTTTTTTTTAGCCAGTAAAAGGCTGAACTTATTTAACCTCTACCCTTCAGTTCCAGTCAGTAAGCAAACTCAGTGTGGGATACAAGACAATTAAAGGTAGATTTAAAGGGAAAAAAAAAACCCAGAAGCATCCTGTAAAAATACCTTGACATCATTTTGTGGTAATCTACAATCATCCAGTGATCAGCGTCATGAGTCATTCAGTGAGATACACCTAATTTATGTCTGTTAAGTATTTTAGGTCTGAAGTTTATGGTTTGTCATCCTGGAACATTGAAAATTCAGTGTTTCTCTCTAGTAATGAGAAATATATATGATCAAATGTCAAGGCTGCTCGAACAAAACCTCAGGCTCTGTTGATATTAGGAGCTTTGTTGGGGTGTTGGTAAGGTTCAGATTCATAACCTGGTATTAATGAGAAATGCCCGGACGTGCACATTGATTTCTTGGTCCATTGTTTCAAACACAGTAGCTTCATTACTGTAAATTTATTACATAGCATATACAGCTACAATTTCCTCATTCTGAATATACAGAATATAGTCATATCTTTCTAGATGATGACCAGGATGATGGATAGAGGTGGTCAAGCAGCTGAGAAAAGCAAAGATTTGGAAACAGAGAATTAGAGATGAAGCACTGAAACATCAGGACTTGTGATCTCCATCCAATTGCAGTCCAGTGAATATTATCAGCACACATACATTACAGCACAACTACACATATCCCAGCTGAGGAAGTTATGGTCAGTGCTGTAACACAGCTGCCCCTGGAGCAGAGAGGGTTGAGGGCCTTGCTCAATTGCCCAACAGTGGCAGCTTGGTAGGGATGGGGGTTGAACCCCAACCTTTCAGGCAACAACCCAGAGCCTTAAAGACTTGAGCTACCACTGGTCTTTATAACGTGTTTCTTCATGTTGTTTCTCCGGGTTTTGGATCTCGCTTTGGCTCAGCAGAACACAGACACAGAGACAGTTCATAGTTTGGTAGTTACTGTATATGGCTAATCTCTGAATTTTATAAACTGCTAAAAAACTTGATAAAATCTTCTTCATCTAAAAATTTATCATAGAAATAATCTGTCATGGCAGGTCTGTCATATAAAATGGGCTGAAAACGACAGAATTAAGCAGAAGAAGCCTTGTTCAAGAGACAACAGTGGCAGCTTGGCCTTCTTCAACAACCTTCTTATAGCTAATTTGCCACAGATTCTTTGTTGATGATTATATAGGTGCATGTCAGTTGTTTAGAAGGACTTATGTAGGTATCCTGTAGCATTATAAACAATAAGCACCAAACAGAAAAGTCACATGATCCTAGTATTATATGATTAACAGATGAAGTTTAGACACAAAGTTTAAGTGTAATGTTTTACACATGAAAAAAATTGATTATGTAAATGTAGCTAGTTAATTAAAAACATGTAATAAAAAAATACAATTATAAATTATTTTTTTAACGATTCATTTTAATTAATTAATTAGTTTATTAATTACACTTCTGTAAAAAAATGACAATTAATGACATTTAAAATGCACATATTTCTATTTTCACATTTTGTCATACTTTTATTTTTCCATTATTTTCATGTTAATGTCTCACATTTAAAGCATGAAGCGTTGCTTGCTCGTACATTTTTGAAATGATTTTCATGTATTTTTATTTTTAATTGTTTCATTTTTGGGGGGCATGGTGGCTTAGTGGTTAGCACGTTTGCCTCACACCTCCAGGGTTGTGGTTTCGATTCCCGCCTCCGCCATGTGTGTGTGGAGTTTGCATGTTCTCCCCGTGCCTCGGGGGTTTCCTCCAGGTACTCCGGTTTCCTCCCCCGGTCCAAAGACATGCATTGTAGGTTGATTGGCATCTCTAAATTGTCCGTAGTGTGTGATTGCGTGAGTGAATGAGAGTGTGTGTGTGCCCTGTGATGGGTTGGCACTCCGTCCAGGGTGTATCCTGCCTTGATGTCCAATGACGCCTGAAATAGGCACAGGCTCCCTGTGACCTGAGAATAGTTTGGATAAGCGGTAGACAACGAATGTTTCATTTTTAAACTACATTTCTCACACAATGAATTTTCCCATTCATTTTTTTTACAGCACATTATACAGCTATTATTTTTTCCACATTTAAATTTTTATTATTTTTTTTTACAATAATTTTTAATTCTTTTATTTAAAAAAAAAAGTTATTTTTACATATGATTTATTTTTGCACATATTTTAATTTGAATTCTTTTTAGTTTCATTAAAAAAAAAAATTCATGTAATCTTCTCAGACAGCGAACTAATTCTCACCTGTTTACTTGTCACATGTACAACGTATTTTTTTTTTCAAATATCAATTCTCAGTGCGATTCATTTCCATTCACTCATTCACATTTCACGTGATTATATACACCCCGATTCGATCACGACTAGTTTATTTTTATCCACCATTTTTCACGTGTAACGTTTCATGTTTACGCACATGTTGTTCTTACAGCAGACCATTCATTTATTTTCACATGTTACGCCCTCACCCCATAACCCCACCCCAAACCTCTTCCTCAAGTTGGTAGAAATTCAGGAAAGATGAGTCACATTTACTAGATGTTTAATCTTCACACGATTGAGGTGTGGAATATCTTCAGACCAGATCAGCAACAGTTTTTTTTTTTTTTCAGTAACAGAAGCTTCATGATTCATTTATTTTCACATGTTCGGTTTTCACACATTTTATTTTGCACATGATCCCATACAGTATTGCACATTCACACACACACACACACACACACACACACACACACACACACCCCTGACTTTGTCATTAACTTTGACTGTGTGTTCACTTACCTACCCATGAAAATGTGATTAAATATATTCTTAAGTAATATTTGACCTTTTTTTAAAAAATAAAAAATGACATCAATTACTGTACATTTACTGCACTCTGCCTATTAGTAGAGATGTGATATGGAAACTTTCTATAAATATTATGCTGAACATCAGATACAACACAAGATAAACACAATAATAAAACTTTGAACGTGTGTTCACATACATGTGTGTGTATGTATGTGTGTGTGTGTGTGTGTGTGTGTGTGTGTGTACATGTTTCACCACACTCAATCAGAGGCTGGTGTAAATGTCTGGCAGGTTCCTGCCCACACTTTCCAGCTATCAGAGTATAATCTGACTGAAGTCTCCAGCGTGCCACCTCTCCTCAGCACTGCGTAGGAAGAAACATCTCAAAATTCAACTGACATCAACACACCTCAGGCTATGTTTTCCCAAAAACCATAGCAACTTAAAAGATTGTGGTTGAACACAAAGCTGAGTTATTACTCTCAATTCAACAGCTCTGACTTATAACACTGACCTATAACACAGTGCTGATATCTCCTCAAATCTGACAGAAATGATTAAAAGTTCAAGCTCATGAGGTAAGAATGCGTGCGTTCGGAGAATAACTAGCAGTGGGACAAACTTTGTGTTAGATTAAAAAATTGTTGTTGTTGTTGTTTTTTCGGCTGCTCCCTGTTCGGGGTCGCCACAGCAGATCATTTGGTCCGGACGCTTCGATGTGGCACAGGTTTTACACCAGATGCCATTCCGGACGCAACCCTCCCATTTAATTCGGGCTTGGGACAGGAACTAAGCGTTAACTCTTCAGTGGCTGGGTTAGTGCCCTGCCCGGGGCAATGAGAGTGCGGGATCCTGCTGCTGGACCACCAGGAAGCTATTTTTAGATTAAAATAATAATAATAATAAAAAAGTATAAACTGTAAAAAAAAAAAAAAAAGAAAGAAAAAAAGAGGCCAATGGAATCTTTTCCCAAAAATATGGTTTTATGTTGAACCCTTGTGGAGCGATGAATCTTTTCTATTAAACGATTCAAAGAATGGCTAAGGTGAAATCATGGGGGCCCAATACTTTTTTTTCCGAATTGTATTTCTACGTAGATGTTTTGAAATGACATGTTTCTGATTTTAGAAATGATAAAAGCTGATTAAATTGGTGAAATAACTCAAACTGAAACGATGAACCACTTCACTAAGAGGGAGACGTTTTGCTTTTATCAACACTATAGATTATTTGTTTTTGTTGAGATAGATTTGTTTGGGGGGGGGGGCACGGTGACTTAGTGGTTAGCATGTTAACCTCACACCTCCAGGGTTGGGGGTTCGATTCCCGCCTCCGCCATGTGTGTGTGGAGTTTGCATGTTCTCCCCGTGCCTCGGGGGTTTCCTCCAGGTACTCCAGGTTCCTCCCCTGGTCCAAAGACATGCATTGTAGGTTGATTGGCATCTCTAAATTGTGTGTGTGTGTGTGTGTGTGTGTGTATATGCCCTGAGATGGGTTGGTACTCCATCCAGGGTGTATCCTGCCTTGATGCCCAATGATGCCTGAGATAGGCACAGGCTCCCCGTGACCCGACTATAGATCGGATAAGCGGGAGACAATGTAAGGATGAATGGATGAAATTTGTTCTGTGTTTGCTGTATTTTCTTGTTGAAATTTGTGTATAATAATAATAATAATTTTGTTGTAATTCAAATCTTGGAGAATTATCCTAGTGTTTATTCTATTTATATTACGCATTTATAATAATAATAATAATAATAATAATTATTATTATTATTATTATTCATATTATTATTATTATTATTATTATTTTATTGTCATTAAAATCTTAGGGAATTTTTATTCTATTTTGAGTCTATTTTTATGACACATGCTCTGCTGAATGAAAAAAGAATTTGGGTTGTGATGTCATAACTCACTCTATGCTGCTTAAAATGGCCGTTTCTATAGTAACAGCTCGTCCATAGGGACTCTTATAGTGGACACTTCCGTTAAACAGATAAAACAACAACAACGACAACGAGGAAAACATGTGCAGTTGTTTATTTAAGATTTACAAAAGCAGTCTCCAGTGTCAGCATTTTGTAACAGTCAGTTTTCCTCAATTATAAATGTGAGTTTTCAGATCTGACTCCTACTCACTTGCAGTCTACTGACATTTTTTTTTAATTCTTTTATTTCATTTTTATTCTAATTTTATTTATTGTATAAATTTTGCCACAGAACATTCGTAACATCAGATAAGAAAACACGATTTATCTTCGAATCATCTTCCCGAAAAAAGGTCAAAGAACAGCGATGTCTCAACGTCAGTGAACTTTGAGATTTTTGGTGTGTGAAGCTGAGCATCGTGACTGTACTCATGGAGCAGTGACGCTTTCATACGGAGTTATTTCTGCAGTGCACAAGCCACAAAGTGGTAAAAAAATCTGATAATAAGAAACATCTAAATTCTTACAAGCTGCTTTTAGGTGCTTCACTGCAAAACAAATGACATCTCAGCAGCGGAAAACGTCTTCACTGTAGCCAAGTATATTGAATATTTTATATTATATGATTATGACAAAACATTATTATTATTTAAATCACTTTCATTTAGTAGGCGTATTCGATCGGCAGCTAATGTGAGGCTTTATTTCTTGAAATTTCTTGAAAGAGGCAAAACTATCAGAGCAAAACAAACATAACTATGAATATTTAATGCTTGAAAGGTGTAACAATGTCTAGAATTTAAATAACTAATTTAATATTTGGTTTATTATAATCTAATAGGAAATAAATTAGATGAATAATGATTAAAATCAAGATATTTTTACTTCTGTTAAACATTTGTAAAAATTTTTTTTTTTTTTTTTTTTTTTTTTACAACAATCTTTCAAATAGGGGGGCTCGGTGGCTTGGTGGTTAGCATGTTTGCCTCACACCTCCAGGGTTGGTGGTTTGATTCCCACCTCTGCCGTGTGTGTGTGTGTGTGTGGAGTTTGCATGTTCTCCCCGTGCCTCGGGGGTTTCCTCCCCCGGTCCAAAGACATGCATTGTAGGTTGATTGGCATCTCTAAATTGTCCGTAGTGTGTGAATGAGAATGTGTGTGTGTGCCCTGCGATGGGTTGGCACTCCGTCCAGGGTGTATCCTGCCTTGATGCCCAATGATGCCTGAGATAGGCACAGGCTCCCCGTGACCCGAGAATAGATCGGATAAGCGGTAGACAACGAATGAATGAATCTTTCAAATATAGACAATATGATGCATGTTAAAAGATCAGTATTGAACCATTTATCATTAATTTATTCCAAATAAATTCTAAACATAGAATATACACATTTTAGGCGTAAAAACACACCACCACTTGAATTTTTGCACTGAAAATATTAAACATCTCGAAAAAGACAAATATGTTCAGCTGTTTAATGAGGGTAAAAGCAATGGCCCCCTATAACATAAGTGAGAGTTAGTGCGTGTCTTTGGTCTGAGTTTTGCTGCAGTGGCTGAGCTGCATTACTATGATTTAACACACACCTTTAACACACATTTAGAAGGCACTGTTTCAACGTTTAGTAGCCATTTTGTTGTTGGACTTTTGCCTTTTATGGAGTTTTTTGGGCATGGCTAAATGTAAATCAGCCCTGCCTTGAAACACATGGTCTTTTATGAATATAGAATATATATACGAGTATCTTCATATATCTGTATATCAGCTGTATCCTGGGAAAATAAAGTCGGTGTTCAGCTGTTTAGAATTTATTTATTGAAAAAAAAATTGCTTTCTGTAACAGTAAATGTAAAAATAAGTGTAATAACTGCGTGCCAAAAGATTACACTACTTACACTACATAATCTACAGTGATTTCTTATTTTTTTGCATGTGTGTCACACTTTAATGTTTCAGATAATCAAACACATTTAAATATTAGTCAAAGATAACACAAGTAAACACATCATGCAGTTTTTAAATGAAGGTTTTTATTATTAAGGGAAAACAAAACACTTGGACAATGATGTTTGCAGATGACATTGTGATCTGTAGTGAGAGCAGGGAGCAGGTGGAGGAAAACCTGGAGAGGTGGAGGTTTGTGCTGTAGAGAAGAGGAATGAAGGTCAGTCGTAGTAAGACTGAGTACATGTGTGTGAATGAAAGGGAGGGAAGTGGAACAGTAAGGTTACAGGGTGAAGAGGTGAAGAAGGTACAGGAGTTTAAGTACTTGGGGTTAACAGTCCAGAGTAATGGAGAGTGTGGGAAAGAGGTAAAGAAGCGAGTGCAGGCAGGTTGGAATGGGTGGAGAAAGGTGTGGGGAGTTCTGTGTGATCAGAAAATATCAGTGAGAATCAAGGGGAAGGTGTACAGGACAGTGGTGAGACCGGCCATGCTGTATGGTTTAGAGACAGTGTCACTGAGGAAGAGACAGGAGTCAGAGCTAGAGGTAGCAGAGCTGAAGATGTTGAGGTTCTCTTTGGGAGTGACAAGGTTGGACAGGATTAGGAACGAGTACATCAGAGGGACAGCTCATGTTGGACGTTTGGGGGACAAAGTTAGGGAGGCCAGATTAAGATGGTTTGGACATGTTCAGAGGAGGGAGAGTGAGTATATTGGTAGGAGAATGTTGGACATGGAGCTGCCAGGCAGGAGGCAAAGAGGAAGGCCAAAGAGGAGGTATATGGATGGAATTAATGAGGATATGAAGCTAGTGGGTGCAAGTGTTGAGGATGCAGAAGATAGGGATAGGTGGAGAGAGATGATTCGCTGTGGCGACCCCTGAAGGGAAAAGCCGAAAGAAGAAGAAGACACTACATAATCTAATGTCCAGGGTACGAATGATAGAAAGTTTTTTTTTTTGTTTTTTTTAAACAGTAAGTATAAGCCATTTCACAGTCAACAGCAAAGGCTAGTTTTAGCAAAATACAGTGAATTTATAAAAATATTTAAAAATAAATAAGTAAATTGTGGGGCACAGTGGCTTAGTGGTTAGCACGTTTGCCTCACACCGCCAGGGTTGGGGGTTCGATTCCTGTGTGTGTGTGTGCGTGCGCATGCTCCCCCCGTGCCTCGGGGGTTTCCTCCCCTGGTCCAAATACATGCATTGTAGGTTGCTTGATCTCTCTAAATTGTCCGTAGTGAATGACAGTGTGTGTGCCCTGCGATGGGTTGGCACTCCATCCAGGGTGTCTCCTGCCTTGATGCCCAATGACGCCTGAGATAGGCACAGGCTCCCTATGACCTGAGAATAGATCAGATAAGCGGTAGATAATAAGTGAATAAGTATTTTTTGTCGGTGCCTGGTATCCCCGCCCCTTTTTTGCTTTTTAACTAGTACTAAAGTGCTACAGCAACATGTAAGATTGAGGACGTAATCCCAGTATGTTTAGTTAGGGAAATTATTGCAACTTTTTTATGATTCACTATATATTTTTAAATGTAAATTTTAATTTAATATCCTGAATGACATTTACCTGAGGAAGAGTGAGATTAATGTGGAAGATGATTATGATCCCAGTGATATGGCATAGTGCTCTTATATCTTCTTTAACCCTTTTTACCAGTACACTGGTGTTCCAGTCTGCCAGTGGAATGCAAATGGATTTATGGGACGTTTTTAATCAGTGTAAAGAAATGAATGATGTTCTGTCTGTGAGTCTGATATAAAATTATGTATCGTTCCCTCTGTTGGATAACCGTATACAGAATTTTACTGGTTGAAGATGAAATTGAAAGAGAAAAAAAAACCCCTGCTTTTTAGATGAACAACCACTTGGAGTGTCTCAGAGAGAAGAAATAGGTTTGATATCAACATTAACTGTGGAGAAACATTTGCGTGAAATTAAACAAATCGCAGAGGCTTTTGGAACCCTTGTACGAATACACTTCAGAAATCCTTCTGAAACAATACAAAGTCCTGAGTGTCTACTTTCATATGAGCTTCATATTAACCACCACTGTGGAGTGGGACATGACAAAGACACTGAATCATCAACATGGACACAACAAAACAGGAGGAAATAACATTTCTGGCCTCTGGGAAAAAGATTTAAATGCAGTGCATTCTTATTATTTTTATATTTGACTTGGTACATGACTTAACACCTTATAATTTTGGAAATATGTAGAAATCATGTATCCTAAAATCATTACTTTCAGTGCAGGAAGGTCTGTAGGTTTCTAAACTATATTTAGTAGAAAATGTTTTAAATGCTGCTTTGCATTCTTCCTTGAAGGTCGTGCGTGTATCCTGTGTGTATCCTGTGTAACCTTTCTATAAAAAGTTTTCCCATGAGACAAACAGACCATGCTAGAACCCTTGTTCTCTCACAGACACTGAACGTCTAAAGACGTTTTAAATCATTTTGTTGTGTCCAAATGTTGCATTTATTAAACCTAATATCGTCCAGATGAACAAGATAATTCGAAGACTTATACACACCTCCCTGTGAAGCAGATCCTCTTCTCAAAACCTCATACAACATTTAAAATAACAATAATGATAATATTATTAATAATCATATCATTCTATGAGGTTCGTCAAACTCTGTCCTCTGCTGGATAGTTGTGGTATTAGCGCGCACACACACACATACACACACACACACGCACACGCACACACACACTTACAGGATCAAAATCCAACATCAACATCTTTGAAATAAAACAATTCTTTTATTTCTTTATTTAAGAAAATGACATCTGTACCTGAATATATGGGATTCATTTTTGCAGTTAATCCCAAGACCTATCAGTGGGTGCGGATTTACAAAAGTCAGATTTTTATTTTATTATTATTTTTAGATATTTGTTAAAATATTATGCTTAATTTAAAAAAAAATTTTTTTATATTAATAAGTTTATTTTATTATAAATTTTCTTACAAATATTATTGTACTCATTTATTTATTCATTTATATTGATTTTTATTTATTGATTTTTTATTTTATTTTTCACTCAAACCCTAAACATCTACATCAGTGTATGTATATTCAAGTACATGAATATTTTATTGTTAGTGCATTAAAAAATAATTATACAAACAAAAAAATAATGATAAAAAATAACACAAATAATTGGTCAAATTAAAGCTCAAAAAAGTTGACTATATATTAAAATGCAATAAAACAAAACAACAATTTCTACCTTCTACATTTTATATATACGGCATATGTTCAACTCTATTGAATACAATGCTAGAGCATTTCATAGATTTTTAAAAATGTATTCATTTTTTTTAACTAATATAGGACTGATCAGCATGATCCCGTGGTGAGGAGAACAGAGAGCGTCACGTTTATACCTACTTTTTTTTTTTTCTCACGCAGTCAGGTATGTTCTGCTTGGTGCATAAGTGTTAAGTATCGAAATCAGCAGTTGTGTGACTCAAGCAGTTTACCTCTGAGTAATTCATCTTCTCAACCACACATTAGTGGTCGCCTTGTGAAGGACAGTGTATTCACACTCTCATGACATCGAGTCACAGTGCAGTCCCGGGCGGGTGACGTATCTGACACGTTTCTCTGGCTGGGCCTTATCTACCACACTATAACACGCTTTATTTACTCACAAATCATTTATCTGAAACGTGCTATTAAAAAAAAAAAAAAAAGTTTCATAACTTTCAGAGTTTTGACTTTTCATAAGTTTCATAAGTTTCATGAGTTTGGGTTAATGTCCATATAAGGTGTAATTTATTTTACTCACCAAATTAACATGTAAAATTCACAGAAAGTGATCCAAAACAAATCCATAAATTAACAGCAGCTATTCCGTTAGTACAAAAGTAATGGCACTCGACAAAGGGTGAAGGATGTCTGTATTAGTCGTAATGCTGCAATGGATGAGCTGCATTATAGGATGGTTTAGCGCACGCCATGCTTAGGAGGCGCTCTTTATCCATTTAATTATCATTTTGTTATTTTCAGCTCTCTCAAAACTCTGAAAATAGAGTTTTGTGGGTGTGGCTTAAAGTCGATCAGCTGTGATGTGACCACTTGTAGTTTCTGTCCGATTGCCAATTATTGTGTTAGTACGAAGAGAAAACTACGCAACTCCAGATGGAATTGTTAGCTCAGATTCGGCTTACGCGAACGTTTAGACGTGTTTATTAAAAGACCGATAAATATTCGAATTTTAAATTTTTAGGATTTCTTTTTAGCCTTCATCGGATTCCTTGTCGAAAGCGTGGAACAAAGCGGCTCTTAGGTAGAGTCTCATGTTCTCTTTCTCTCTCCTCAGTGAGAAACTGTGGTTTCGTTCTGCTGACCTTTTCGGTCCGAAGCACTCAAGCGCCTCTTCAGGATGTGAGATTGTGAAGAGAGTGAGCGAGAAGTTCACGCCTGCATGCTGAGGCCGGCTGCGTGGTGCACACGTGAAGACAATGTGCAATAACACTAGATGCCTTGTACATGGTGTGCTTGTTTATTTGCATCTTCTCGTCGCAGTGGGTTGTAGTTCACACTCGCATGCACTGTTGAACCTGCTCTAAAATCCCTCTGCATCCCAGAGGCCTAAAATACCTTCTTGTCTTTGTCATATGGGTGTCAGATGCGTTGGGAGATGTCATCTTCACTCGTTTCCTGTTTTCACTTCAGTTATTGACAGCTGCATACCCATTTTTACCAAACCACTGTTTCACTGTTTTCCTCTGGTCCTCATTCCTTCCTCCCACACCTCTCTTCTCCTCAACTACAGTCCTCTATCTATATATCTCTCTCTCTGTTCTATCTTTCTTCTCCATGCCACATCGCAGATGCCGCCCTTTCCACACATCTTCTTTCACTCTGTCAGCCTCCAGGTGCAGGCACATACTCCAAAATGGGTTTTTTTCACATGTATTACTCTTAAAAAGAGTTTTTTTCCAGAGCACATCTCAACTCCTTGACCCTTCTGTTCAGTTTTATAAGAGAAGCTAAAAGGGCTGTGTTGCCTTTAAAGTACGGTAGATGTTAGAAGATGGATGGTAGTTTCCCCCTTGGCCGTGGCTCTGAGTCTGGTGAGCCGTAGGAAGAGAAGTGGAAGCCCCCCTTTGCTTCTCCTTCCTCCTCTCGCTTTAGATTGCGACCTAGCTCTCCGAACTGCCTAACCACAAACCCGATAGTTCAGTACCCAGAGGTCTTTGCAGCAGTCTTTTCTCTCTCTCCCTCTTTCACACTCAGAACAGGAAGTCGCCAAAATTGTTTGAGGGGGTGCTTGATAGCATCCCCTTTCTGCACATTCGAATCAGGCCAGTGTGAGTGAAAAAAAATAGATATGTGTCTTTTGTTCTTGGTGTTCAGAAAACAACTGTAGCGCTGTTTGTGTGTAACAAAAGCAGGCGCAGGATGTGTTGTCAACACGACCCCCCGTCCTGATCTATAGCGCGTGTGTAGGATTGCAGAGCTTCGTTCTTCTCAGCTTTCCAACACTACTGGAATTTGGATGGTCTTGAAAATACAACCCTTTACATATCCCTTAGATCTTTTTATCCCACTGCAGAGCAATTTGGCTTTTTAGGTCACAGCATAGCAAATCAGCCATCCGAAATAACGCTTCAAAAATAAGGAAGTTGTCAGAAAGGCTTTTTCACACGTGGCAAGATTCATGATGCGTTCACTACAGAACTTGAAGTGTCTGGGCTACAGGTCACATTATATATTTAGCCTTTGTTCTGAGAATAAGCTTATGTGCAAATACATCACTTTTTTTTTTTTTTTTTTTTAGTTCATAGCGTGCCTGTGGGTTGACTCATACCACCAGTGGATGCAGTGTCCTTGTTCTCTCTGGCGTGAACAAGGTCATTTCCGTGGTCAGTTGAGGAAAAGCCACTCAAAAAAGTGGACCTGGATGGGCGTGAAAGTGCAACCATGACCACATATACCTCCATTCGACCGCGCTGCCTGCCATTTTGAGAACTGTTCAGATCAAACACAAAGCAGAAGCACATTAGAAATAATAGGAAGTCAACAAAAAAGCTTTTCAACTTCAAAAGTCAAGACCCGTGACATGTTTAGTGCAAAAGGAGAGAGCTGAATTTTGAGGTGTGTAATTTTGAGTCACTTTATAGTTCTTTTTGTCCTGTACATGTGCATCTTTTCTGTTGAATTGTACCACCACTGGATGGAGTGGTCTTGTTCTCCTGATGGAGAGATTTCTCTGGTCAGATGAGGAAAAGCAACACACACACACCAGTGTAACTGGATGGGACTTGAAAATGCCTCCATTAAAGAAACCCACTTGCCTCTTTATGTGCAATTTTGGTCACCATTTTGACTTTTGAGGTCAGGGCAAATCAATGAGGTAGCACTACAAAATAAGGAAGTTGGTAAACTAGTGAGACTTATGATGTTTTTACCACTAGCCATGAAGCCAAGCTTAGAATTAAGGTCACTTTCTTCTTTAGGAGAAACTCATCTCTGAATTCTCAGAGACCACTACCCCTTTCTCTCTGTTGCTCTGTTGTCAACATGACTCTTTCCAGATCTCCTGAATCTTGTAGGATTATGTCGTCTAAAACCGGCCACTTCATGGAGTGTCTTGCTTCCCTGAGGCTTTGTGTCTGTGTTAAAGACTAGTAGTGCTGGAAAGGCCTGAAAGCACATACCCACCAGCACATACCCCTGACTTTACTGCTTTGTGTTCCATTTTTTCACACTAAGTAGGCTTTTCAGGTCATGGCAAATCAGCACGAAGAGGTAGCATGCTTCTTTTTCAGGGTGTGTCCTCTCCAATGGTTCAAAAAGCCAGAAGAGACAATCCCCCATGCCACCAGACAGGAAAAACTGGAATAAGACTCATTTGCTGTTGCACAATAGTCCTGGAGAAATCTCTGGTGCCATAAACAATCAACAGAGCAACAGCTGTGAAAAAATGAGCATGCCCTTGTGTAGGAAACTTGATAAGTTCAGGCATAAACTCACAGCTCTGTGTGGCACTTCAGTGTAACTGACGGAACTCTTTGGCAAATGATCAAGGACTTTGTGACCTGAATCAGGTGTAGCTCTGAAAAGAAAAGAAAAAAAACCTCTGCAAATGCAGATCACCTCTTGTTAGCCTTGGTATGAAATGCAAAGTATTTTTAAGGCAAGCAAAGATGTTTCTTTGAAGATTCAGGCTTATACAATTCTTTGGAAACATTCAGAAGTGCAGGAAAGACTTACGTTCTTTGCAGTGTTTTAATATTTAGCCTTTTTTTTTATTTCTGCTACATGGAGTATTCATTTTCAACCATTTTGAGCAATTTGCTGTCTCCTAATTTGCAACCTCACAAAGCTGAAGCAATGTTTAATAGACCCTAAAGTAATTTTTGAGTTAGATTCAATCCTTGACAACTAATCCTTTGCAAAATAAATGAATAAATAAATAAATATGCTTCAGGAGACTTCAAGGAAGGGAAATCTTCATGAGAAAGTCTGTGCATTTGCTGTCCAATTAAACATATATGAAGTTGATAGAACTTTTTTTTTTGTCCATTTATTTGCCTGAGAGATTATTGGTCTGGTTAGAATAAGGAAGTTATAAAAAAAAAGAGGCTTCTTCACGTCAGCTGAGGCTCATGACACATTTACCGCAGAAGGAGAGCCGTGAAGCCAGAAGCCCCTTTCACATTTTGGCTACAGGTCACTTTATATTTAACTCTGTTTCTGAGAAGGGACTAATATTTGAACGCATCTTTCTCCATTATACCATGTCTCTAGAAACCATGTTTCTAGCAAACTTCACTTTTTAAAATATTTGTGCATGCTTTTTTTGTGCTTCTAAATGAATTTACCATTGCACAGGAGAAATCCAAGCTCAGGATTAAATGTCGAATCTGTCCATGTTAGACAGCTGTGCGCTACCAGAACAGAGCCAGCATATGGGTCGACCACCAAAAAAAATCAAAGCGTAGCAAAAGAAACAGTTAAAGAGATAAACTTCACCAACCAGGATGTGAGTCATGTGCATGCTCGATCAGCTCAGCTAAGTCTAGAAAACAAAAGGAGAGCGTCTCAAGCAAGCTCAGAAAACAAGAAAGAGGGTAGTGCAGGAGATACAATTGCACAAGTTACACCTTATCTTAACCATCGCAACCCCTTTTAATGCAGAAACAATGCGCATTTCACATAACGCTGTGCATGCAGGTTTCTCCGAGGGGCTTCAGAAAGAGCACAGGCAGCACTTCAGTGCAGATCTTAGCATCAAATGGGGGGCAAAAGGGGATGCCAAGCTTTACAAACAAGACACAGATCGAGGAGATACCCATAGTTTGGCATTTGTGTGTAGTGTAGGGACCACAAGCGCATGAAAAGGTCAGCAAAGGAAGCCACCATGATGTTGTTGTTATGGCATGAAAGCTACTGTTCTGAGATCTAAAGCACTGCGACAACCGGGGTACTTAATAAATACACAAAGAACATTTATTTACTAATCTTAAAAATGATTCATTTTGCAAGAACAAAAAGCTTTCTTAATCTTAATGTTCATTCCAATTCCGATTTATGCAAATTAGCAATACATATTGTCGGGGCATTGGTGGCTCAGTGGTAGGTTTCTCACCTATCATGCAGAAGGCCTGGGTTCGATTCCCAACCACTGGATGCAGTGCCAGTCCCAAGCCTGGAAAAATGGGAGGGTTGCATCAGGAAGGGCATCCGGCGTAAAACATTTGCCAAGTTGTTGTGCAGACCAGTTGGTCCGCTGTGGTGACCCCGAACAGGGAGCAGCCAAAAGCAACTATATTCTGGTGGGGCATTGGTGGTAGGTTTCTTGCCTATCATGCGGAAGGCCCAGGTTCGATCCCCAGCCACTGGATGCAGTGCCAGTCCCAAGCCCGGAAAAATGGGAGGGTCGTGTCAGGAAGGGCATCCGGCGTAAAACATTTGCCAAGTTGTTGTGCGGACCAGTTGGTCCGCTGTGGCGACCCCGAACAGGGAGCAGCCAAAAGCAACTTCAGCAATACAGATTTACGACCAAATATTGCGATTTATTATTAAAATCATTAAGTTATGGGCTCTTTATTAAGTGTAAATCAAACATGGCCTTCAGAATCCATAGTGTAGAAACTTCAAACTTCTGAAACTTCAAAACAATCCATAATCAAAAGAGAAAACAGGGACGAGGACCGGATTTACATGGAACTAAAGAAGAAGGGATTCAGAAACACAGAGGTACATTATACCATATAAGAGACCACAAAACAAAGAAGCAGGAGATGAACAAATGAATGTTGAAGCTAGAAACAGGTTCAGACATTCGGAAAAAGAGAGAGGACAGGACAAAGGTGGAAACAGAAGCAAAAACCAAAATTAAAGCATCTAAATGTGTCCTGAGATGAGTGAACCACAGTTTTATGATTGCAACAGAATCAAGGATAAGACGACCTTCTTTCTATTTGGAAAATACTCTGATACTGAATTGCTCTGCTACATAGCTCTTTAAAAAACCACACATCTTCCACAGAGGGAAAATTAAAGCAGCCTCTAGAGTTCTAGATACAACCTGAATTTGACTCATGCCTTGACTCAAGCGTGCAACTTCCGTGCATTTGAGAACACAATGTTTGTCTTTTTTTTAGAAACAAGCTAGCCAGCTAATTGTGATTAACAAACCATTCTGGAGCCGCCATGTTAATTTCACGTCACTCCTTGACCTCGGAGTTAAAGAAACCGTCCAGAAATCTGAGCTGAGGTGAGTATTCTTTGTTTTTTCCTGGTCAAAGTTCTTCTTCTGAATTCTGCTCGAATAGTGTATTATTCCTTTAGCTAATGCTATTATTGAACTTGACCTACAATTAAAAACGTGGAGATTTTACAACATACAGTTGTTCAGTTGATGGATAAGGTTCTTCCTCAAAGACCAGACCTGCCTTTTGTGAAAATCTTAGGCGTTTTCAGTCACAAACTCAAAGCCTCACTGAGCTGCTACTGTATTCAAATTATAATAATACCATTTTTTCAAGTTTAGTCATTAGTTGCTGACCTGTTCTTCTCGATACAAACAGCTAGCAGTCCTAAATGTTGAGGTCAAACACATGCTTATAATAAGATGCCTCGTTTTGGTCAACGCTAACTGATTTATGGATCTCCGTAGCTCATAAACATCCTCAGCATAATCCTAATAGCAAGCATGAAGATGCTAGTTTGTTTCTTGTGAGCATGCCCTGTAAATGCTTCTAAAGCTAACTAAATAAGCAATAATAATTAACTACTAACATTATAACATTAGTAAAAATTGCTTGCTTGCTCAGCGTTGTGCTTCATTAATAGTTTAGCAAAGCAAGCTATATTGTACTAGATACACACGCTCAACAAAGACACAATCTCTGCTACTTCCTTCCAATGAGATGTATTTTTTTGTAACAGTTTTGAGAATGTAAGGAATAATTGTGGTTAGGAACAAAAATTGCAAGTCTAGGGACAACTAGATTTGGTGCACAGAGCTGGGAAAAAAAAAATTACTCCTCAAGTCTGGAAATATGGTCACTACCTTCTCAAGCAGCCCTTAGGTGAAGAGCCATTAAATAGCCAGAGCGTTAACAAGCTCCATGTGAGAAGGATTAGTAACCATGGCAACGAATGAGCCGCGAGACCTCTGCAGGACAACAGAGATTCATTCATTCATTCATTCATTCATTCATTGTCTACTGCTTATCCGATCAATTCTCGGGTCACGGGGAGCCTGTGCCTATCTCAGGCGTCAAGGCAGGATACGCCCTGGATGGAGTGCCAACCCATCGCAGGGCACACACACACTCTCATTCACTCACACAATCACACACTACGGACAATTTAGAGATGCCAATCAACCTACAATGCATGTGTTTGGACCGGGGGAGGAAACCGGAGTACCTGGAGGAAACCCACGAGGCACGGGGAGAACATGCAAACTCCACACACACATGGCAGAGGCAGGACTTGAACCCCCAACCCTGGCAGTGTGAGGCAAACATGCTAGCCACCAAGCCACCGTGCCCCCCAAGAGAGATTCAATAAATGATAAAGTTGTTTCAAGTAAACTGATTCACACTTAAGCACTATTAGAACAGGATGAGATTACTTGACAGAAATAATGATTGAGTTATGATGTCAGAGATGGGCGTGTCTTCACAATGTACACAAAATACCTGGCCTACTGCATACTCCTCATCCATCTATCCATTCATCCATCTGTTCTCTACACTGGGTCATGGGGAACCTGGAGCCTATTCCAGGAGACTCGGGGCACAAGGCAGGATAACGCTGGACAGGATGCCAGTCTACTGTATTTAAAGTTTAAGTTAAAGTTTATTATAAGAGCTTTCACTGTATTTAACTACCTACCTTAGGGATTCAGACAGGGCTACAGTCCCAAAGGTCATACTCAGGGGAGAGCAGGCTATGTTGTGACGTAGGCAAATTAGCAAACTGTTCATTCCTTTAACACTAGAGGCACAATCTCAATGTTTAAATAGCTGTTTTGTGTGACTTCTGGCTGTTCTGAGCACATGTGACGTTCATGGTGTGGTTTACATACACTATATTGCCAAATGTTTTGAGACACCCCTACAAATCATTGAATTCAGGTGAAATAAACTCTTAATGCTTCAGCATACCAAGACATTTTGGACAATTTCCTGCTCCCAACTTTGTGGGAACAGTTTGGGAATGGCCCCTTCCTGTTCCAACATGACTGTATGAATTAGAGCGGAGACTGCGAGCCAGGCCAAAACTGAGACGTCTGCCTTTACATGCACATGAATGTAATATGGAGTTGTCCCGCCCTTTGCAGCTATATCAGCTTCCCTGTTTATGGGAATTTTTGACCGTTCCTCTAGAAGCGCATTTTGTGAGCTCTGGCACTGATGCTGGACGAGAAGGCGTGGCTCGCAGTCTCCACTCTATTTCATCCCAAAGGTGTTCTATGGGGTTGAGGTCAGGACTCTGTGCAGGACAGTCAAGTTCCTCCACACCAAACTCCCTCATCCATGTCTTTATGGACCTTGCTTTGTGCACTGGTGCGCAGTCATGTTGGAACAGGAAGGGGTCATCCCCAAACTGTTCCCACAAAGTTGGGAGCATGAAATTGTCCAAAATGTCTTGGTATGCTGAAGCATTAAGAGTTCCTTTCACTGGAACTAAGGGGCCGAGCCCAACCCCTGAAAAACAACACCTGAATTCAATTATTTGGAGGGTGTCCCAAAACTTTTGCCAATATATTGTAACTCAAGTTTCTTATTTCTGTTCTTCAATTGTAAAAAAACAAAACAACAAAACAATATCATTTAAATTTCATGTAAAACATTTTGTTAGGCATGAATGCTTGATCTGAGGCACTAAGGCTTTGGACACTGAAATCCAATGTTAAGTTAAATGTAGCCTTGAGATAAAGCACACGTCAGTTTGGGGCAAGTTGACACATGTCAGTGCAGTAACGTAGCCCTGGTATATGGTATAAATTGACTTGGTATATAAACAATCATTTATTCTCAAAGTCTGACTGGTCAGAAGCTCACACGGAGCTCCATAACATTAAATCTAACGTTAGCCCTTTAAGATGTGAGATGTGTCATGTGGTAATAAATTAAAGCTTGTAATTGGCAAATTGCTGTGGTGTAAGCTGAACAAAAGAGGTGGTTATGTGGTTATTATTTTTGTATAACATTACAGTCGGTTGTGTGTTATTCTGAACATATCATATACAGTGTATATTTTTATCTAACACGTATCTACTTAGCTGAGGTGTACATATATGGTCTATTAACACTTGTCTGAGGGGTATATCACACACATACACACACACACCAAAAAATATACCACCCACCCTTCCTGCTCAGGCCCTGTTACTTCTGATGAGACAAACTGTTACAAGTGCAATCTCTCTACTTAACTAACTTATCTAACTAAAACCACTTACGGAAATAAGATATGACGAAAATAATAAATGTAAAATATTTTCCTGAGAATTCATGCTTTTATTTTGTATGACATTCATGCAGAATGTGTGTAGGAAAATGTGAAAAATGTAACATACACTCTACCTGATTGACAATCAATGAAGCAAGGAATCAAGGAATCAACGAATCAAGGAATCAACAAATCAAAGAATTGACGAATCGACAAATCAATGAATCAACGAATCAATGGATTAATGAATCAGTGAATGAATCAACCATCCGAATAATCAGTTGATTTGTATCATTAATATAGTGAATTTATCTTTCATTTTCAAGTACATGAGATGAGTGCAAAAGTTTGTTTACCCTTTTATGAAATTTGTTATATATTTTTTTAGTATTATTTAAAAATAACAAATAAGAAGTTTAGTTTTTGTTACTTTTGTAAACTTTTGCACTCATGCGTGAAGTGAACAAATGTCGAGACAAATGACAAAAGATATAGAGGTGTAGAGACCCGATGCATAACTTTTTTTAATTATCTTTACATTATTGACATGATAGTTAGACAGACAGACAGACAGACGGACAGATAGATAGATAGATAGATAGATAGATAGATAGATAGATAGATAGATAGATAGATAGATAGATAGACAGGTCCACATTCACACCCACACACCCACACACACCACAAACAATAGTAACTGATGAGAGTCATGTTGAAACACGTCCACAAATACAAACGAAAGGAAAGAAAGAAAGAAAAGAAAAGGAGAGAAGAGAACACAGACACCACGACGTGCTGAGAGTTTAAAGGTATTTAATGCAGAAAAGGTCCATGCTTTAAAATCCAACACCTTACATCTTTCCTTCAGAGGGTTAAATGTTTTACATGTTAACATCATGTTTCTGATATTTCTGTAAAAAAAAACAAAAAAACAACCCTCCCTTTTCTCATGAAAAATCACGTTCTATCGTATCAGTTCGTTAAGATGCCACTTTTCATAGGCATCGTGGCAACACAATACCTGAGAAGGCCCAAAAAGTTTAAACACACACACAGAAACAAACAAACAAACAAAAAAAATCAACGCGGTTTAACTTCTGTACCAAAATATACTGCATTTCATTTATATATATAGTCACTATATATATATATATATATATATATATATATATATATATATATATATATATATATATATATATATATATATATATATTATTTTATTTTTATTTTTATACATGTATATATGTATATATACTGCAAGGCCTTGTTTTTGCTGATTGTAAGGCCCACAGTCATTAAAAAAAACACTTCTTTCACAAAAATATATATATTTACAGTAATGTTAAACCCCATACACATAAATGTAAAAACAAGCGAGACTCGGAGTGCCACTGATTTAACTTCAAGTACGTTCCACTGATCCCAAAGTGTAGATTTAATAAACGAACACTCGTGTGCTTGTGACTGTAAACATAGTCTTTACGTCGACGCGTCCTTCACCTCCTTCTTTGGGTCCATTTTTATGTCCTGTTTTGTTCTTTTTTTTTTTTTTTTTCTTTTCTACATAATATTTTTTTGAAAACACAAGCCAGACTGTAAGCCATCATGATATGTAACAAATCTCCAGATTCATTTTACAATGATCCACAATAATCTACAATTATCCACGTAAAAAGCTACAGTGCACAAAAAAATGGACAGAAAAGATGAAAACAAATTCCAATAAAATACATACAACTGGTCATTTCATTTCTGAGTTTCAATACTTGTGTTTGTTCGAAAAAACAAAACAAAACATAAAAGGCACACAAAAATCCTTAAAGACAAAAAAACATTTCAACTGCACATTACACACGTAACGCTGCTTTATGTAAAAAAAAAAAAAGGAATGTGTAGGTTTGATCAGTGCTACGACTCACGGCCTCGAGATCATTCACAGTTTTTACCCATAATCCATTTAGTAAAGGAGAGAAAATGTGAAAAGCAACACGATGCTAACACTAATCACCGTGCAGACAGAAAAACACCCCAAAGTGAGAAAGAATGTTCGAAGCACTAAAGAAACAGGAAGCAATAAGGCTATAAGTGTTAGACCGCCAAAACTTGTTCAAGGTATCCAGGCTGTAGACTTTCCTACGCTTAGAAGAGTAACGAAAAAATTAAGAATAAAAACCTTTTTAAGCAGAAACACTGATGTATAATTCTATCTAAATTTAGCTTTTAATACACCGTCATTATCATTATTCGAAGATTTTTAGAAAACGACAATGAAGTGAAGAATAAAACCCTTGATGACATGCGGTACTAGGAAAATAATAAATGACAAGGTGTTCATGATTACCATAACATTGATTATTTTCCCTTTACAGCACATCCTGGAGTGCTTTATTCCTCTTAAACCACAGCAGTTTGCTAACATTTATCCGTTTAATGTCCTGGAACATCCAGGAGGCACGTTATAGCAGCTACAAACCCTGCTCGTTCTCTTTCTCTGTGTTAAATTTAAAAAAAAAAAAAACGTCTCGACGTCACTTTTAGAAAGCTCTGACACTGGAGACTCTTTCCACAATTGTGAAAAAAATGTTAAAGTAAGGAGTTTCCACTTAACACACAACAAGCACATTATTATTATTATTATTATTATTATTATTATTATCATTAATAATAATAATAATAATAATAATAATAATAATAATATGCTTATTGGTGTATCATCATTATTATTATTATTGATAATAATGATAATAATAATAATAATAATAATAATAATAATAATAATAATAATAATAATAATAATAATAAACAATGATTGGTCGTGTAACAGGATAAACTGTTATAGAAATTAAATCTGACCAATCATATTAGAGAATTTAACCAAGATGTGGTATCGGATTAGACGGTGCAATTAAAGATTTTCTTTTAAAATTGATTTTCAGGGTCAACAGTATAGAATATTTGGGTTGAGAAATGCAAGGAGAGCATGTGCTATATGATAATGAGCTAAAACTAAAAAAAAAGTAAAAAAAAAATATATAAATAATTTGAATCATTTTAAGAGCATTACAGGCTTCTCCGGTGTATTCAGGTCTGTTTCAGGTCCATGCAAACAGTGGATCAGATTTAGGCCCAACTAAATCTAGGATATTACAGAGACCTGCTTTTTTTATTTCAAAGTAAGAAGTTAAAAAAATCCTGAGGTGTAAGAAAACAAGCTAATACCCAGCTCTGTAGCCTAGAGCTTTTGTACTGTAATAACCAGCATCATAAAGCAGCGTAATAAAGTGCGAGCTGTGATCGTTACCTGCTGAGTGAGTGGGTTAGTGACCGACCGGGAAGCTACACTGACAAACTGATAAGACATCGTGCTACCGGCGCAATGGAGAGGCTCGTTAAAGTGTGCGCAAATGCAGAAAGGAAGAAAGAAAGAAAGAAAGAAAGAAAGAAAAAAAACTGTCATAAATTGCTGCTTGGTGGTTTATTAATGTGGCTACGAAGCTACATCACAATGCCAGCACGGGGAGCGTAGTAGTTGTAGTACACAAGCATGACGGGAAGAGTGTGATCCTGCACGTACTCATGGTGAAATAATAAAAAAAAAAATCTAATGCTAAGGCTATAATAATATGACATGGTGTGTAAAGATGATGGAAAAAAGGCAAGCTCAAAACCATAACAGTCCAAACATCGGCAAGGCACTGAGAAAACACAGCAGCACACACACACACACACAAAAGAAGAAACATTTATTAGTCTTTTCCCTATTCCCCTAAAGGTCCCTTGTGTGCAAGTGCACTTTGTTCCTGATACTCTCATATGGCGACATCTATAAAATCTCTAAATGTCCTTTAGTGACAGGAATGACAGCAAGAAAAGACTCACTAAAGATCAAACAAACACACACACACACACACACACACACACACACAAACAAAACAAAAACAAAAAAACAAAAAAAAAAACCTTCATGACGTTTAAGGTAATATAGCTGCTCTGTTTTTTTTGGATGGTGCAGATAAAAAAAAAATCAGTAATAAAAGAGTGAGTGTCTGTCTATGCAGAGAAAAATTCAATTCACGCCATTCACATCATCTACGTGTTTACTAAATCCCTCTCCCAAATATATCGCCTTCAAAATCAAAACCGAAAATTGCTGGAGTAAAACCTTCATATATGTATCTGCTGTGTGTGTATATATTTATATATCGTCGTTTCTCGTATCTCCATCGAGTCCCCTTAACGAAAGGTGTGCACTCCGCGGACGATGTGCGAGGAGAACTCGTAGCGATCTTTGCAGCAATGGCCACAGATGTTACACTCGAGGGGGTCTCTGTAGCCGTGGCAACCCATGTGGATGGTGTACATGACGTGATCTAAAAAAAGGACGCGGCAATGCTCGCACTGGAACACTCGCACCTCGTTTCCCTCCGGGCCGAACACTCGGATCCCGTCTCTGCCACCTGGCTGATGGGCGCCCTCGTCCGGCCGTGCCAGCGCCGCCCTCATGCTGGCGCTCGTCTGATTCACCAGTTTGTCTCGCGGGCTGCTGCGAGCCGAGTCGGCCGAATCGTGCCCGCTGTTGCTGGGAGAGCGCTCGCGCCCGTCGTGCACCTCCCCTCGCACCGCCTGTGAGGTTTTGGGCCGTGTGAGTGCGATGGCACCGTTGGCGCGGGCGGAAAACTCCGGTTGGTGGGACGGATGGTGGGGCAGATGGAGAGACTCGCGGCTGCTCGGGCGCTCCAGGCGTGGGCCGAGAGGGTAGACGGAGTGGAACAGGGGGTTCACCATGGGCACCACCTCGGGCATGGCCAGCGACGGGTGAGACATTATGGGACGCAGAGTCTCGGTGTTCATATAAGAGATGGAGTTACTGAGAGCCTGGTCCATCATGTGAGCCTGCATGATCTCTGCTTCCTTGTCGTACTTGAGGCCTAAATCAAAGTTCAGGTCTGGGTAGGAGTAGCGCATCATCTTCTCTCCTGCACAACACATCAACAAACGCTGAAGAAACCAGTACATTTTTCTTGGGCTTTTATAAAACATTTGCCTTAAACAATAAATTCTATGAACATTAGGTCCCAAAAAACACAAACTGATCACAAAGCCGGTGTTCGAGCTTCGGTTTCCTTCGTCTCGGGTTTAATCTGTATGTGTGTCACATTTATACAGAGTAATGTTTAATGGCTGTGATGTGGTCATGTGCGTTTATCGAGCGTCTGCTTTATAACGGCTTTGAACACGGATCAGATTTCAGAACTGAAACTGTTTTTCAAACTTGTTTGGGTCTAAATTACCTTCTTTAAATATGCACTAAAGCGCAACAGCAGCAGCAACAACAGAGACAATAACAGGATATCGTACATTCTTGGTTGAATTTCTAATTCTATCCGCCTCAGGTCTAACACCGGGTTCTATTAATATATCTTATATATTTTATATATTTAAAAATATATTTATTTTCATATTTTTTAAGTCATGGAAGTTTGTCCCAATCACAAAAAGTCTGATTTAAGTCAGGCTTAAGTTTAGGTTCTGGATTTGAGCATTGCATCATTGAATTTTATTCATTTTGCTTTGTGTTTAAAAGCATTGAATACAACGTCCTTGTAAATACCAAACAAAACAATGTTTTCAGCCAGTGCTACATTTCCGGTCTTTTATTATGAACTCTCATGCAGCTGCCATCGGAAACTTTTTTCAAAAGTTTATTGTTTGTCTTCATTAATTATGTTTCTATTCTAATATAATTCTGGATTCTGATCGGTCGGAAGTTGTTGATGAAGGATCTCTAACAGCGGCGCTGACACAGGTTGACATTAACAAACATTATCATCTCTGTGGATGTTTATTTAACATTTATGGAAGGAGTCTCCAGTGTCAGGGCTTTGTAACAGTGAGCTTTGTTTGTGTTTTTTTCCCATAATTACGTTTGTTTTGTTTATTCTTTACATATCTACATGCGTATTAACGAATACATTAATAAATTATACAATTCCTAATTATTCGGATTTGTAATTATAAATTTTGGTTAAAAAAAAATCGCAACGTTCAAAGTTCAACACCATTTTCCACCAGACAGGAACATCGCGACAAAAAAATGCAGCTGATATATTTTTTTGAGTTTCGATCGTTCTTGTATGTTTTCATGTTTTTTTGCTCTGAATAAAGTTGGAAAGCCCCGTGTGAAGAGATGGGTGAGCAAATTTAACCCCTGACTAACGTGGATGTGGTGAGCGCATTGCTCGATTTACAGGTGTGAAAAAACCACAAGGGGAAAAAACATCTCCAGTCTGTAGCAAATTAGGCTCACTCTCTCTTTCGCTTTCCTGCAGTGTTTGGATTTAGCAAACACTTTCACCCTGAGACCACACTGCACCAAACATTTTACATGAGGATTTGCATAATGTGCGTTCATAAGAGCCGGAATATTTCAGAAAATGCATATATATATATATATATATATATAGAGAGAGAGAGAGAGAGAGAGAGAGAGAGAGAAAGAGAGAGAGAGAGAGAGAGATTTTATTAGTCATTATCGACCTGGCTACTGTTTACTGATTTTCATATTTTCAAGTCGAGTACGAAACCTGTTTTGGCTCTTAGCCCATTTTACTAACATCATGATCTCTGCCTCGAAAGGAAATATTTGTGGTTATATTTAGCAATCAGTTCTCATTTTGACTAAGGCTACAGTATTTCCATTGGGTTATATTAGCAGTGCATGTGTACATTTTATTAACTTAGTACGCATTTATTCAGAATTTATGGAGAACGGATACTCACCAACAAATTTCTGCGGCGTGGTGCTCTTCCTCTTGGCCACGTTAGCCTGCAGTCGCTCGATGACGGGCGGCCGTTCGAAGGGCACTATGTTGGAGACCTCTCCCATAGCTCTCGGCTCTTTAGGAAGCTCAGCTGTAGAGAAATAAGGAATATCATGCAGGTATGCTATGAAGCGAGCTACAATATTCTAAATATTGGCATTAACACTGTGCAGGTTCATCCATAAGCATACTATGCTGCAGGGATTAAGATTAGCATCGATTGAGGGGATGAAATTAATGGACATTAAACTGATTTGTTGGTATCGAGTTGTGAAATAATATTGGTGGAAGATGTAAATGACAGAAGACAAGTTTACTGAGGTTGTGACCCATTTTGGGCCCATTCACCTGACTGAGGTAGATTAGGGGCGGGGTTTAAATTACCATCGAAAACTACAATACCTGACTATATCTCAAGACAAGGTATTGGGTAAAGTTTTTAACTAGCATCGTGGCAACAGTTTATTTGTCATATACAGTTTGTTTAATGGTGGCTGATGCTGGCGTCTGAGACCAACAGCATGACTCAAATTAAGATGGGGTTGTATAACGCCACCATGAAAGGTCTTGTGAACTCTTATCAAAAGAGAGATTGAGGTCAGACATTTAGGTGTCCTAGTTATATCATGTGAAACAGACTAACCAACATGGACAAGCATGTGGCTTTACTCAGTACAGATTGAAGAATATAAAAAAATCTGCTATTGATATGTCTTTTTATATAATCTTTATTTTAATGACTGAATTTAATTTATTTAATGCTCAGATAAAAGCATTAGAGTTAAATATAGTGGCATTGTTTGAACTTTTTTTCATAAATCTAAAGATGGATGAATGGATAGATAGATGGATGGATGGACTGAGGCACTGACAGGTGAATGGACAGATGGATGGATGGATGGATCCATAGATAGATAGATAGATAGATAGATAGATAGATAGATAGATAGATAGATAGATATATAGATAGATAGATAGATGGATGGATGGATGGTTGCACTGACAGATGGATAGATAGACAGATAGATAGACAGATATATATATATATATATATATATATATATATATATATATATCAGTGGCAGACCGTGCATTTCACACCTAGGCAGTAGTGCTCCGTCTGAATCGACCCGCCCCTCAAAAACCAATTTATGGTTATAAAAACCATCTTAATATGCAGAAATACAGTATAAAGAGCCGTTGCATCGCAGATAGATAACTCCTGTAGCCGCAATAGATGCCTTTATTGAATAGACAAACCAGGGGTGAACAAGTCTCCTCCTACTGCAGCTATAGCCGCGACACACATAAAAAACATCAATAATAACCTCATAAACTTGCAATATTATTTAGGAAAATCGCAATGTTTTACTCACCAAAAATTCGTATTATTTGTAAACAAAATCCATCCTCCTCTCTTTCCTCAAAAACAGTTCAATTACTCTGTTGTACAGATTATCCGTGCGCTTCAGTTCTATCACGATCCTATCCAATCAACAGGTCTGAATACGGTGACGTTGCCGTACGCCTGCTAGAGGGCCCTAGTGACACCAACTCAAAATCTGATTGGTTGAAGCAAAAGTTTCATGGACATTTATTTTGTGTTAGAGGGCCTGCAGAACGGATTGTGAAGGCCTCCGGGCAGACTTCTTTGACTTTGACCCTGCCTAGCAACAAATGATGGCAGAAATGTGATTGGTTAAATGCTTTAATACGAAAATACATGTCTGGAAGCAGCGCAACCATCGGAAAAGCTATGAAAGGAAGCTGACAGACCATTTGGAATTATTTAATAAGTATTCATGGACAAAATATAATTAACTTCAGTTTGTGATTCAGATATTTTTTTAGGCCAGCAGAGAAGGCCTTGCAGGCCCTGACGGTCCGCCACTGATATATATATATATATATATATATATATATATAGATAGATAGATATATAGATAGATAGATAGATAGATAGATAGATAGATAGACAGATAGATGGTTGTATGGAAGCCATATCCATCAAGATAAAAGAAGACCTCTTACGACCTACAATGGTGTACAGATGGACAGACAAATGGATGGATGGATGGATGGATAGATGGATGAAAAGACATTCATATTGTCAGATAGATGAATGGATGGGTGAAAGCTATGATCCACTAGATAACAGCATGATTCTTATGGCCTTCAACAGTGAAAAGATGGATGGATGGAGGGAGAGATAGACAGATGAAAGGATGAATGGATCAAATATAAATCTCAATCTTTGCCAGATTTTCTTTTTGGGATAGATGGATTGATGCATTGACAGATGGCTAGATAGATAGATAGATAGATAGATAGATAGATAGATAGATAGATAGATAGATAGATAGATGGATGGATGGATGCATTGACATAGGGATGGATGGACAGATGGATGGTTGTATGGAAGCTATGTCCCACAAGATAAAAGAAGGATTCTTGTGACCTACAATGGTGTACAAAAGGATGGACAGACAACTGGATGGATGGATGGATGGATGAAAAGACATTCATATTGTCAGATAGATGAACGGATGGGTGAAAGCTATGATCCACCAGATAACAGCATGATTCTTATGGCCTTCAACAGTGAAAAGATGGTTGGATGGAGGGAGAGATAGACAGATGAAAGGATGAATGGATCAAATATAAATCTCAATCTTTGCCAGATTTTCTTTTTTTATATTTCATTTTCTTTTCTTAATATTGAAGCTTTTTTTTTTTTTTATAAAAAAAGAACATTCATTAATCTAAATAAGGATTGCTCTAATAAAATATGAATACATTTGCATATTTAAATACATATTATTAACATATATATTAGTTTTAGATTAGATATTTTAAAATATATATTTTTTTAAAAATACATATTTTAAATATCTTTTGTCTGAGTGAAATACATTTTAATTCTTTTAACTCATTTCCATTCCAACGGTATAATTCTGACATCATCTAAAGAACAAACTTCATGCATATGCAATTAGATGGATCCTCATTTGCATAAACGAATACACATGTATGAAAAAGTTAAAATATGTATAAAAAAGACGTTAATGGCATAGGTTTAACAGCTTAATGCACATGTAAGAACTTGATTTTATAGCATTAAGTGCGGCCTGTAATAAAATGGAAAAGGACACACGGCGGTTATAACAACACCAAAACTTTATAGTAGCTTTTCAGTGACATACGACACTTTGCTTCATCAAAGTTGCAAAATCTAAGAAATTAGACATAGAATATAATTAAACATATTACTTCTGTGCTTTAATTACTTCATTATAAGTATATATGTGGATTCAACACTGATTATCGAATGCACTGGATGGCGGTTATGTCTCTACCTCTCTATGGTCAGAGGACCTGGGTTGTGGGCGGGGCTTATTTTACTAAACTAATTTAAATAGAAGTTATTCATAATAAATACAAGGACTGTAGGTCTCGAGATGTTTTTTTTTCTGTATTGGCTCGTCTCAGATTAATTGTTACTTGAATTTGTCTCAGTTTTGCGTATTAGTCTTAATATTCACGATCTTGGTCTTGATGAGAGTTTATAAAAATAATTTTTGTCTAAGAAACATCGATTCAGTGCCTGGATGAAGCTGTAAACAATTAGGCATGTCCTCGAATAGATCTGGACTTTTGACTCGATCTTGACTAGACCTTAAACCCCTTGCTTAGTTCTGGTCTTAGACTTGACGAATGGTCGTCATGACTATATCCCTAATGACTAAAATTGCTCAAGGACAGAATTCCTGAACCACTCACCTGCATACGGCCCCGGATTAGGGGCGGTGTCCATGCCACTGCTCTGCAGGTAATTATGGCACCTCTCTTTGTGCTCCTCCAATGACGTGCGCTGCTTGTAGCTCCGCCCACAGTAGTTACACTTGTGTGGTTTACCCACTAAAAAAGAGAGAGGACATCAAAGGAGAGAAATGTGTCTATTAGTAATACCACGATGCAAGTCATTCAGACTGTACGCACTAGAGCAGTTTCGCTTTTTGAGGTAGTAACCGAGAGAGTGGGCATGTTCTCGTGATGATGCAACTCAATATGTCTGAGATGGGTCAGCAGAAAAAAAATGGTGAAGCTCAGAGTGGAATAAATCCCACACAGAAATAAAAACACTATGCTTACACGCACAACGTAAAAGCTAGTCTCTCCATGAGGTTGGCGTACGACGTGCAGCCTGTCACACACCCAGTCAAAAAATCAGTGCCATGGAACAAATGATATCATTTCAGAAGCGTAGAAGAGAGCACTTTTGTTATTTAATCAGAAACTGTAACACCTTCCATTTTGATTTCTCAGCAGAAACACGAGCATTAAACCATATTTTCATCATATTTTCACGCAGGGACGGAAAAGTCGAGCCGGAAGCCAAACGACACATTAAATAAATAAAAAAAAATGACTAAATAAAGACATATCTCCAAAATTTTCAGATTATGCAACTTATTCTTAATTATATATTAATAATAAGAGTATATCTTAATAAATTTTATTTCACATCTCTGCCTGATTGTTCTTGAATAGAGGCAACAGAGTCTGGAATTTGCAATAAAAACAGGGATTTTTTCTTTGCTGGCAACCATTAAATGATAAGATATGATGATAGGCTATAGAAACAAGAGCTAGCTTAAGGATTTTTTCCTTTGATGGCAACCATAATATGATATGATTTGATCAGAAGGCAAATGACACATTAAAAAAAAAGTACTATATAGATATATCTCCAAAGTTTTCTAACCTCTCCATTCGGATTAGGCAACATATTCTTAATGATATATACATTTTTAATTTATCTGATTAAATTATAGTTCACATCTCTGCCTGATTCTTCTTGCGTAGAAGCAGCAGAGAATGGGATTTCAATAAAAACAGGGATTTTTTCTTTGCTGGCAACCATTAAATGATAAGATATGATGATATGCTATAGAAACAAGAGCTAGCTTAATAATAAAAATTTAAATTTATAGTGAACTTTATAACTGCATATATCAAATTATTGAATTCTAACTGTAATCTTAAAATTATATGAATATACATATATATATATATATATATATATATATATATATATATATATATATATATATATATATATATATTGCACAAACAGCTAATTGATTGTGCACACAATGTAATGAAGCCAGGAAATTACAATTAAAGGATGTTGGTTATTTTATCATTCTTTCACACTTCACAATTTTGACTTAAGTAAATAAAATAATACGATTTTAATGACTCCTTTATCGCAAACGTGAGGTTTGAGGGATAAGCTGACTGAACCCTCATCTGCTACACATTACATTACAGCTTACGTTTAAGTAAAAATATATTTCAGGTTTTAAGATACAGCGATACAAATTAATATCCGATTAAGACACTGTGTCCTTCATGCACAAACAAAAACAAGCGAAAAATAAATAGATAAAAACATAAAAAAAAAAAAAAAAACACAATGGTAAACCAATAAAATATTTTGAAGATTAAATATTTTTTAGGAACAATGTATTTAAAAAAAATAAAATGTATGAAAAAAAATATGTATGTATGTATAAAGAAAACCCCAATGTATTAAAAAAAATAAACCAACCTGAATATGTTTGTTTGTTGTGCATTAACTGCTTATGTGTAACTATTTTGTATGATTAATAATTAAAAAATTATATATATATAATTATATAATAAGCGGTACAGACAATGGGGGATAAATGAAATCCTTAAAACATAACCTAAGAAATACTATAGGGTATATTTATTCATTTTCTACTTCATCAAGCGCCACGGAAAATCACTTTAAAAAATGTAAACGTTTCAGTTTAATATACAATATTATAAAAAATTTGAGTCTTATTCAAAGAGTGGAATTAGTTGTGACAGCCCGAGCCACAGGAACACGGGCTTCATCACACACAACACCCACACTCGCATAGTAGCTGGAAAATCGCTCAGAGCAGCAGAAAGGAACAGAGGGAGGTTTTTTTTTTCTGCTTAGCCAGAGCAGGTGTGAGGTGAATCATTGTCTCAGTTCCACTGACACTGAAGCTCCATACACACACACACACACACACACACACACACACACACACACACACACACACACACACACACACACACTAGGATGACACACCAGCCCAAACAGCCCAGTGTTCCAGTGTGGGCCAGCACAGCAGGATGAAAAAGAGGAGGAGGAGGAGGAGGAGGAGGAGGAGGAGGAAGAGGAGGATCTAGTGCCTCCAGGAACACGTCATGTTCCATGAATCCACGCAAGCTTCATTCATTGTTTTCGTTGAGTCATTCATTAACCCATACACTTTCTTTCATTCATTCACATGCGAAGCTTTGCAGGCGCAATAAGGCCGACGAGTTGAGTCAGCCAAAAATGTTTCCAATTCGAAGGCCTGCTTCAGCCTCTGTGGTGTCAGGCACTTTCAATATTGTTCATCAAAAGCCACTCGACTGTGAGAATACGGACCTGCACGTGAGAATGTATTCTGAACAAAAAAAAAAAAACCTGCCACCTGTTACGATCAGACTCGTGCCATTACCTGTAAAGAGCGTGGATTATGAAAACACCACTGACGCATTTCAGGAAGGGCGCAGTGAAGCTGATAGTGAAAGCGAGACGGCGGAGGGATGAGACGAAGCCGAGGCGACTTTTCACAGATGAAAATCTGCACCGACTTTGTCATCTAACACCGTGAGAAAAGATGGATCAGGACGTGTGTGAATCAGGGACTGAACCCAAGTGTGTTTGTCTTCCACAAGGGCATGATCACTGATCATGAGTGAAATGGAGAAAAGAAAACAAAAAAAAACCATCAGGAATAAACAGCACTTCTGACCAGAGATGACAGGATTCTGCTTGTGCTGTTCAACAACATGTACAACACACGTGTTCTTCTTCTTACAGCCGAATTAAAAGAAAAAATCATGATAAAAAGAAAACTATAAACTGTATATACAATACTCTAAATACCAGAATTTTATAGTGATTTATAGAAATAGTGCTTTATTTCTGCCTGAATATGTATTTATTCCTGAGATTACTAGATAAATGAGACAAATGCGAGTATTTATTTCCTAATTATATAATAATATAATAAGAAAAATGTATTCTTTTCCTAAAATAAATTAAAGTATTTTTTCTCCTGAGGTAAATGAGATGATTTCTTTCCTGAGATAAATGAGAGTATTTTTTTATCCTGAGATAATGGAGAATATTTTTTCTCCTGAGATAAATGAGAGTATTTCTTTCTAAGATAAATAAGTGTTTTTTTCTCCTGAGATAAATGAGAGTATTTCTTTCTAAGATAAATAAGAGTATTTTTTCTCATTAGATAAACAAGAGTATTTTTTTCTCCTGAGATAAATGAGAGTATTTCTTTCTTGAAATAAATAAGAGTGTTTTTTTCTCCTGAGATAAATGAGAGTATTTCTTTCTTGAAATAAATAAGAGTGTTTTTTTCTCCTGAGATAAATGAGAGTATTTCTTTCTTGAAATAAATAAGAGTGTTTTTTTCTCCTGAGATAAATGAGAGTATTTCTTTCTAAGATAAATAAGAGTATTTTTTTCTCATTAGATAAACAAGAGTATTTCTTTCTTGAGATAAATAAGAGTGTTTTTTTCTCCTGAGATAAATGAGAGTATTTCTTTCTTGAGATAAATAAGAGTATTTTTTTTCTCATTAGATAAATGAGAGTATTTCTTTCTTAAGATAAATAAGAATGTTTTTTTCTCCTGAGATAAATGAGAGTATTTCTTTCTTGAAATAAATAAGAATGTTTTTTTCTCCTGAGATAAATGAGAGTATTTCTTTCTAAGATAAATAAGAGTATTTTTTTCTCATTAGATAAACAAGAGTATTTTTTTCTCCTGAGATAAATGAGAGTATTTCTTTCTTGAGATAAATAAGAGTATTTTTTTCTCATTAGATAAATGAGAGTATTTCTTTCTTAAGATAAATAAGATTATGTTTTTCTCCTAAGATAAATGAGAGTATTTTCTCCTGAGATAAATGAAAGTATTTCTTTCCTGAGATAATAAATTTTGTATTTTTTAAGATAAATGACAGTATTTCTTTCCTGAGATAATAAATTTTGTATTTTTTAAGATAAATGACAGTATTTCTTTCCTGAGATAATAAATTTTGTATTTTTTAAGATAAATGACAGTATTTCTTTCCTGAGATAATAAATTTTGTATTTTTTAAGATAAATGACAGTATTTCTTTCCTGAGATAATAAATTTTGTATTTTTTAAGATAAATGACAGTATTTCTTTCCTGAGATAATAAATTTTGTATTTTTTAAGATAAATGACAGTATTTCTTTACTGAGATGATGAGATAAATGAAAGTATTTTATTTCGAGACAATATGAGAAGTTGTCCTAAGAGAGCATTTGTCCTAAGAAAGCATTTTTTTTCTGAGATAAATGGCATTATTTATCCCGAGACAGTGGGCCTCGTTTAATAAATGTGTGTGGAAATGTTTGTGTAACCAAACCGAACTAAAAATGTCCTCTGGATTTGCAAAAGTTTCAGAAATGCTGAGTTTCACTGCACCAACACCAATCACCTGTAAAGTGCCAGGTGTGTGTATGTTACAGCTGATTTGCATTTGTTGACGCCCACAAAATTCCATATAAGGTAAAGCAGCTGAAATGATAAGTGAAAGACAAAATGGAAGAAATGAAAGTTGTTGTTTTTTTTTCCAAATCTATCTATCTCTATATATCTGCTGTACCGAGGAGGTTGTGAACAGCGAGCACACTGCACAGTTAATTGTCTATTCTTTCCAAACTGATGCATTTTAGAGACTCTCAGGCGGAAATCCCTCGCTCTCTCACCGATACCGTGTTAGAAAAGCAGAAGGGTTTGTGTCTGCAGGAAGTAGATGATCCTCAGCCCACTAGGGAGCATACAGTATGTTAAAGCTTGAGACAGACCAGCTCGGTCACTCATCAGTCACTCTATGCTAGCGCTAAAAAGTAAAGTCTAAAAGGAAAGTGTTGAGATTTATAAAGTGCCTCAGTGCATCTTCCTTCAGATAGATAGACAGACAGACAGATGGACAGACAGACAAAGAGATGGACAGAAAGGCAGATGGACAGACAGACAGGTAGACAGACAGACAGATGGACAGACAGACAGACAGACAGGCAGGCAGGCAGACAAGCAGATGGACAAACAGATGATAAATGAAAAATATATGGAATGGTATAAATGGAAATAAACAAATAAGTAACACATGAATAAATAAATAAGCGGATAAATGAATAGATAGATAGATAGATAGATAGATAGATAGATAGATAGATAGATAGATAGATAGATAGAAAGATAGATAGATAGATAGATGAATAAACAGTAAAAAGTAATAAAAATCAATAAGACAATAATAAAAAGTTCATTATTAATAAGAAATAAAAAGTTAATTATTAAATAGAAATATAATTAATAAATTGAATAAACACCAACAGACAGACAGACAGACAGATAGACAGATAGATAGATAGATAGATAGATAGATAGATAGATAGATAGATAGACAGAAAAACAGACAGACAGACAGACAGACAGACAGTCAGAGAGACAGACAGACAGATAGATAGATAGATAGATAGATAGATAGATAGATAGATAGATAGATAGATAGATAGATAGATAGACAGAGAAACAGACAGACAGACAGACAGACAGAGAGACAGACAGACAGATAGATAGATAGATAGATAGATAGATAGATAGATAGATAGATAGATAGATAGATAGATAAACCCAAGCGAATGTTGAGCTCGTAGCCGCTGATGTCAGAGGCTGACGTGTCATCAGATCAGTGTTTGGGAAACTGAGAGATATGAGTGGGTCATGATGACGATACTCCTGTCTGGTTCTGTCACACTTTCAGTCTTTGTACAACAGGAGGATTTTTACACACAATTCGATTATTACAGTAAATGGAAGTGTAAAGTGGCAGCTTGTGGCCGACTCTCAGGAGATTCCGTCTCCACACTCAGAAATGTGCTGCACCACAAGATGGAAATGAGAAGAAAGGCAGTGGTTTGGTCCAGTGAACTGGGACAGCACCTGCACACCGAGTGTGTGTGTGTTGGGGTAAAACTCAGCCAGACACACATGAGCGTCTAATGCAGACCTGTATGTGCATGATTTGTTAAAAAAAAAAAAAAAAAAAGTTGAAACTGAAGATGTGAAATGTTACTGTTGCTACTCGACATCCAATCAGACGACGGCGTGATGTTGGATGTGTAAAAAAATCCCTGCATCAGCATCTATTCTTGATATGCAAATGCCTTTAGTGTTGCATTAAAGCCCACTTAACCGCATCCATTCGGGTTGAAAACAGGAAATTGTGAGATGAAGATGACATTTCATTTCATGTCAATGTCTATCAACTGCTGCTCATCAGCACAAGTGCCCAGCTACACACACACACACACACACACACACGCACACTCACAATGATTTTTATATCCACCGTGATCCTTAATACACTTAAAAAAAAGAATCATTCCTCATCGGTTCCTTGATAGTCAGTGGTTTTAGTTTTTAGAAAGGTTCTACTTGCTACATGGTTCCACACAGACCTGACTGTTCAGGGGACAGAGATGTGAGACAGGCTGATTTGTACTTCTGTGCTTTTTTTCTCTTAGAAAGGAAACATTTTTATCCTAAAGACACACAATCTAACACACACACATACACACATGCACACACAAGCACACAAAGAATGAAATAATTTTACCTCATTTTTCCTAGACATACAGAACCTCACACACACACACACACACACACACACACACACACACACACACACACACACACACACACACACACACACACATACACACGTACACAACTCTGTTCATTTCCTGAGCTTTTCAAAACTAGGTGTTTCACTGTGACAACACATAGTACATCTCCCTGTCTCTCTCTCTCTCTCTCTCTCACACTCTATCGTTTGCTTTCCATCTAGATCTCTGTCTGTCTGTTTGTCTGTCTGCTCACTTCTCTCTCTTTATCTCTCTCTCTTTCTGTCTGGTTTGTCTCTTTCTCTGTCTATTGTTTTTTGTCTTTCTTTGTCTCACTCACCTTCTCTCTCTCTCTCTCTCTCTCTCTGCTCTTTTTTTGTCAGTCTCCCTGTCTTTCTTACCTCTTCTATCCTCTCTCACACTTTCTCTGTTTCTTTCTCTCACTTCTCATTTGCTTTCTGTCTAGATCTCTGTCTGTCCACTTCTCTCTTATTCTTTCTCTCTGTCTCGCTTGCTGTCTCTTTCTCTGTCTGTCTGTTGTTCTTTGTCTGTCTCTGTCTCATTCACCTGCTGTCTGTCTCTCTCTCTCTCTCTCTCCACTTTTTTTGTCCGAGGTGGAAAGTCCTTATTGCACAACATGCGGTCGGACCTGCCCCGAGTTCCTGACATTCCTATGAGGTGCAGGTGGCACATGGCTGCTGAGGGAGGATCAGGACAATGGTGTCCTTTTCTCTTTCTCTCTCTCTCCCTGTCTGAGACGCCGAAGCGAATGAGACCGCGCCGTCGGCAGCATCACGTCGTGGGAGGAAAGACTGATGTAAAGCCTGAAACTCTACAGCTGCAGTTCTGAATGTAGAGTGCGCTCTGTCGAGGGAGGGGGTTAAGGAGCGCTCCCTGTTGTTCGACAAAATACATCCATTTTTTTTTATTGTAGGAAAAGACAGAGAATGCTAATATCTCTCTTGACGTGAAAAAAAAAGAGAAAAATAGATCGCTAAACCGCGTTTAATAATTCAGCACCTGAAGAGAGCATGTGCAGAAATGTGACATATTAACTGCCTGGCCTAGAAACTCTGCGTATCCCAGGTGCTCAGAGCGATTAGCGCTGAAAAACAGGAAATGAGAAAAGACAAAGAAAAACAGCAAAACACGATGAGTGAGATAGAGCGCTCCTGCTCTCCCTGTGACTCGCAGCAAGTCTGTCCCGGGGTGACTGCGGGCTCGGCTCACTGTTCTAGGTATCCGATGACGCACACACACACACACACACACACACACACATGCACACACACCATGACAGTGTGACAGAATGATAGATTAATTGATTGATTGATTGATTGAGGTAAAGAAACTATACAGAGTGACTGAACTGAGGCAGACAGAGGGAGAGAGCTTTATAGAGAGAAAAAGAGAAAGATGGTGAGAGATAAAAAGACGAGAGAAAGAAAGTAAAAGGACAGAGGGAAAAAAAGGAAGTGCGTTAAGAAAGAATCGACGGACGAAGGCAGAAGAAAAGAAGAGGAAGGAAAGAGATGAAGGAGACTGTATTAAGAGAGAAAAGGTAAAAGGAAATGGAGGGAAAAAGAGAGGAGAGAAATGGAAGAAAGAGATAAATAGAACGTGAAGGATAGAAAACCTGAAAAAGAGGAAGGATGAGTAGAAGAACAGAGAGGAAGAAAGTCAGAAACAGTGGAGGGAGAGAAGAAGAGAGTAAGAAGAGAGAGTGACGGAGCAATGGGGAAAGTGGAAGCGGTGAGAAAATGAGATAAAGAAAGAAAATGGAGAGAAAGGAAAGCAAAGAAATGAGGTCATGAGAGAAAGAGAGAGAAAGAGGGAGAGTAAAAGAGAAAGTGGACAGATTGAGAACATGTGAAAGCGAAGGGAAAATGGAGAGAATGTAAGGCAGATGGAAGGAATAAGAAGGAAAAAAATGAAGAAGGAGAAAATTAAAGAGGAGACAAGGGAGAGGGAGAGTGAAAGAGGAGTGGAGGAGAGACAGAAAAAAAGAAGAGATGAAGAAATGACAGAAGAAAAAGATAAGAAATCGAAAAATGTTATAAAATTGAAGATAAACAGAGAGGAAGAACTAAAGACAGCAGAGATATGAAGAAACAGAGAAGGCAGAGAAAAAAAGAAAAAAGTAGAGAAAAGGATGGGGGGGCAGTCGATTAACAAAGAGAGTGATGGACAGACTGGAGGAAGAAAGTGAGAAAGAAAAAATGGAGACAGAGAGAGAGAGAGAGAGAGAGAGAGAGGGATTGACAAGAGAAAGACAAAGAGAGAAAGAGAGTGCAAAAGAGAGAGAGACAGAGAGAAAGAATGACAAGAGAGAGCAGGTGAAAGAGATGGAGAGAAAAAGAAAGAGAAGAAGAGAGAGTGAGAGAGTGTGGAAGATAGTTCGAGAGGAAGGGTGGCAGTGAGAAAACAGCACAAGTGGAGGAAAGTTTCCTCTCGCGGTTCTCAGTCTCACAGGCTACAGGATGACTTTGTCCTTAGTGGCCTAACCACAGAGTGGACACACACAAACACTCACACACACACTCACACAAACACACTTCTGCAGAAAGAAAGTGCAGAAAGGCTCGGTCAGGCTGTACACCATCATACACACTGAAATCACTCACACTATAGTGACAGCTCACCACCATAAACACACACATATACACAAACACACACACACACTGACCTTATAGACAAAATATATATTAAATGTTAAGATTACAGCTGGGCAATATGATGATAATAACTATATTGTGATAAAATTCTGATTAATGCATGGTTCGTTCTTTAAGGTTTTTTGGGACAAGAAACAAATAAGCAGATGAAACAGTTTTGTGGTTTTAAACAATTGCCATTTCTCTTAATCCCTCTTTTGCTTAGAGACTTAAGAAAAACAAACGCTAACCTGAACCCCACCCTTTAACGCTCACCTTTGTTACTATTCCTAATTAAGTAATTATGGTTATCAATCTCCAGGAGGGAGTTTCTTCAAGAATCAGCAGGTGTGAGTCATGTGTCCTTGCTTTCGTGTAAGAATGTATAGGATTAGATTGGTTTCAACCGAATCAGATCAGACACGGATACCTCAGCATGTCTGTCAGACACCTCATCAGGAATGGCAGCTTATCAGCTGACACCCTATTTGACCCTTTGAGGCTCTGGCACTGCTTGACTGAACCCACCATCCCAAGACCAGCATCAAGACTCTCTGTCCTGGTACCCAAGTGGTGAAATAAACTTCCCCTGACCATCTAAATTACTAACCATAATCATTCATTCATTGTCTGCCACTTATCCGAACTACACTCGGGTCACGGGGAGCCTGTGCCTATCTCAGGCGTCATAGGGCATCAAGGCAGGATACACCCTGGACGGAGTGCCAACCCATCGCAGGGCACACACACACACACACACACACACACACTACGGACAATTTAGAGATGCCAATCAACCTACCATGCATGTCTTTGGACTGGGGAAGGAAACCGGAGTACTGGAGGAAACCCCCGAGGCACGGGGAGAACATGCAAACTCCACACACACATGGCGGAGGCGGGAATCGAACCCCCAACCCTGGGGGTGTGAGGCAAACATGCTAACCACTAAGCCACCGTGCCCCCCTAACCATAATCAAAGGAGGACTAATGACCTACCTTTTGAACCAAGCACTAATCTTGTGTTTTCTTTTAGAACAGTACTAACCTCCTGAACAGGGAATCAGACTGATAGTCCAGGTTGGCGTGTCCTAATAGTCTATTGAGGACACTTGATTGACATCCCTTGAGACATCCAAGATCTGATTGACTCCAGCCAAATGAAGTCTCAAGGGATGTCGATGCAGGACACTCTTCTGTCTTACAGTAAAGACAGGACACTGTCAAGTACATAGTTCTGGTTTAAGAGCCTTGCTCAAGGACCCAACGGAGGTAGGTTGGTGGTGCTGGGATTTGAACATATAACCCTCCAATGAGTAGTCGAACCACTGATCTACCAATGCCCCCAGCCTGGTACACCACTCGGGCAGAACTGAGCATAATGACAGAAGCAAGGAGATGTTGAAATGTTCAAATCTACCTGTCTTGACAAAAAACTATGGTACTATGGTATGTCCCTCAATTGAAACCTTAAGAAACTTCTTGAGTAATTCCTGGAATGTCCAAAGGACCCTTGAGTAACTTTGAGTAAACCCTTCAGGGATGTCTGGATACTGTTTTAAAAAAAAACAGAAAAAGTTTTTTCACTTGATGACCCATATTTCTGGTTGGGTTTAGGGTATTTTTTCATACATTGCATAGGGAAAATCCATCTTAGTCTTGTAAGAGGTGAATGCAAGAGTTCACAGATGATTAGGACAGATGATGCCCCTCTGATGAATGCAGGGAGGAAACATATTCACCTTGACCTTGTTTTAGTAGGCCTCTTCTGCTAAGCATCTTATAGCTGAGAAATTGGGTTAAGGTGGAAAACTGGGTTAACTCAACCCCAAAGCCCGAGCCCAGAACTAAGCTAAACCACAAACAGCCTTTATAGTTTATTAAACTTTTAAGAAGTGAATTAAGGTAGAAATGGGAGATGTACCGGAGTGTGTGCGGAGGTGTCCGGTGAGGGCGTCGCGGCGGCGGCAGGCGTAGCTGCAGAACGGGCACTTGAAGGGTTTCTCGCCTGTGTGAAGCTTGACGTGTCTCAGCAGGTTTCCTTTTTGGGTGAAGGACACGCCACACTGGCTGCACTGGAATGGACGATCACCTTCATGGAAGGGAAACCAAGCAAGATCTTGATTTGTGTGACTAGAAAAAGTTAGAACTGAACCTATACTAGTGGTTTAAACCTCATGCTTCCTCACAAGATGATTTTGATTTCAGTTCTTTCGATTCTCTTTGGTTTAGTAGACTCTGAACAGCAGGTGAACACTTTCTAGAGTTGGTCTACTGTTCATTTGTGAATGATGATGTAGGGAAGGCATACTTTAAAAGTAGCAGACTTGCAGGCAAATTACCTTGCTAGACTATTAAATTATTCTCATGTTAGCAAAAAATGTAAAGAATTTTGTACATACTATCCCCCTTATCCATCCTTTTTTTGATAATATTCAAATTTTGATTGTCTTAATTCATTTCAACTGCTACCTTTAAATTTAATCCTTCGTTCCAAATCATCTGATTCCTCATTCCAAATCATCTGATTCCTTATTCCAAATCATTTGATTCTTTGTTAAGTTCTCTATGATATTGTTAATTGACTTAATTAAGGGGAAGAATACAAGAAAATGTATCTTCAAAAGACCTAAAAATCTGTCTTAGGGGACATTTTAACTATGGCTGAACAATATTTTGCTTATTAACAGTTATTAACATGCAATCTTCAATACCAGCCATCACTAAAGCCTGCAAATGCACATTAGCACATCAAATGCTTCACTAGTTAAAGGGGCGTTTAGAGTGTTTAGTCTGATGAAATTTCCCTTTCGGTGACAAAACACATCAATAACTCTCTGACCAAAATAACCTGTTTGAGTGCGGTGCTCTCGGTCCGCTTCCAAGAGAACTCTAGTGTGTTTTTAAGCTAGTAAGAAAGCAATTCAACTCTGAATCGAATCGGTTGAAATGCAAGAAGTGAATCAAACATTCCTGTGGTTTGGGATGGGACACAAACACAAACTGAGCCAAAGCACAGAGCTGTAGTGCTAAAGAAATGTGTGCTGTGGAAATTAGGATAAACAAAATATCACGGTAAACTGAATAATCGCGGTTCATTGTGCGATACACAAAATGTCTGAAACTAGATATTTATTTAATGATCTATTTCTTTTTGATCTGATTTTTGATTTCCATTACATTTGGTTTAACTTTTCTTCCGCACAATGAACGACATGATTAATTAGCACATCGTGAAACCAACCCAGAAGTCAAACAAACAAACTAAAAGTATCTTTTCCGCTCTGATTCAGACTAGATAAATGGATTAACAGGTGCGAAAACGCCCTTACAAACCGGGTTCGAAGATATAGGAGAGGACTTTTCTTAAGGAGTGGTAATGCAAGCATTTTTTTTGAGAAACCCAGTAGCAGGAAGTTATGATTGCACCAGTACAGAACAGATCCGCTTTAGAGTATATGAAATAAGAACACTGCTTGAGGCTTAACCAAAAATGGTAATATAAGTTGTCAGATATGGCATGCAGCCTTGTTTTGTGTTTCCTCGCAAGTCAAAGGGATAATTAAAATCGATGCATGTGATGCAATTCAGATCTACGTCTAAAATTTTTATATTGGATGGAATGCAAAGATTGAGGGCATGCACTCAACGATCCTAGCACAATTATCCCACGTCAATTAAATTTCTTTCTTAGCGTTAGAAAAGGAAAATAAACCTTAAAACTTCAAAACTAAGTGTTGTTTCATTGAAACATTATAGACTTTCAGAGCCTATTGGTGTTAAGTGACAGAATAGATAATAATACGTAAAAAAGATTAATATAATGCAATAGCGCAATGCAATAGCGCAATGCAATAGCGCTTTAAGAGATCTAATGTTGCAAATGTGAAGCAGAGATGTACGAGACCCTGCTGCACTGTTATCACTGTACAAAGCTTTTTATGTTGTTGTTGTTGTTTTTTTTTTTTTAAATGGTTCCACCCCTAGCTGGAAAAGCATGAGATGTTGGTTTTCACTCTGAGTGCTAACCACTATCGAAACAAATTCTCAGAATGCATCGTGGTCCTTTTATAAATAGAGTAGTGGGATGAGAAAGTGTTAGATCATAACAGCGTAGCCCCTTCGCTGTCCTTTTTTTGCAGAACCTGGCTTACCACACAGGCTTTCCAGAGCACCCTCGTACACGACTTAAAGGTCGTTTGGCTGCTTAACACGGTAACACAGAACGCCAGGGTTTCGAACCAGCTCTAAACTTCTTCTGACTCCTTCTCTTAGCAAAATTTTATTTTAAACCTGAAAATTTGTTATTGGCTTGATTTTAGCTTTCCCATGGCAATCAGGTAGAAAATCCAGAACCAGATAAGATCTAAACGTGTCTAGAGATGCTACTGTAGGTGAGGTTTTTTCTTTTTTTTCTTCAGTAGCTGTATGAACGAGAAAGCTGAAATCTGAGCCTGGAGTTCTGATGAATGCAAATCAGTGCCAGATGAGACATCCAGAACAGGTTGTGGAGGATTCCTGGGATAGTGTCCCTGAGAAAACATTCAAAACCTACGCTGTTTTTTTTTCCCTTTCACGCATAGCTGCTCTTACCCTGACCTATACTTCAATACACTTGAAACCTAATGTAACTTTATGACTTTATGTTCAGGTTGTAGCAAATCCCTGAGATCTAAAATCTTTAAACTGAAGTAAAATTTTAGTCACAGGTTAAAAAAAAAGAAGAGAAAGCGAGTGTAATGTTCTGCAGTCTGCCTTCCTCTAAGACGCCAAAACCTATTTATTAAGAATCAAAGTGAGCGTGTAGGTTTATTTACACAAATTTTTCCACATGTGTTCTAATTGCGAAGTGCTTTTTGCCTGTGGTTTAGAATTTCACAACAGCTCTGTGCATCGGTTTGCATCGGTTCATTTTTCGCTTTGTAGCCAAACAAGGAACGCATAGCAAGTAAGCTGAGAGAGTGAGCGCGAGGTAAAGAAACGAACGTCTAAACGCCACCTGGAAAGACGCATCAGAAATGTTTTGTTTGACTGCATGGTTTTTTTTGATACTCCTTGATATTCATAAAGCAAGGAATTAACATTGCAAGCAATCAGGAAACATTTTATCTCAATGTTTATGTTGTATTGTTAAAGTTTTTTACGTTCTGGTGTTTAAACCCGATATTTAACATAAAGCCTGATGACGTTCCATGTAAATGGACATGAAAACGAGCGCATGGTGACCTTGAGAGCAAGAAACAAGAAGCGCGAGTGTCTGAGTGCTCAGTACTCGCTGATATGAAGTGCTCAAATAGTTTCTATAGTAACCGTAAGCTCATTCAAAGAAACACGAATGTTTGTTGATATGCTGGAGCTTTCTTTATGTACACCAATTACATTTCTGGAAGGAGTCTCCAGTGATGGTGCTTTGTAAGAGTCTGAGGTAAAACTTTTCATTTTTTAGAAAAATTCTCAAATTTATGCTTTGTGGGGACTTGGTAACATGGCAAGCTGCATCATTACCAACAAAAGGAGTGTGAGTGACTGCTATAAATATCAGGGAGAACAAGAACTTGTTTCGTTTAATGGATGTCCCACAATGATAAACGTAACTCTAAATGGTTAAAAAGTACACCTTTTGGCTCTTAAGTGTAACAGCTGCTTAAATTGTAGTTTAAGAGGACTAAATAAAACACTCTGGTGTTAAAGGAAATTAACTTTCTTTCATATCACACGCTCACCATTAGGCAGTCGTATCGCAGAGTCAGGCGGTGGCTCGGCCCCTCCCCCGACATCCTGTAGGTTGTTAAGGCTGTCAATCATGGGCTCTTCCAATGCCGAGCCTTCTTCCCCGCTGTGGGCCGTCTCATCTTGGCTTACAGCTCTTCTCTCGGCCTCCTCTTCGGTTTCCTCCTCCTGTTTGACCTTATGCTCTTGAATAGAAATAAACAAGAGGGGATCGTTACAGCTTCTGATAGACTATATATCTCTCACACACACACACACACACACACACACACACACACACACACACACACACACACACACACATACACACACACACATTTTGTTGCTTAGAAACTTAGCAAATTTTAAAATTCAAGTCCCATTTAAGCCGGTTTTTATTCATGACTGTAGTTTGGGATCGTTTTCAACTATTTCAGTGAATGCTACACACACACACACACACACACAATCCAAAGCAATCTACCGTGAACAGTTACTATAACAGCCAAGTATGAAAATGTTTCCTTGTCATGATTAAAACCCTGATACACAGCAACGGGAGTCTGATCTCATGAGCAGAACTTAGAGGTCGTCTGATTTCACATAATTAAAGTCATAAGACAAGCTGCGTAAACAGATCAGACTCCAGACCTCAACTTTTACCCTCATAATCGTTTCCATTTTATCATAACTAATATGTGAATTTTGCGGAAGTGAGTTGAACGATCCTCATCTCAGGATCGAGATCCTCCTTTTGTTTATGGGGCAACATTCCATTTAATCATCTCCTCCTACTCCTACGCCTCCTACTCATGATCCAACCGAAACTTCACCAGAGTCGCACTCGATTCCAGTCAGTAAGCTATTGTATAACTCAGAATTGATAAAAAAAAACCCCAAAACAAACGATTTGATGTTTTTCATAACTCATATCTCAGGATTTAGTTCTTAACTAGTCTGTAGTTAACTAGTCTGATAGGATTCGAATACTTAATCATGTTAAATGAAGAACGATAATATTTCTAAAAATATTTAAATAAAAATATACCATTTATATAAGTAAACAATTCAATGAACATGAATTTAAATTCAGTTCTTGAAACTAATGAACTATATTTCATTTCTAAGATGATAAGTTTAAATATTCCAATTATAGAGTTTAAATTATTCCATAAAACCAAACAAAATATTATTTTTATTGTAGATTTATTCCTAAAATAAAAAGTATTACTTAAACCATTATTAATATATAATAATAAATAATAAACATTATTATTTTAATATTATTTGTTATTTATTTATTATATCTATATTAGAAGTAATAATAGAAATAATGTTTTTTCCATTATTATTATTATTATTATTATTATTATTATTATTATTAAGTATTAATACATACTTTTTAGGCAAAAAAAAACGTTTAATGTGTGTAAATATATGCGTATATATTAAATGTATCTATAAACGGATTAAAAAACTTTATAATTTGTATTTTTTTTAGTTTACAAATTGTTTCCTTGTGTTTAGTTAATTTTATTATAATTATATTTAATTATTTATTATTTAATAAATAATTTGATGTATTTTTGTAGGTTTATATCTTGTAAGCAATGTTTTACATACACTTACTTTACTTATATACATTATTTCATATATTATTTAAGTATATATTAATGATTTTTAATAATTATGTGTTCTGAGATGTGTGTGTGTGTGTGAGAGAGTGAGCGAGACAGAGAGAGACAGATAGAGACAGACAGATAGACAGAGAGGGAGTGAGAGACAGAGAGTGAGAGAGAGAGAGAGAGAGAGAGAGAGAGAGAGAGAGAGAGAGAGAGAGAGCACAGGTGCATGTTTCACATCAAATAAGATGTTCTTTTCAAGCTGAAAGATTTCTGAGCTTTAAATCCTTCTTCCTGAGACTGATTACTCCTTTAAGGCCTGAGTACATATTTAAAATAGAGGACAGATAAGAAGGGGCGTGAGCAGTGCCGCCCTGCTGTCTGACCTGAGCAACCGTCCCCTGTACTCATTTGGGGAACCATCCCCACATCACGCACACACACACACACACCAAGTCAAAAATAGACACCCTAAGACACAAGTGAGACAGAAAAACAAGCAATATGCAAATGAGAAAGCGGCCAGCCTGCAAGTTTTCCGTCTCGACCACACAGGAAGAAAAAACAACACCTCTCCACGTTCCTCCTCGATGCATCAGGTGGAGAAACGTCCTGGCTCTCTGTGTCAGCGCGCCATCCGGCCCAACCTGTTCTGTTATATCAGCTCTTTTTCGCGTTAATCTCTGAACAGGAGCGGCTTTGAGTCACCGAGTGAAAGATCAGAGGGAGACTGGATCTGTCGTTTTCCTCCTACCCATAATCCTGTTCTGCAGGATAAGGAACAAAAAACCTTGCACTCCGTGTCTCTCATTACAGGGGTCAGGAGAGGTTTGCTATCCTGTCCAAGTCCTTCAGGCAGATTGAGGCATGTCAGAAATGAAACACACACACACACACACACACACACACACACACACACACACACACATACACACAAAAAACTCATCAAGCGTAACACTTTTGCTGCACGCCGAAATATTTCAGCAGCACACGCCTCTTTTCCTTCAGCACCATCAACAAGTGCCGGAGTGCCTGATCGCGACATGCCCTTTAGCGTAGCCACATGAAATGTTCGATTTTGCCTGCTGGCATTTCCAAAGAAGTCTGACGATGGTGACAGTGGATGTTGCGCAACACGTGTGCTCCTTCGCTTTCAAAGAAACACCCATGAACGACTGGTACGTGGCGGCATTGCACATGCCACAACACTGCACCTTGCATCACAGGTTGTTCAATCAACTGTTCCTCAAAATAAAACTTCGATTCCCGTGTAAACATTTCACGCAATTTCCACGAAGGATCTCGCAACTCCAGCTTGACCTTGGGTGACACCGAGAACAGCATTTGTGGAAAATAAAACTGATATGAAGAAGAAAGGAGCGAGGCAGATTTCCTGGTGATCGTGTCAGGTGATGAGGAGAGCGACACGCCCTGTTGATTCCAGTGTCGATATTTTTCACACGCATCCATTACATGTCACGGACAGGGATTGAGCAGAGGCTTGGATATGGATTTCTACTTTATTTATTTTCACCTTCGGAGCAGAAACTACGACTTTTTAGATCAAAATATCAAAAGATGATAATTGTCATACAACTGAATCAGTTAGTGTGTATGTTTGGCTTCATTTCTGTTCGGTGTTGAGAGGAAACATGGTACAGAGGCAGTAGAGTGCTACAAACTTGAGAAAAGAAAGAAAAAGCACAAGTGCAGCTGCCTATCTGTGTGTGTGTGATGCTTTTCACAATACTTACTGTACTTATTATATTGTCAAAGAAACAATAAGATAAGACAAGATAGGATAAGATAAGATAAGACAGGATAAGATAAGATAAGATAAGATAAGATAAGATAAGATAAGATAAGATAACAGGAACTAATTAACCCCTCGAGTCTTATAACAATGCAATAAAACAGTTATAATATGATCAATATACAGCATGAAAGCTAACAACATGAGGTAAAGTAAAGACTGAATCCAACAAAAACACATTACAGATGCGTCCTAAACGAATACTGACGCAAATCCTGTAGTTTTCTGTGTCAGGATTAAAAAAAGTCTTAAAAAATCTTCCTTAAAAAGGAAAATCAGCCACTCTGAATGAAATAGAACGCTGCCTAAAGCTTAAAGCCCTCGATCCCGACTGTGAGCTCAGACAACGTTCCAGATCTTTCTGTAGTGCAACCAGTCCAAACACTAAACTAAATGCGATCAAATAGAATTAGATATTATTGGATATTGTTGTTTTTATTGTTTAGATATTGTTTAGTTTCTCGAACTTGCTTCAGTCACATTAGATTCAATTTCCAGAAAGTTCCACGAAGCATCTGGTTTCACAACGAAGCCGAACAAACTTGCTGTACGCTGCTGAAATCGCAGGCCTGAGGAAATGCTATACAGCAAAGATGCTGTAAAAACTCATGAAGTTACTGAAAAATCTACACAGATTCGATTGTAATGGAGATGAAAAGAGGAAAAAGGGGGAAAATAAATTAATTGCAATAGTGCTGAGCCACAGTCGTGCATTTTTAAAAGCAATTTTTTTTGGTTGTTTGTTTTGTCTTTGTCTGAGCATCTTGCAGAATGTGGCACAGTTTTTCTGGACACTTTCACACTTTTTTTTTTTCTTTCACTAAAACCTAACAGTCAGCATTATGTTTCTTGTTAGGAAAGTGACAAAGAAAAGAAAAGTGATTTTTTTGTACTGGCAAAAATATGTATGTATGTATGTATATATGTATATATTTATTTATTTATTTATTTGTTTGTTTGTTTATTTTTGGTAAAGTTATATTGGGAGATCTATTTTTAAATGGATCGTGGAATCATAAAACAAAACATCCGAGATAGAATTTTGTATTGGTTAAATAAATAAATAAATAAATAAATAAATAAATAAATAAATAAACAAACAAACAAACAAACTAGAGTAACTAAAATATTTCTACAATATTACATGTAATAAAAAAAATAAAAACATGAAAAAAAAAATTTAAACATATGAAAATGGATAAGAATGTTTAAAGTATTATGTCAGTACACACTTAATCGCTACAGTACTTTGTAGAAATATTTCATTCATTTCATGTTGTTTTTCGTGTTGAAGAATTTTGTGTGCTTTATGACCAACACCAGCAATGGACAATAATATCAGGAAAATGTATTTAACAGAAAATAAGCTACTACAAAGCAGGAACAGCAGGACGTTTTGAATTGTAACTCTTTAATATCGAGCTGCATTAATAAGCACCGCATGGCCACTGGACTGAAAACAAAATGGCCGCCTGTGAGCTCTGCGCCTCGCTGTACGCACATGATGTGAGGATATAATCATAAACGCTTACGCCTTGGAGAGTTTCAGTTTCAGACTGGTCATGATTAAGAACAAATCACTCTGACTTCTGTCCACAGTACACCATTAAAAAAAAAAAAGAAAGGCAGACAGAGAAACGCGGGTGGCTGCAGCTGGGTGAACTTGAAACGGTTGCCAGGACAACGACAAAGCGAATCCTTCAGCCTCCTCGTCCTCTAGCGATCAAAGAGGCCAAATGGAGTGAGAGAGACAGACAGTTCGCCCACACTCAGACGTCTCTGCTTGCTACACACACACACACATACACACGCACACACACACACACACACACACACACACACAGACACACACACTAGCACAGCACTTGGTGTTGGAGCATCTGTGTGTTCATCTCAGGGGTTTAAAAGGAGTGTGGTGATAATGCTCAAACCTGACCTGATTCGAAACGTTTATAACACTTCGTATGAAGGTCATATCGATAATAAACCCTGACTATGTTACTACAGGTTCTCATGCGTTCAGAAATGTAATTATAATTAGGAATGTAAATGCTTTAGACTTTTCATAACTAGCTTTGTTATGCATTATGAGTTGTTCAAAAGGTTGATGCTTCATAAGTAGTGTTCATAACATGTTATATCACCATTAGCAAAGAAACAGAGGACCACTTTTTTGTACTGCATTAGGAAGCCTAATAATAATAATAATAATAATAATAATAATAATAATAAAATATTGTATCACTTTAATTTAATTATTTATTCCCTTATTTGTTTTTATTAATAATTAATTAGCATTATTATTTATTTATTTATTAATTATTTTTTTATTTATTTGAAATAATACATTTCAATTAATAGTAATGTGGGTTTTTTGGCCGCATTTAATATATTGATTTATTTTTATGTCTTCTTCTTCTTCTTCTTTCGGCTTCTCCCTTCAGGGGTCGCCACAGCGAATCATCTCTCTCCACCTATCCCTATCTTCTGCATCCTCAACACTTGCACCCACTAGCTTCATATCCTCATTAATTCCATCCATATACCTCCTCTTTGGCCTTCCTCTTTGCCTCCTGCATGGCAGCTCCATGTCCAACATTCTCCTACCAATATACTCACTCTCCCTCCTCTGAACATGTCCAAACCACCTTAATCTGGCCTCCCTAACTTTGTCCCCCAAACGTCCAACATGAGCTGTCCCTCTGATGTACTCGTTCCTAATCCTGTCCAATCTTGTCACTCCCAAAGAGAACCTCAACATCTTCAGCTCTGCTACCTCTAGCTCTGACTCCTGTCTCTTCCTCAGTGACACTGTCTCTAAACCATACAGCATGGCCGGTCTCACCACTGTCCTGTACACCTTCCCCTTGATTCTCGCTGATATTTTCTGATCATACAGAACTCCCCACACCTTTCTCCACCCATTCCAACCTGCCTGCACTCGCTTCTTTACCTCTTATTGATTTATTTTTATGTATTTTATTTATTTATTTTTTTGCCTATTTTATTTACTGAGCACAAATAATACAGCTCCTAAGTGATTCTGTATCTTAATACACTTTTTTTCGGGCATTGTGGGTAATCTTCCCTGATTTTACTACCTTTTTAAATTATCGCTATATTTTATTATATTTTTTAGAATGATATTTTCAGCTGTGTCGCATACCTCTAGGTGGAGAAAATGTAAGAAGATGACATCTTTAATCACGGAATGATGTAATGATTTTCTTCATCATTGCTTACATTTAATGGAAGATTCCAGTTTTTAATCGTTTTAAAAAAGAAATTCGACCTTTAAAAAGGTTTTGACAGAATAAACGCAGGGCGAGGCCGAAGGAGATCCGGGAGATGATTATGAATTAACATTCCAGGGTGTAAGTGTTTAACGACGCAGACTTCAATCACCTGAAAAGTTGAAGGGTCAGGTTTTAGGGAAGGATTTTGGAGTTAAAGGGCACAGTGTGATTATAAAGCACCACCGCATTTCCTGTTTCTCCGCTAAGCTTAAAAAGCTTTGTTGATAAATCACCCTTGATGCAGTTCTGCTCAGGGATGTTTCAGGTTTTATTAATACAATTCATTTAGTGTGGAATTGATATTGAATCAAACTTCCTGAGTCGGAAAACTACATTATTTTATTTAAAGTGACAAATCTTTAAATATGTAAGGTTTATTTGATATATTTTTAATCTAACATGAGCAAAGGTCCAACAAAACCAAAATAACATAAAATAAAAGAAAAAAGAAAAATGAAATGTGATTGAAATAAATAAACAATCAATCAATCAATCAAACAAACAAACAAACAAACAAACAAACAAATAAATAAATAAATAAATAAATGTTTTTACCAACAAAACAATTCATTTAAAATAATTTAATATTCTAATCTGCTTTATTCCTTTTTCTATTCATTAACAATAGATATATTAGATATATGGATTTTTTATCTGTTTTTAGTTCATTTATAGTTTATACATTTAATTTTAAGTTACTTCCTGTTTTCACAGCTATAAACACCATCGTTCCCTCACCACCCTGACTTCTTACTTCTCTCAACGTTCCATAAACGTCTCCTCACGGCTAGCTTTCTGTAACTGGTAGCGGTTACCATAGAAACGACGATGTAGCTGCATTGTTGTCCGAGCTACTGTTGCTACTGCAACTTAATTGACACTACCTGACCAATCAGAATCGAGAATCCGGCATCCCTGTGGTGCAGCAAAAACAAGCTACACAACAAATCCAAGAAGCTGAAGCAACTTCTCTTTGCTCAATATGAATGAGAAATTTCTCAACTCTCGCTGTGCAATGACAGTTGTGTATCTGACAACAGCTTCGGCTTCATGGGATTGTGGTGTGTGTGTGTGTGTGTGTGTGTTTGTTTATGTGTGTCTGTGTGTGTGTGTCGATGATGTCGATTCCTCAGATCTGACAGCTTCCCTTTTCTCTGTACACCAGCTCACAATGACGAGCCTCAAAAACGGAGCTCTCGTCTCTCACACTCATGATTTTGAGGAAGGCAGATGCCTGTCCCATCACATTCGAGATAAGATCTGCACTATTCTGAGGTTGTTGTTTTTTTGTTTTTTTTCTTAAACTTGGTAAGATAAAGTTTCTTCCTCTGTCCATTACACACTGGTCCTCGATCAGTTCTCCTTTTTTCTTGTGTGACTTTGGCAACACTGTTAAAAAACAGTCAGGTCCTGGAAGTAAACTTATGTACGGCGGCTGTAGAACTGATAGAATAAATATAAACATATGCGATGATTAAAGATGCTACAGATTCATGTCCTTGTGATGGAGCTATTAAAGCTTCAGTAGCAGCATTTCTCCATTCTAATTGGTTAGAAGTAGCACCTGCTTTTACATAGGTTCCTATAGTAACGTTTCATTTACATAGACTCACAGAGTGGGCAAGTCGTATGTCGGTAAAATCGTATTTACGAGCTGAACGCCACCGCAAAGTCGTAATTACGAGTGGGGACACTTGATTTTCTTCAAGCTCTGAGTTTCGAAGCTGGGGGTGTCTCAGAAAGAAAACATGGTGGGATCAACAGATGCAAACAAACATCTGTAGCTGAAACTGAAGCTGATTTCAGGCTTTTCTTTTAACTTACAATTGAATAAAAACAATTGAACTTCAATTTACTATCACAATATAATATATAACGATAACGTTTACAGGCTTTAGAAAAAAATTAAAAAAACACTTCATTTTCTAAAAATCCTGACTGTATTTTTTTGTTATTTAATTATCAGAAGGTTCTCCTCCATATCTCTCTCCGACCAAAGTGACCTCGACGCACCCCATGTCGTAATTACTTCCTGACTCTTAAATACCCCCAAAAAAAACTTCCCAGGAGGATTTGAACACACAGTAAGTTTAATAATTAATAAATTAGGAGGTGAGATTCAAGGAAGGAGTCTCCAGTGTCAGAGCTTAGAGAGTGTTTTTTTTTTTGGATGTTCATTATCAGTTTTGATCAGCGTTAAACCGATCTTTTTAAACAGATATCCAACAAGGGGCATATTTCTAGACATTTGTGACGCATTCTGTTAGTAATCATTTAGTTTAGTCTGTTTTTAGAAAGTTCTAGAAATCTAAAATTAATAAATATGTCCAGATATAAGATTAATAGTCTCATATTTCTTAATTTATTTCTTAATATTCCTTAATTTAATATATTTTATAGCTTGAAACTTAGCCTGCCTACAATGCTGTGCCTAAAAAGACAAGAAAACACCCCCCACCCCCCCCAAATAAAAAAAAAACTCTACACAAAAAGATTACAGATGTAATGAAGTTAAGAAGAGAAATTGCTGATGGTACTGATGGTTCGCAGTGCATTATGGGATTGATCGCTCATTTCCATGTCCTCATACGCTCACTATAGAGTCTTCTATCTTTTGTCATCAAAATGGCAGACGTTCAGTGGTTCCTTAAAAACATCTGTATTAATCAACATGAGAGAAACTCCGGAAATGAGGTTGGTGTAAAAGTGGGTGGAGCCTTTTTTTCTCTGTATAGAAGCCCAATTAGAGCAGATAAGAAGAGCGCTTTGATAAGTAATTAATGAAGTAGGTGAGAAAAAAGGCAAGCGTGTGTTCGTGTATGTATGTGTGTGTGTGTGTGTGTGTCGTGGAACAGTGCACAGGGTGTGTTCGTGGGTGGAGACTTACCGACGGGAGATGTGGGACTTTGGGAATGTTGCCCGTTGTGTGTGTGGAGCGACAGGTCCATCTGCATTCTGCTGCCCTCCTTCCTGGGAGAGCACTCGCCGTTACCTTAGAAACACACACACACACACACACACACACACACACACACACACACACACACACACAGAAAGATAAGCACGGTGAGGACCTTGTCTTGCTCAGGGGAACGGAGTGGCGTGGCTTTGAAGATGATAATGCATATGTGTACAGCGTGCACACACACACACACACACACACACACACACACACAATTCACAACCGGACACACATATACTCTGATTTGGCAATTTAAAACTTGCACAAACATCAACAAGATTTTGTTGATTTAGTTGAAACGGTGTTTAATTTGCAGACAAAAAAAATATCACACATTCTGCCTTTAAGTACACGAAATACGTTTATTAAAATAGATTTTTCTTTAACGCAGTAGTTTTTATGTAAAGGTTCACCTAGCTAAGGGTTATTATTTTCCATATCAGCACGTCACAAAGTGTTTTATTCCTCACAGACGTCTACAGTTAACCATTTTAAATGTATTAATAAATCACACACTGTACTCTGGATTCATTTACACATCTAATGCTGAGGAAGTTTCTCTTTCTTTCTCTTGTTTGAAGTTAACTAGAGAAAAAAAATGCAATTTGGAAACTTTCTGAATATTACAAAGACACTAAATGACAAACAAACATAAACGTACAGGATTTGGTTTTACGTGGATTATCCGTCATAAACACACACACAAAAAAACACTAGTTCCAGTAGGTTGTTACTATGGAAACATGACAAATAATACACTGTATATAAACACAAGTAATATTAACAATGACAATAAGTGACTTAATGCGTCTGCAAAACTTTACTTAACTCTACTGTATCCAGGATATCAATTAGCATGAAATTAATTACAGAAGATTACTTAAAACTGGCCTAAATACTGAAACCTCAAATTCGAATTTGGCCAATTAAGCACCAGAATTATGGTCATTACGAAATGAGCTCATTAGCGACTGTGGACTTGTTCTAACAGATAAGCTTTGTGTAACTTTGCTGATGATGTATTAATACTGACGTTTTTGTGTCGTTAGTTAAGAGAAGGTTAAATGAATCAATTTTCTAGTTAAGCTGATAAGGAATAAGCGATATTACACAGGATACGTAGCTATCCCAGAGCGCTGTGAAATTCTCGATTCTGATTGGTCGGAAGTTTCTGTATTAATAATTGTCTGTAATAAATCCCAGGTTTATATCATTTCGCTCGTTCTAATACGTTTCCATAGTAACAACATACATATACACATGCACTTGTACGGTCAAAGCTCAACAACAAGTGGTGGATGGAAGCTCAACAAAAACTGGAAGGAATCTCCGGTTTTCATTGTAACAGTGACCCTTTGATAAGATCTTCACATTTTACACTTTGTGGTTTCGTAGTAATATGAAATTATGTGTTTTTTTTTACCTCTAAGAGAATACAAATAGAGGCTGATAAGAGTAAAAAAATATTACAGCTCATTCTTTAATCAATAAAACCACTACAATAGACGATATTATCTATTATACAACAATGTACACTCTATAATATGATAGAATGAGGCATAAATAAGGAATAAAACATTTTTCATGTGTTGTTATTCATCACGCTAGACAGCTGTTGATGATTTTCCTAAAACAGTGTGTGTTTTAATCCTTAATAACCAGCAAGCACTAACTGGAGTCTATAGTGCACTACACAGATTGTGCCCTATTTAGTGAGATTATGTTCTATTAGTCAGAGTCTACAGGGAACAAAAAGCCATTTAGGATTTAACCGAATGTCAGATTTAAAACAAAACAAAAAATAGTGCTATTGTCTGTGTTTAGATGCTGATCATGTCAGTCATTCTATAGACATGGTAAATCCTGGGGGCGGGGCCTCCTGAACACAGGCAGGAATGAAAGGCAGTAGTAGAAAAAACAAAAAAATAAATATATCATTTAAATGTCAAACCCACCTACTTAACTGTTAGTGACCTAATCCTGAAAGAGTCATACCTAATCTTATCTTGAAGTAATTCACATTGTCGTGCCTACACACTTATAAATACACACGCACATAAAACGGGATTATCGTGTAGGCGGCCCTCTGACTAAACCAGTGCGTAATGTTAGATCAGGAACATTTGATCAGTGTGTGTATGCGGATAAAATAAAGCGGAGGCTTTTGTTCCACTTGTCAAACAGTGAGACTGAAGCACCAGCGTTCCAATCTTCCGACCTCCTACTGCAGTGCACACTCGCTACCTGTTCTTACACTCGCCTCTTGATTTCAGCTACAGTGTACACTACAGCCCTTCTCCAATTGCCCAGGCTCGCTTGTGCGCTTTGTTTAGTGATGCGTGTGCCAGTGGGACGTCCTCTCCTCTCCTGCAGGGAGAGCTTGTTAGCCTTTCAGCCACATGCTTGACATCTAGATTGGATTTCATCGTCTCTCTGCACTGTGCGCTTGAAACGGCTATGCGCCGTGGCCCGCGTTCGCCCAGGGGGAGCAACTGTTTCCTGACTGATCTGTTTTCCTCCCGACCCCATCAGAGAAAGCCTCACAATACACACACACACACACACACACACACACACACACACACACACACATACACAATGCCCTCCTAGTTTATGTCTTATACAATACACCCTCAGCGTCTGTTACTGTTTCTGAGTTCGTTCACATATGACTGATTTATCACAGTTGAGTTGAGCATGAAACAAATCTGAATTAAAAACGAAACAAACTTCCGCTCTCCAAGCACTCCGAGCCCACTTACTGTTTTGTTGTACGACTGGCTGCATGGTTGAACTCCACACACACTCAAAATCATCCACAAGGACACACTGCTGTGCGGCAGAGAGCCTTGGCGCTTAGCTCATGTTTGATAATGAGTGGAAAGCACCTGCGCTGTCAGTGTTAAACTCTCTGTTGTAATGGAGCCCTGCGTGTCTAGTCAGACCCTCCTTCAAACAGGTTGGAGCGGCTGATTCAGAATATGACAGGAAGCCGATCGCTCAGCCTGGAGTTATCTATTAATACTGCTTCCAAAATGCTTCTGTTAAACAGTCTGACAGGGCTTGAGAGGACAGAGTTGTAAACTGTGCATAGAGTTGGAACAGATTTGTGACAGAGTATAGATAAAGTTATAACAGAGTAGGGAAAGGGTTACAAAAGAGCACAGAATTGTAATAGAGAACAAATAATATTATAACACAGCATAGATAGAGTTATAACAGACCAAAGGTTTGTATTAGAGTATACGTAGAGAGTTATAACAGAGCATAGATAGAGTTATAACAGAGCAAAAGTTTGTATTAGAGTATACGTAGAGAGTTATAACAGAGCATAGATAGAGTTATAACAGAGAAAAGGTTTGTATTAGAGTATACATAGAAAGTTATAACAGAGCATAGGTTTGTAAGAGTATAGATGGTGTTATAACAGAGCATAGGTTTGTAAAAGAGTACATACAGAGAGTTATAACAGAGCATAGGTTTGTAGGAGTATAGATGGTGTTATAACAGAGCATAGGTTTGTAAAAGAGTACATACAGAGAGTTATAACAGAGCATAGGTTTGTAAGAGTATAGATGGTGTTATAACAGAGCATAGGTTTGTAAAAGAGTACATACAGAGAGTTATAACAGAGCATAGGTTTGTAAGAGTATAGATGGTGTTATAACAGAGCATAGGTTTGTAAAAGATTACATACAGAGAGTTATAACAGAGCATAGGTTTGTAAGAGTATAGATGGTGTTATAACAGAGCATAGGTTTGGAAGAGTATAGATGGTGTTATAACAGAGCATAGGTTTGTAAAAGAGTACATACAGAGAGTTATAACAGAGCATAGGTTTGTAAGAGTATAGATGGTGTTATAACAGAGCATAGGTTTGTAAAAGATTACATACAGAGAGTTATAACAGAGCATAGGTTTGTAAGAGTATAGATGGTGTTATAACAGAGCATAGGTTTGTAAAAGATTACATACAGAGAGTTATAACAGAGCATAGGTTTGTAAGAGTATAGATGGTGTTATAACAGAGCATAGGTTTGTAAAAGAGTACATACAGAGAGTTATAACAGAGCATAGGTTTGTAAGAGTATAGATGGTGTTATAACAGAGCATAGGTTTGTAAAAGAGTATAGACAAGTTATAATAGAGCATAGATTTGAAACAGAGAATAGACAGAGAGATATAACAGAGCAGAGGTTTGTAACAGAGCATCCACACAGAGCCTGCATACAGTCATAACTGATCACAGAGTAGTTTCAAAGCATAAAGTTATAACAGAGTTATAGCAAGTCAAAGGTTTGCATCAGAGCACAGATAGCATTATAACAGATCATAGACAGTGTCAAAGATGTGCAACGAGGCGGAGATAAAGTAAAAACAGAGCTTACATTTATAACAGAGCAGATCCTAGCTATGAAGCAGGGCATATGTAGAGTTATAGCAGATCATAGGACTTCAAAAATATATATATATTGAAAGATCAGATCATAGGTTTTTATTTAAGCATATGCAGAACAGTGACTTGTAACACGTTTTTGGTCTTGTTACAAAAGCATACTGTAGAAAAAAGTTATAACAGAGCATAGACAGAGTTATAACAGATTTTGTTCTGGTATGTAGAAGAGCAAGGAGTTATAACAGAGCATAGATGTGCAAAACAGCATAGATAAACGCTGTAAATGTAAAGAATGAAAAGAGAACTCAGTGTAACAGAGCACAGAGTTATAACAGATCATAAGCTTGTAACAGAGCAGGCACAAGCTTGGAATACATTAAAAGATAATCATAAGCTTGTAACAGAGTTAACAATGATAGATTCCTAACAGAGCATATAATGTGTTAAGCCAGAACACATAAGGAGTTACAACAAAAGAAAGAGTCATAACAGAGCATAAAATGAGTTATAACAGACAAAGGACAGAATCATAACAGAGCATATAAGGAGTTATAACAGAGCAAATAAAGTGTTTTAACAGGAAAGACACTAATACCAGAGCATATAATGAGTCATAGCAGAGCATAATAAGGAGTTATGACAGAGCACAGACAGAGTTTTAGCAGATATAGAGGTATGCTGGCAAAACAGAGTTATTACAGAGCAAGAAAAGAGTTATAACAGTGTATTAGTGTTATAACAGCGCAAAGAGAGTTATAACAGAGCATAGTCATAGTTAAAACAGCATATATAGAGTTACGAGGCTATAACAGAGCATATTCACAGAGTTAGCAAGGATATGTTATAAAGCACAAGTAATAGCAACATATAAATGATTATGAACAGTGTTACAACAGAAGATACGTAGAGTTACCATAAAGCATAGATAGAGCTTAATCGAGCAGAGATAAAGTAACGAGAGAGCTCAGACATGACAGATTGAAGTAGATAAAGTCAGAGTACACATAATGTTAACAGAGCATAAATCAAACTATAACACCATGGATGGAAAAAAAACAGCCGAGCACAGACGGGCAGATTAACAGAAATACAGTATAAGAGAGCATAGGTAGTTATAACAGAGCGTAGATCGGCACAGATAATTATAACAAACCCCCCGATAGGAGTTAGAACAAAACACAGATAGCATTATAGCATAGATAAAGCTAACATATAAACAACTGTAGAGCACAGGCACAACACTGGTATATTATAACACTCAGAAATCAGTTACAAAAGTCTACAACTTTATAGATAGTTATAACAGAGCATAGGGTTAGCACAGACAGGTATATCAAATGACTGACTGCTCTGATACGACTTTATGTACAGCAGACACTGGAGAGTTATAACAGAGCACAGAGTCGATGTAGGTAGTTATACCACAGGACACACAGATGTATTGAAGACTTTCAACAGAGACTTTCAATAGAGTTATAACAGAGAATAGACAGCCATAAGAGTAAATAAATCTCTAAGGCCTAATACACTGTAATAACTGCCTGTCACCAAACTGCGCTGTGTCTGTGCTCTAGAACAATTTTTTATATGATAACTTGATCCAGGTTCTAACCACAAGCCCTGCTATTACTCTATAATGCATTATAACTTCCAAACGCTCTGTTATAACCGATCTTATAAATTCTCTGTTATAACCGAACAGCTATAAATATAATAAAGCATGGGGTTAATCCTGAAAGTTCTAACATACGACATACAGATGTATTAAAGGCTTCCACTGCCGTTATAACAGAGCTAAAATGTAGCACACTCTTTTACATATTACATTGCTATAACTGTTTATAACTCTCTTTTATAACCATTGCTAAGCACGATTTTTACAACTTCATTTATGCTAGGATTACATATGTTCAGACTCTATGCTCTGTTATTATTCTATCTATGCTAGGTTATGACTTCTAAACACTATGTTATAACCATTCATTGCATGTTATAACTTATCAGTGCTTCATGCTCTGCTGCAACACGATTTATAACTTTATCTATGTTCAAGCTCAACAGCTCTGCTATTGTATTGCATCACAATTACAGTATAAGTTCTCTGTTATAACCATATACCACCTGCTATAACCTATTATAACCTGCTATAATCTGTTCACACGTAAAGTGTGTTTTCTTTATTAAAGCAGCGCACAGATATGAGAGAAAGTTCCAACAGAGCCCTGGTTGATTCCTAACTGAAGTTGTTATAAGAGGTTATAAGACTTCATAGAAAATGTTCATCTTTCATGAGTATGTTAAGAGAGAGAGAGAGAGAGAGAGGAGAGAGAGAGAGAGAGAGAGAGAGAGAGTCAGGAAGAGAGTCAATGACAGACAATGACCCAATCGCAGAGTCCGTGTCTGGTTACCACGCCGGGGTTGAGGGAAATCTCAGATGACCGTCAGTCCCCTGGCAACGGGAAACGAATGACCGCTCCGATTTGAGTGACGGAGAAGGGGAGGATTTTCCATAACAGCACAGAGAAGTAGCTGTGGCCTCCCACTCCGGTCTGCCTTTATAGGGAATTAGATCGGGCTTGGCAAAGAAGAGCGACTTGTCAGCCCAGGGCAAAAAGAAAGAGAGAGAGAGAGAGAGAGAGAGAGAGAGAGAGAGAGAGAGAGAGAGAGAGAGAGAGAGAGGGGGCTCAACCAGGTGACTCCAGTCCAGAGATAAGGACTGCAAACCACGGAGCAAAACTGAGCTGATATCCATCAAGCACACTGTCTCGATTATCACTCTGAGGAGCTATGACACACTCCGTCCTCTGAAACCGTGCGGTTTTCACGGTTTTACAACTGTTCCACTTCATGCTGATTTCTTGTTCTACTCCACAAATGAGCATTCAGTCCACACACACACACACACACACACACACACAAACACACACACACACAGACTCCCATGGGCCAAGGGCGCATGGATAATATTAAAAAGGCGAGCGGCTGCCCCCGTGCTGATGCAAGTCGAGAGCTTGTAGGAAAGCCCAATGGAGACTACAGGAGTGAGTGTGGGACTGTGCTGAGTCATAATCGTTCACTGACTCACAATGCAGAAGTCGAAAAAAAAGTATTGTTCCATGCACTTTCTTAATCTTAATGGACGAGCGTATGGAGGAGGATGAGAAGAACACGAATGCACCAGACAACTAGAATATTTAAATAAAAAAAAATTTAAAAGACACAGAACTGATTTGGACAAAATATTTCTCTCTCTCTCTCTCTCTCTCTCTCTCTCTCTTATATATATATATATATATTCAGCCATGAGGATAATGACAGCCAGAGTGATGATAACACTTGTCCTCTGCATACGATTATTCGTCCAACTCTTTCTTCTTCTGCTGCTCTTGAAAGAAACTGTTCTAAAGTTTATCTTGGCATTTGGCCCGTTTGGGTTGGGCAAAGCAACAACAATCTCAGATCAGTACAAGGGGGAAAAAAGAGAGTTTTTTTTTAAAGACAGGATCCGTTCTCCCGGCGTTGGTTGTGGCATGTTGTAGACGCACAGGTTTTTGAGTCGAGATCTGGTTTTTCCTGTCCAGGCTCTGTGCCTTTTGGATCAAAGTTCCACAAGCAAACCACACTCCTACTTTTTTTTACTGCCCTTCATTAGGCAACGCACACATGCTAAGCGTCTTTTCGTTCCTCGGCAATTTGCTAAGAAGGTTTCGAATAGTTTTAAAATGACTGTGAAGACATGTCTGTGAAGCAAAGATGTCTTGATGGTCAGACGATAAGAGACGATATGAAATGTATTAGGAAGTATTAGGAAGTAATGCAGAAAAGAACGAACAAACTAATCATATAAACACACTGAAATTTGGCACCAGCAAAGTTTTCCCATTTCTCTCAGAGATACAATTGTTCCTTTAATTGTAAACATTTTTTTCATATATATGACAAAGTATTTCAATTCAATTCTGATTTTTTATTTATTTTAGTGCAAACATAAAACATAAATTAATTAATTAAATTGGAAAAAAAAAAAATGACGGAAATCTGTTTCCTAAATAAACAAGTCGGAGGCGAGGGTGATGAGGAAAAACTCTTAGAATTGACAAGTGGAAAAAAAAAAATTTAGATTAAAAAATTGAGTATGTATTCATGCGCTCACTTTATTAGGAACACTGGACAACCTGCACATTCATGCAATTATCCAGTAAATTCCTGCAAGGCTCTGGCTTTTGCCCTCTGTTCTCCTCATCAGAACTGCTGCTGGATGTTTTTTGTTTTTCGCACCACTCTGACTGGAACCAACAACCAAAATATCAGCCTCATGCATATGGTGGATTTTTCCCTTCGGTTCATCCTGAAGAACATTAACTGCAGACATGTATCTGCACAATGCATCTTCGTTCGTTCATTGCTTCAAACCGTCATTAAACATTCTGGGGTTCGTCAGAAAGAAAAACTATACTGACTTATAAACTGCTCAAAAGCTCTTGGTTTCACAGTTGCACTTAATTTCATAATGTATACAGTTATATTAAGGACATTATTTAGAATCTCATTTAGATGATGAGGATGAGGTTCCCTTTGAGCCTGTTTCCTCTCAAGGTTTCTTCCTCATGTCGTCTCGGGGAGTTTTTCCTCACCACCGTCACCTCTGACTTGTTTATTAGTGATATATATAAATTAAAAATGCAACTTTTATTCTGGATTTTTATATATTCCATTGACAAAATAAAATGGAATTGGACTGAATTTCTTTATAACGATGTTATAACGAGACGGACCTGAGAGAAAGTCTTACTGAAGCTAAACTTTTTTTATGGAAAATAATAAATAAGGAAAAAAAAAGAAGAAAAAGAAAAAAAAAGAAAAATAAATAAATAAGAAAATACATAAAATAAAAATAAATAAATCTATAAATCTTCCCGTTAAATATGTTTTGATTTGCATTTTGGTTTTGATTTCATTTAAGCTTGAAAGAATTTCATAATATCCATAAATGCGCTCTTTACATAAAACTAAACGTCCACGTCTGTTACCATCGTATTGATTTTTTTCTCCCTCCTTTCCTTGCAGTACAGAGCAATGACTTGAAATTGGCATTACATATGTTTTAGAGGAAAGAAAGAAAAAAACCCCCACAGGAGTAAGGATGTCGAGCTGTACCTTCTCCTCCAGCCCTCGTCTGGATGTCTAGACCTCACATGGATTAGGATAAATAATTTATCAACAAGGTTCGTAGCCTGTTCACTCAGCCTCCTAGCAGTCAGGATGCTGGCATTAAAATTGCAATACGGGACATTAGGTATGTTTTTCCTTCTGTTACGATCATGTGAGGAAGCAAACAAATGGACAGCGTAGTGTATGAGTATCGCTAAGTACTTGCAAATCACAGTGATCTTCAATTATGCTAACGTTTTAGTGTCAAATAGAAAGAAACAAAAAAAAAAAACATTTGGTGAATAAATACCTACAGTCTGCCTTGAGGATTAAACTGAGAACTTACATACTCAAACAGATGTTCGGAGTCATTTATGTTTTATAAATTTATGTTCGGAGTCATTTATGCTATAAATACTGCATTAGTTAAGCTTAGCTAACCCTAAACTTCAGGTTTGTGAGGTAAAACAGTGCGTTAGCAGACCTAGAAATGTATGGAGGTTTATTTAATTCTCATAAACTTGGGGATGGATTCAATTCATGACTAAAAATATGAATTAATTAGCAAAAAAATGCTGCTAAATCATGTTGCTAAATGCTGAACTCTGGTTCTGGAACTTCAGGTGTAAATGTTGGACTTTGAACTTTAGCTGAAATTTTCTAGACAAACATGTTCACGGTGTTGTTGTTTGTATGTATGTTTCTTTTTGTCGAGGAGGAGCTGAGGAGCAGATATCTGAGGAGCAGATCGTAAATGGTTAAAGTTTTGATCTTGATATCAGACTCAGAGAACGTTTGATCGAAGCAGATGTGACACAAATAGCTTCTTTACTCAAGTAAAAGTGCAACTCCTCGTGAGAAGAAATATAAACACTGTGGTCATCGAAATTCACCGACGTTCACCGACTGAAAGGATGAAAGCAAAAGCTTTGTTGCGCTCTGTTAAACCGTTAGCTAGCATCTGCGCATTAACAGACTTTACAGTGACGTGTATTAGCTGGCGTTCTCAATTTAACACACGTTTAGATTCAGAAGTTTAGATCCGTTACCCGATTAGAAGCCGGAGTTTTCCTAGCTGATGCTAAGAAGTAAAACACGTGGCTAGGGAGGAATACAGTGCAGAAAGTAGAGATTTTTCCATTTGTAATTAAAGCGGTAAAAGTGAAAAGTATCGTTCGGCGATATGAAACCGTGTCAATCAAAAAAGCTAGAAACGTTTCACGAGATACTTTTCTATTTTTGTTGTCACGTGCGTTCAGATGAAATACTGAATATGAAGCCGAGGCGTTGAAAGGAATCGAAATCATTTTTATCCCCAGTTTAAGCCGTTTTCTTAACGCTCTAACCTGTCCACATTTTTGCTCTTTTCCACTTACACACACACACCTGCACACCTGTTTGAGGTAATCAAGAGCCGCAGAATGCTGAGTGTCAGGTGTGTTAGGATCTGGAAATAGAAGCAAAAAAAATGTGGACGGGCGATAGGGAGGTCCCGCAGGAGACGGATGAACGAGAACCTCGAAACAAAACCCTAGACACAGAGGTGTAGTCAAGAGCGTGATGTTGATAGACACTGTCATTGTTTCCTCCGTTTCTGGGATTAGGAGCTTCTTTGGGTCGAACATTTCTGACATTCTCGCCTACGACTGAAAAAAAAAAAAGCATGTGCTTTATTCCGTCCACGCTCTTAATCTTAATCTTTCTGCTTTTGCAACTAACTGTAAAAACTCGTGTCTGTTTTCCAGAACACCTGCATGAATTCACTGATTTATCAGACTGTTCCATCTGAGGGAATCTGTAGGGGGAGGTGGGAAGGTACCACTGCACACCTGGTACCGAAGGTGATAAGAAGTCATACGAGGAGTCGAGAGCAGTACGGAACGGAGAGAAAGAGAGAGAGAGAATGTGAGAGACAGAGAGAGAAAAGAAAGAGGAGAGAGAGAGAGAGAGAGAGAGAGAGAGAGAGAGAGAGAGAGAAGAGAGAGAATGTGAGAAACAGAGAGAGAAAAGAAAGAGGAGAGAGAGAGAGAGAGAGAGAGAGTGTGAGAGAGAGAGAGAGAAAAAAGAGAGAGAAAATGTGAGAGACAGAGAGAGGGGGAGAGAGAGAGAGAGAGAGAGAGAGAGAGAGAGAGAGAGAGGAGAGAGCGTTTAGCAAGATATTTCCACAGCTCAGTGTTTGTGGAATGTCAGTCGTGTGACAATACACAACTAGACTCGAGGAGACTGTAAATAAATAAGTAAACAAATAAATAAATGTTATTTACTATTCCCTAATTGGTCGATAATTCTACGCTGATTTGCCAATTCAGCTCAGTGCATAAGCATGTATACTTTCTCACTGGCCACTTTAATAGGAACACCTGTACAACGCCACATTAGGGCGAATTTCGTATCAAAAGTTAAGAGGTTTATTGAGTCAGTGCTCGCATCAAACATCGGAATGTGATGATAGAGGTACGGGTGTCGGTTTGAGGATGTCAAAGATCGATCCATTGTCTGATTTTACACACACACACACACACACAAACACACACATCCGTAACCGACTTGGCTTTAACAAGACATCGCTTTTTACAGCTGTCGTGAACAGTCAAGCATCAAGGATGAAGGACTTCTTATTTGAAATGTCCATTTTCTACAGAGACGTTTTATTAAAAAATATATTAAATTTGCCAAAAAATGTTACAAATAAAATAAATAAAAGTTCTTTACGGAGCAAGATTTAAAAAACAACAACAACAACAACAACAACAAAAGTAAAATTAAAAAGAAAACAAAAAAAAACCAAAATGAAAAAAAAAAAGAAAATAGTTTCAGATAAAAAATTGTTCAGTTAGGCCACGACCACTTCAGATTTAGAATATAGATAAAGTTATTTTGAATATTAAACAGATGCTGATACTGATAGTGTCACACAGTTACACTACTACTACTTCTACACACACACACACACACACACACACACCCCCAACGATGCAAAGCAGTTTTATTTCTATCCCATATTTATATATATATATATATATATATATTATTGCACCATTCAAAACTTTAGGTCGTTCTGGAAATATTGACGATTGAAAAAAAAAAAAAAAACAACAAACTTTCCTTTCATTCTGCAAAGACATCTTTTTCTTTCCAATAACAATGGAACGCAAGCCCTTTGAATTGAGCAAGCGTAATGTCACACACCATCATCATCATCACTCAAAGGAAAAAAACAAAACAAAAACAACAAAAAAAACCCCAACAATTTTACACCCTTTACAAAAATAATCAGGCGTTCAGATTCATTTCCCAACTGAAGCAAAGCATGGCAAGACAGAAAGGAGACAGAAGCCAAACTTACTCGCTAGATAGCCATCAGTTGCCTCCATGACCGTGATGCGGGGGCCGAGCTGTGGAGAGGAGAAACACAGAAGCCGTCAAGAGATCTGAGCTGTGAATCTGGGACGCGCAACCAAATGCTCGGTCTTTGTGTAAACGTGACCACACACGCACTGGGTTTAGAAGTATAAGATGTAATAAAGACCACAGTACTGTAAGGAGGATAGAAACGGCTAAGCGATGTACGCTGATGATGAGGAGAGCGAACTTTTAGGATTTCACTAGATTTTATATCTACAAAAAAAAAAAATATAATATAATATAAAAATAATATAATACAATATAATATAATATAATATAATATAAATATAATATAATATAATATATCACAATCTTAATCATGTCCCTGTTTATCTCATTAACTAAAGTCACACGTTGATGACATCATCATTATCATCAGGACCAAACCCCTGCCTCAGGAGTCAATGGATGACTTAATAATCGAAAAAAATAATCTATAATATGCACCGTATCAATGAAACACTACAACCAGATGACTCATATCTTCTACAAAACGAAGACTAAAACATCTCTTCTTGCACTATATATAGTCCACACGTCTTTCACAGAGGAAAAAAGAAGAAAAAAAAATCGAGCTGCGGCCCATCGTACCTTTCACTTTTTTTTTTTAAAGGTTTTCACACAATAGAAAATGGAGGAGGTGCAGGTTAGAGAAGGTAAAGACAAACTGTCATCCCCCCTTTTTTTTTCTCTCTCTCTCTCTCTCTCTCTCTCTCTCTCTCTTTCTTTCACTCTTGCTTTTTATTTCTCATGACATTCTCGTTAGCATAAATTCACAAATTACTGAATAACATCATCTAAAAATCCAGAATAGAGACATTTTTCCAAGTTTTTAAAAATATATATATATTCTCTGTTACAGGATAAAAGACATCACGCTTTCTTATCCGCTGCGTCTCGAGAAAAATATTTCCGTTTTATTAAACGAGGCCTTGAAGAGCGTTACTTATTAGCAAAGCCTCACGTTAGGTTCACTAAAATGTGTCTTCTTTTTTTTTAATCCCTGAATTAAGCGCAAAACAAAAAATAAATAAATATTAAACAAAAAAAGCGAACGAATGAATAGCGTCTTCTGTCCAAATAAACCATCCATGAAAGGTTTTCTATAATAAATAAATAAATAAATAAATAAATAAATAAATAAATAGAATAATAAAAATAAATAAAGTAAATAAAATAAATAAATGTATATATATATTTTTTTTAAATGTGATTGAAATTTAGATGCTGGAGTTTAGATCATTACCACGATGAATGATTTTTTAAATAATAGTTTTTAACGATGATCAGTGTATCAGGTGATGGTGCTCACAGCAGGACTAGCTGCGTGCTCGGCGTTTTCGATTTGAAATAGATTTCAAAATCGAAAGGACGCATCTACTTCAGTCTCTCACACGTGCACAGGCACACAGACAGCAGGGCCTCTCCACCTAGAGTCTAATTTACTAAAGAAGACCTGTGTGTGTGTGTGTGTGTGTGTGTGTGTGTGTATGTGTTTCGTTTAAGAACCTGCACGATGAATAATTCCTGCTTTCACAAATCCTCGTCCAATCTTACTACACAGCTGCGAGTTGTGTTTAAAGACTCGGGCTGAAAGGAAAGCTGAATGATTACAGGATCATTTGTAATATAATAGAAAAAAGAGGCACGTTAATGAGGCGAGGATGAAGAGCTCCACGACCCTCGAAGCACCTCGACCACGCACGTTCTGAAGGTTCACAGTTTATGAGTTCCTAATGAGATCCTGAATAGGATTTCAGCTCGTTTAAAACAAGCGTTAATTACTGGCTCGTGTTTCTGTCACTCCTTCGGTGCAGGTTGTGTGACACGGTGTTCGATGTTCTGTAAAAAATCGACTGTCCGGGACATCATGTGTTAAAACACGATCCAATCACGTTGCGGCCTACCGTTTACTCACCCTTGCCTTTACGTTAGTTGCAAGAGAGTTCTTTATTTATGTATTTTTATGATCCAGGGTCAGATTAGTGGCATTTGAGTATAAATACAAAACTGAGATGTTAAAAAAAAATCTAAATAATTCATTAGCGACAATATTGAGAGTGTCAAATTATACACCTAATTCTTCACCTAAAGCACTGGATTAGAATCTACCGTGTAGAACTAATACCTAAAACACTGGATTATAATCTCTGCAGTGTAGAATTAGCAAGACAACACTGGATTATAATCTCTAAAGTGTAGCATTAGCACCAAAACACTGGATTATAATCTCTGTAGTGTAGAATTAGCAAGACAACACTGGATTATAATCTCTAAAGTGTAGCATTAGCACCAAAACACTGGATTATAATCTACAGTGTAGAATTAACATCTAAAACACTGGGTTATAATATACAATGGGTACATTTAACAACTATAACATTGGATTATAAACTCCAATGTGTAGAATTAACACCCAAGAAAACTGGTTTGCAATCTACAAATTGTAGAATTAACAAGAAAAATACTGAATTAGTATCTCCAAAGTGTACTATTAACAAAGAAAACACTGGATTCTAATTTGCAATGTGTAGAATTGACAACAAAAACACTGGATTAGAATCTCCAAAGTGTAGAATTAACACTAAAAACACTAGATTATAATCTATAGCATGTAGAATTTGGAATTTAATCATCAACGTGTACATTTAACATCCAACACACTCGGACGATAATCTACAAAGTGTAGGATCGACACCTAAAACTGGGTTAACATCACCAACCTGTTAAATTAGCACCGACAACATAAGATTATAATCTACAGTGTGTGCAATTAACACCTAAAAGCCTTGGAGGATAATCTACACAAGTGTAGAATTAACACCTAAAACATTCGATTCTAAAATACAGCAATGACTTAAATCTTACAGCATTGGCTTAACACATAAGGCACTGGATTATAATCTGTATTGCTGAATAAAGACCCAAAACACCGGACTAACACATAAAGCACACGACTACATCCTACAATGTTTAATCAACTCTCACAGCAGTAAAATAACACCCAGAGCATGGAATTATAATCCGCAGTGTTAGAGTAACTCTTAAATCATTCGATCAACACCTAAAGCACTGGATTAACACCTAGATTATAATCTACAGAGTTTCATTTACTCTCACCTAAGACCTAAAGTACTAAATGAAGACCTATAGACTTGGATTAACACTCAGAGAACTTAAAAACGTTTACAATTCCTGTATTACGAGCGTTAATTGCAGTCCTGAAACACCTACATTGTTGAAATAACTCGTACAGCGTTCACTGAACTCAACAAGCGTTGAATAGGCTCTCAGAGCTTCAAAACATTCTCTACAGTGTTGAATTGAAGCCTGGAATTCACATTTACAGTGTTCAATGAACTCACAAAGGATCGAATTAACACTGAACCTGGATTTTTAGCAGCGAATTTTACGTCTGCATGTTTGATAACAATTTTTTTTTATTTCTTTTTCTCAGCCTGGTTCATGCCTTAGTGTTGGATTAACCATTTGCATTACAGCATTACAGAATGAACACCTAGAGAGCGTTGGACCAACTCTTAACTCTTAGCAAGTGTTGAAAGTTTCCTCTCAGCATTGAACTCGCTCTGAAAGCAGATGGCGGATTAACACGCGCACGAGTAAAACCTTGTGTGGTAGGATTTTGACTAAATAAATGGAGTTTATTAATAAAGAGTTTGGGAATTAATTTGGTGGTATGTTTGAACTGAGAGAAACTGTGCCTTACATCTTGTCACTCTGCCCAGGAGGACCATGACACCTTCTTCTGAATACTGAATATTAAACCTTATTAGTGTGATCTCTCTCTCTCTTTCTCTCTCTCTCTCTCTCTCTCTCTCTCTCTCTATATATATATATATATATATATATATACAGACACACACACACACACACACACATACACACACACTGCATGCATAGGATATGTAATAGGCTTTCATTATAATAATAAGTACAAACTATAACAGGATGCAGATCTACTGGATTTTCATTATAAAGAAAGTGTTTAGAAATGCATGTCAATCTGTCAGTAATAGAAATGTTTACCTTGTCTGGTCTCCCCCCTGTGAAAATATTTAGAAGGTGAATGGATCCCAGAAGCTGAGCAAATAAACCAAAAAACTGCCTCTGAGATAATTTCCGAAGACACACAGCTCCTAAATGACTCGGGTGTGTTCCGATAAGACTGTGATCGGGACGCATTCATTAGCATTGGTCACAAATGGAAAAAAAAAAACTTCTAAAAAAAAAAAAAAAAAAAAAGTTACCATACGGCGCTTTTTTTTTTTTGAGGGGTTGCCAGATTCGGGCAGATCTCTAAAAGCAACGTTTAAAAATTACTCCGACTTTCAGTTAGCTAAACAGCTTTGTCGTGATTACATCCGTAAACGTTTGGAAGACAACAGTTATATATGTTTAACACAAGAACGTCACGAATCAAATTGACATTAACTAGAAGACTGTTAAAGTAACAATCTGGCAACCCTGTAGCTGCCTGACTTCCTCTTCACAACCTGTCAAACTTTTCCACTTTTCCATCTCCGCACCTGTCTCGTCTGTTTTTCCACCTTTCCTCGGATAACTTCAGCTCTTCTTTCTTTTCTTTTCTTTTCTTTAATGAGTCTGCTTGTTTTTCATATCTGTGATTCAACTTTGTTCAGTGAAATCGGTGATAGGAAGCGGTTTTAAACAGAAAGTATGACAGAGAAGGAGGGAAAGAGAGGGAGAGATAGAGAGAGGGAGAGAAAACGCCGAACTGGATCCACCGGTTCCTTTTGGAATTGGCCATAAATAAGGAAACAGGAACAGCCTCTTTAATAATAATAATAATAATAATAATAATAATAATAATAATAATAATAATAATAATAATAAACTCGGGACGTTAAGGGATAATATTACAGACAGCTAGTGTGGGTTGCTAACCAGTTATTTTGACAGGTTTTGGTCACTATGGCAACAACTTTAATCTGCATCTGTCTAAGGTTATTAGAGTTTTATTATATATATATATATATATATATATATATATATATATATATATATATATATATATATACATACACCTTAGAGCCTACAATGCCTTTTTAATCTACTTTCTTGAGGCAAAATTAAAACAATGGACATGACAAGTGAATATATAAATTAAAACACGTGAAATATCGCGATATTTCAGTTCACGGGTTTACAATGAGTTTAACTGGGTGGCTTGCTGAGGCTAGAAATTATTTTCTCTCTCTCTTTCCCTCCTTCTCTATCTCTCTCTCTCTTTCCGGGTTAGTTTGGCCAAGAAAAAAAAAAAAGATTATGAAAGACGTGTTATATCGAACATTATTATTAATATTAATATACTGATTTCTAATATTTTGTATTTCTACCTAATGGTAAATAATAATAATAATAATAATAATAATAATAATAATAATAATAATCGTCATCTAGAATTTGTTTCTATCAACTATAAAAATCCAAATAAATTAATATTTTTATATAAATCAGGTTAGTACATCCAGTGCCTTTCTTTTCCACACAACCCTCCATTGACGTTAAACTCACTAAAATAGACATTCCTGAAATATTAACTCTGCAAATCCCTCCCTGCAGTGCTCCTATTGCAACAGGTGATCCGATACCCGCACTGTCCGGGTTGCCAGATTGACACCGCAACATCCAGTACGGTTGCCAGATCGTACGGTGAGTTTCGCATCGGAGCTGAAGCTGAAGCGCAGTTTACCCCTAAACACCATTATAATTACATTTTGACCCTAGGTTATCTTTAAGGTCTTAATTCGTTTTCTGTTCACTGAATTCGGAACAGAAAAAGAAATGTATCGAGGATTCGGTTTAACTCTGGCAACCCTGTTGCGCACAGCAAAGCGTTAGAGACAGCGATCTGAGCAATAAACCCTGCAAATAGCATCGTGATTATAATACACCGAGCCGCTGTGGATTCATTCTACCTGGTTTGTTACCTCAGGAGTGCAGAGGAAGGATCAGTGCCATCTCCTCCACCGATAAAGAAGAAGCAGATCATGAGAAATGAAGAGATATCAGAGTGTAGACCAAGCTGATCAAAGCCCTGAGAAACAGATCCAACAGGCAGAGTTACACAGGGACAGGGTTGCCAGATTGACGGTCAACCACACATAATCTGGCTATCTTCTATTTCCGCTGGTTTATCAGGCTCTGTTGGGGAGACAAACTTAAATTTATCTTACTGTGTTGATGTTTAACATTATAAAAGATACCACAGTGTTCTTCCATAAAGTTCTGATTGGTCAGTTCTGACAATGCATGTCCATCCATCCATCCATCCATCCATCCATCCATCCATCCACCCTATTTTCCCCCTGAACTGCTTATCCTACACAGGGTTGCAGGGAGTCTATCCCAGGGTATTTGGGGGCACAAGACGTGGGACACCCTGGATGGGATACCAGCCCATCACATGGAACAAGTTAACATACACTCACACACACCCATACACACTACAAACAATTTAGAGATGCCAATCAGCCTACAATTTGGTGTTTGGACTAGGGGAGGAAATCCCTGAACCAGAGTTCCCCTTAAAAGGCATATAAGAGGTTTATATTAAAATTAACAAATAAACATTTGTGATTATTGATATGGTCAGAACATATGACCATGCTGAATTTATTTATGTATTTATTTACTTACTTGCAGTTTCTTAGGAATTTGTTGTTGTTTTTTTCATCCCAAGAGAGAAAAACAAGAGAGACTGATAAGAAAGCATACCTGTTTCCCAGATGTCCCACAATATTAAATGTATCTATAAATGGATAAAAAGTATAATGTCGTTTATTAACAAATTTTAAAATGTAATCATTGAAAAAAAAAAAGGTGCAAGGTGGCAAAACAGCCCTTTTATTTGAACATATGTAAACGAACTGGCTGCCTATTTCTGTACTAGTAATGTTTACATTGTTAGAGATGAATGCACTTATCACTTATACATCATTAGTTTACTTTCAGGACCTTTGAGTGTTAATTTTGTCAATTCAATAATTTTTTTGTGAAGAGGTTTTAAAATTGACATTGTCACAAAGCAGCTTTACAGAAATTTATCGCTAATGAGCAAGCCAGAGGTGACGGTGGTGAGGAAAATCTCCCAGAGACGATACAAGGAAGAAACCTTGAAAGGAACCAGACTCAAAAGCGTACCTCATCCTCATCTGAGTGACACCGGAGAGTGTGATAATAAATCATTTCCCTTCTCTAACTGTGTAGTATAGGGTCCAAAAGTGCTGAGTGTGTTAACAGGAACTTGAAGACGAACGTCACAGATAAAGTCTTTTGTATTGAACTGAAGCTATTAACTGTTCAGACTTGAGTGTTAGCAATTGAAGCAAGGCTATCCAAGAAAGAATGGTGATCTTTAGCTTTAGCTGATTCATTGGCATGAAAGGTAGATTTTGAAGCTGAGTACACAGATAAGGAGATGTCTGGAATTTAGCAGGTAGTTCAACGGCATTGAGGGTGATGAACGAAACCATTAACCAAAATATCAATAGACCAAACAAATCATCTCACAAATTCATTACATAACAAATATCAGAAGTACTTATTTCCTTCCAGATATCTGGATAGATCATATGAACAGGCTAGGGGCTGTCAACATTTTTAACCAAATCAGATATAACCATTTGAGGCATCGAACACTCTATAGCCAGTTTATTAGGTCCTACATCCATTTAACTAATAAATCATTGACTCTAGTGTATGTTAAACAGAAACATTTATTTATTCTTTAAATTAGGCAATGTACAAGCAAATATTTCCGTTGTTGTGGTGTTACACAAATTAAAAATAGAATACAGTACAAAAATATGCTCTACAAATACCATCAGCACTGAAAAGTATGCAGTAACATATAGCATATATTTTAAATATTCAGCATTTAAAAACACACACACACAAAAAATACAGTGAAATCTGTATATTATATGAAAAGGCACAGTTACAGTTATCTCCGAGAGTTTTCCATACAATTCTACATATGTGAAATGTGGTGTGACTCATTTCCTATGTAAAGAGGTCAACTAAACAGGTCATTTACATGTAGCTGAATGCAGACGTTTAGCACAATCCTGTCAGCAACCTCTAGTTATTAGCATGTTTAAAAGGTTCTTCACAGATCATTTATGTAGTCCTCATATACAATGTTTAATAGTTCAGTTAACGTGAGCAGTCGAGTTAAGAGTCAATAGGAATTGGAAATACTTTTACTGATTACTTTGACTGATTAAGGTGATGGAGAAAGCTACATAAATAGTATTCATTCATACATTAATTCATCCATTCCTCCATCCATTCCTCCATCCATCCATCCAAAACCATATATCCATCCATCCATCCATCCATTCATTCATTCATTCATTCACCAGGATTCCCCAGATAGTCTGTGGAAGTTCCTACTCTGCTACAGGAAAATCTGTCCACTGGAATGTTCCTGGTGACATCCTTGTAATGTGCCCATATCACATCAACTGGCACATCATCTTGATTTAAAGAAGCAGCGAGACCTTTTATACGCTCTGCTGGATCTTCTCATCCTATTACAGGAACCTTCAAAAAAATCTCATTTCTGCAGCTTGTATTCTTTACCTTTTTTTTTTCCCTAGCTCAATGGCCTCAAAAACCATCCCGGGTTGGTGGCACCATACCCACTCTTTGACACTGCGGAGTAGATGAGAGATGAACTGGTCCATTGTCACATGTTCTAGCACCCTGTTCCTGATATGATATTGGTTTAGCAGTAAAAGCAGGCACGCTGATTGTTTGTGTGCTGAGTCCACATGCAGTGAGGAGGCTCCATTCACAGCTTGGTCAGAAATTACTTGAGACAGGAGCTCCTGCTGATTTTCCTGCAGGCTAAAGAGATCCTAACACTGCTGCTGCAGGGTGACAAATGACTGGAGGAGCTGAATTAATGGGCTTTGATCCTTTGAAACTTTTTTTTTTTGCTCTCCAAAGCATGTGTAACAGTTTGTAAGGCCAGGAGAACACAGGGAACTCCGGTACACTTTTTAGTCTTTCGGCTTCTTGAGGTTTAAACAGAAATCAAAGCTTGGGAAACAATAAACATAAAAATCGCTGTTTCACCTTCTTGTGAGGGAACACACAGAGATGAAATGACATTTTTGGATTATAATAGGCATCAGTCATCATAAATAAGTAAAACTACTCAGAAAATTAGTTCTCCCCTCATCAAAACTTTCTCTTAAAGTCTTTACAGGAATGTTACCTCTAGCTCTCCGTACTGGACTGTCCGTCTCTCCAAACTTGAGTGTGTCTTGATTTCAGGTCTCCATGAAACATTAAAGAGGCTTACTAACTATTTCAACTAGCACCTTCAGCATCCCTAGACAAATCTCAGCCACACTTGTAGCTATGAAAGTCTTTAACTTCCATACTTATCTTAGCCACAGTGATGGACCCACATAAATGGAGGGTATGTCTGCTAGACGAAGAGGTTCCTCAAAAGCACCCCTTCCATTGCTCAACAATATCTGCAATAGAGGTCAACACTCCCCACACTTACTGTATATGGTTTCATCTCCCTTTCCTGATGGAAGGCCTTCTTCTTCATCTGATTGTTTTCTCACACAACCGGTGTAGACAAGCATGTCCTAGAACAATGCCGAGACCAGCACTGACATCCTGCTAGCCACAACTTTTAGTAGCTGTTTCTATGATAGAAATCTTTTCATATTCAAGGTCCTTGACGGATTTGGGAAAAGTCCATTTTAGAGTTGAAAGTTACATTTACATTTCTGGCATTTAGCAGACACCCTTATCCAGAGTGACTTACATTTGTAACTGAGCAATTAAGGATTAAGGGCCTTGCTCATATGCCCAGCAGTGGCAGCTTGGTGGATCTGTGATTTAAACTCACAACCTTTCGATAAGTAATCCAACACCTTAACCACTAAGCTACCACATCCCCACAAGTTGCATTTGTCTCTTAAATTAGCTTCTGTCCAATCCTCTCAAGCAACCTGTAAGACTCTTATAAATTTACCAAACAAATCTTGTTGATGCTAGGTGCAACAAATCCAAGATACCAAGGTATAATCTGCCCCTGGGAGTCCAAAGCACATGGCCTCAAATCTCATAATGCAATTATGCCTCCAGGTGCTTTTGTAACAAGTAGACTTATAAGCTACCTTGCCTACCACCTGACTGACATTAAACCTGTTCTTCATCCTTCATCTTGCAGGTGGCGAAGTCCACAAGTTGCTGTTTAAGTTTGACCTCAGCAAGGTTAGGTGGGAGGCCTGGTCTCCAGGACTTGAGGGTGGCCTAGAAACCCCTGGCCTTGCTCCAGACAGACTATTCATGAGTGTCTTTAGAATTACTTATGTCCTTTTGTCTGACACTTTACCTAAGGTCTGTTCAGCAAGGGCGGGCCATACTGAGAACCTTGACATAGCACTGAGTTCACACAAGCCCTTTCAACATGACAAGGCACTGATCCATGAAAAGGTGTGAATTGCTAAATGCAGATACTTAATTTCTTCACCTCAATTCAAAAATTGTAGCATCAGTCAACAGAGCGACAGTTTCAGTATAATTATGCAGGGCTAAATGTAGAGCATTCAGCACATACGATTTGGGTATGCCACAGAAACCCATTTTGACAGTTTGTCTTGCTTACATTTGTAGTATTAATTGAGCAATTATTTCAACCACTTCCTGGACTGTAGATATCATTTGTGGGACAGTGGTTAGAGCTCTGTCCTAATCACTGGGCGGTTGTAAAGACGAAGTCAGTTACTTTTAGTCTTTTGAGTGTTTATAGGAATCCTGTCATGTGCCTTTATGTGTCCTTTATGTGTCTTCTGATGTACAACATGCTGTGTGGTGCTGCAACACAAAAATAATCAATGTTACTGTTACGACGTGTAAAATGATTACTATGTCCATGCATCCGTCCAAGATTCTTGTTAGCGTTATATCGTATATCATTATATAACAAACGGTTGAATACATTTATAAGGAATTATCTTTGATGAACCATAACCATCGGAACCATGATCGGATTCGATTTTTGGAATTGATCCAAGCAGGATCACAGCAAGGTCATGTCTCTGAGAAGGTTTTTCTTCAATAGATTCCTTCCAGTTTGTTATACAAAGATGTTACAGATACATTCATGTTCAGGAACACAAGACTCATCTGTCCGAGAATTTTGTTAGCACCATATCTCAAGAACGAGTGGTTAAATATTTGTAGGATTTAGGATCCTACAAGCCATAGCATCCTATGGCCATAGCAAGATCATGCATCCGAAATAGTTTTTCTTTAATAGCTTCCTTCATGTTTGAAGTATATTTTAAGGGTAGTTCTAGCATACAAATTATTATCAAGAAGGACTAGTCCTGCTGATGAAGGAGGCATCCCTCAACTCGACACAGTGGGAGGTAAGTTTGCCTTGTTTTCAATAGCTTCCTTCCTGCTTGAAATATATTTTACTGGTATTTGAGGCATAGAAATAAGTAACAAGAAGACAGAGGCATCGAGTTCACGTTAATCCGAAGAGATCTGAAAACTGCATTTTCATCTTAAAACACTTTCTATCTACACTAGTATTTGCAAAAATTGTGAAAATTTCTATACTGCAAAAACATAAAGAAACTTCATGTTCCGCATCATTTCTCTCTTTGAATTGTGAAGGAAAAGCAATTGAGAGTGAACTTTCTGTCCCCTTTGACAAAATGCAATCTGAAAGTTTTAGAAAGTGGCATTAATCTTTAACAGCGACCCATTCAACTCAATGTTGTTGCATTTGCTATCCTGTTTGATAGTGCATGACTAAAAATACCTCATTGTTTTTGAATATCTCCTTTATATATATATATATATATTCCATTTATTTATTTATTTTTTTTAATGCTCAGTTTTATGTCTTTTTTTCCCCTATTTATTTATTTATTTATTCATTTATTCATTCATTGTGTACCGCTTATCCGAGCTACTCTCAGGTCACGGGGAGCCTGTGCCCATCTCAGGCATCATTGGGCATCAAGGCAGGACACACCCTGGACGGAGTGCCAACCCATCGCAGGGCACACACACACACACTCTCATTCACTCACGCAATCACACACTATGGACAATTTAGAGATGCCAATCAACCTACCACGCATGTCTTTGGACTGGGGGAGGAAACCGGAGTACCCGGAGGAAACCCCCGAGGCACGGGGAGAACATGCAAACTCCACAAGGTGGGAATCGAACCCCCAACCCTGGAGGTGTGAGCCAAACGAGCGAACCACTAAGCCACCGTGCACCCATTTATTTATTTATTTATTTATTTGTTTGTTTGTTTGTTTGTTTGTTTGTTTGTTTGTTTGTTTGTTTGTTTGTTCTTTAAACCTCAGTTTTCACCTGTCTCAGTGTGGATAGGAGGACAAAAACATAGAGAAGAATATGCATTTTTTTATTATTATTTATCCATATTAATGTGTCTGTAGTCTATAAGGAGCATCCGGAAGTATTTTATTCCTCTTATGCCATGTTTCACATTGTCATTTTTATCCATCTGTAGGTGCATAGAATGTTGTGGAACATCTGTGAAACGAGATGAGGAACAATACAGCAGTCTTCTGGGTTTTTCTGGGTTTTGAGGTTAAGAAGTCACAAAAAATGCAGCTTGTCATCTTATGGAGACTTAACAATGCCCAAAGATCTTTCTTTAAGGGAAAACTTACAGACTGCTAAAGACACTAGAAACTTCACTGTATCTACATAATACACCTGTATAGAAAACGTTATTATATAACAACACATTCTTTAAATCTGTTTCTTGTTCAACTTTAATAGATTATGCCATGGATTAGAGCTTTTACTATAGAAACTATATTGTATTAGAACAAGCTATTACAGCTGGTGTTACTGTCATTGTCACAAATAATCTGACCAATCAGATTAAACCTAACCGCATTTAAGTTATACAAACAACTACACAACAACATACATACTGTCCCTGGCTGTAAGGATTGAATTTGTAATACAACAAGACACACATTATCCAATACCTTGCTCATGCTGAACAGTCTCTACACAGATGTAATTAATTTCCTGAGTGTGTAAGAGCACACGGTATATAAACAAATAATAAACCCCACAGAGTTCCCACAGACAAGCTTTTTCATGTGTAATCCCTGAACATGGTCTGCTGTAAATGAAACCTTGTCATGTGTACACTCTGTACAGTAGCATGTGAGAGCTATGACCTTTCTTGCCAGGATGTTCACTCAAGCACTTTTAACATCTGGAGCAGCAAATATTAGTCATGTGAGCGTGAACATTTGTACTGTTACTGTAAGTGACTCTGATGTGAGATAAATACAGATTTGTATAAAAATTGTAGACTTCAGGTTTGAGTAATTCGAGTGAGAAATGTTCCAGCATTTTGAGTCACTTTGACTGAAAACCACACTTATACGCGTTGCTGTTAGGAAGGAGCTCAGGTTTTTTTTTTTTTTGTTTTTTTTTTTGCTGTTTTATATTATTTTGGCCTCTGAAAAAGATTTTCATTGCTGCTAAAACTGTGTATAAAGTGTATAAAGTACTGAAATGAAGACACACATTTCCACAGACATGAATCATTTCTTTTTAATTTTCTGCATAGTTACAAATGCGATGACTTGCAGCTTATATTTAACAACCTCGCGATAAAAGTACAGTTTGGATTCCACTCTTGTGTTTTTCCCATCAGATAGCAGTGGAGCGTTGATTAAACCCTCATTTGGAATTGATTTATTTGAGTTTTAAAATGTAAAAAATGACTATTTTAAAATGTCTATTTAAACAAATGAAACCAAAACTAATATATATGATAAATCATAGGTGGTGCGGTGGGAGATAAAAACTACAAGAATACATTTATTTAATGAACAAAAAAGAAAATAAAAATTAATTTTTTTAATTTCAAAAAATTATTTGTTTCATTGCTTTTCTTTTCTTCCATATTTTCTTTTCATGACGAACGCAGAATTTTTTAAAAATATACTTTACCTCACAAAACACTTTTATAGGCTAAGTGAGAAGTAGGACTGGCTATGTATTTTTTATTATTCTTTATTTAATATTAACTCAAGGATTTGTAATACTAGGAAAAATATATGTAATATAATATAATATAATATAATATAATATAATATAATATAATATAATATAATATAATATAATATAATATAATAAAGCAAAAATATGATAAAAAATAAATTATAAAATACACATCTCCACAAAGAAAAATAAGTGAATATTTTAAATAAAAATTTTATTTTCGAATAAAATTTTGATTATTTTACTCGAACACTATGTCCTGTGTTTTCATGCCACAGTGTTTTAATTTGTTTAGCGTTATATTTAACGTTATCTCACATTATTTTAACGTTGTTTAACGTTATACACCCACAAAACATCCACAAAACAAGTTAGCTGCTTCTCTCATGTTCTAGCACCTTCTCTCGACCGTAATGACGCATCAAAACAAAGTTACTGAGAAAAATGACAACTCGTCTCACACCCGGTACCAAGCTCTGACACTGGAGACTCCTTCCATGACTGTAACCTGTAAGTAATTAAGCATATCTTTACAGAAAATGTCACTATTACATGGTTCGCCGTTATGTTTGTTGATTTCTTGACGCGACCCATGAACCTCAGGCTGAGCCGTTACCGTGGAAACGGTAAGGTTTTAATATGCCAAGACTTAATATGGAAATATATCTAGGATTATGGAAGACGCATAACATCAGATGTGTTCTGATTGATAGATTTTTTTTACAGCAAACATTTAAGTTGAGGAACTCACTCAAGTACATACGTGTGCCACATTTATGTTTGTGTGTGTGTGTGTGTGTGTGTTGTGTGTGTGTCGCGTGTGTGTGTACTTGTTTACTTTCTCCATCAGCCCCCTGGTTTGCAGAGGCGTCCCTTTAGATAACTTTTGCTTCTACATGCTCTGAGCGTTGGTTACATTTCCACAGTGTCAAGAGATGCGTTTGAAGTAGAAGGGAAACCGTTACACACCCCCTCCACCACTACCACCACAACCACCACCTCTCCTCCTCTGAGCTTCTCTCTTTACTGTCTTTACTCCACTGTAGTGCTAGCAGCGCTTTCAGGATCTCTGGGTTCTCACGTGAAATTTCACAAGGTTTCTTGAGTGATCACAAGGATACTGTAGGTGTAGGCGTTTTTTTTTTTAGATAAAAAAGTCATTTAAACATATATGCTGAATTACATGCTATAGTCATGATGTTGGAGTACAAGTTAAAAGAGTTAAATGGTATAATGTTTAGTGTCCATTGTTACTGCGGTGTATAAGGAGTTCCCAAACTTTTCGCAGACCTCTTTAACGGTGTTCTTTAAGTAAATGGCATGTACCCCCTCTAAACAAAATCCACAAAAACAAAACAACAACAAAAAAAATAAAAATAAATATGAATTAAAATAAAAGATTTTAAATAAAAAAATTGAAAACGTCAAAGAAAAACTAAACATTTCACAATCCAGATAATAAAAAAAAAACAATTAGAAATTTCACAATCCACATAATTAAAAAAATCATTTGAAAAAACAAATATAAAAATGAAAAGTTATTAAAAATAATTAAACTTAAAAAATAATACAAAATTTGAAATGAAAAGTAAAATTTTCACAATCCACACAATAAATTTTTTTTTTTTTTAATTTTATGTAAATGTAAGTTTCTAACTTTATTTACAGGCCATTTAATTCAACTGATCAATCGAGGAAGCTTATATCTATAAAAACTCAATTATCATAATAATAATAATGCATATACTAACAGTGGGTTTTTATTTTCAGCACAATAACAACAAACAAAATTAAAAAAAAATAAAAAATTTCATGTTTTTTTTTTAAATATTACGTCCATTATTGGTAACAGCAAACCGAGAGCAGTGTACAGTTTTGATTATAATGCACTGATTTGGGATTTTACCCCATAACCATTCTCCAGATAATCCATCATTATAAAGAAAAGCTCCTTAAAAAGAGCAATGATGATGATTTTGATGATGCAATTGTGTATAACAAACATCTCTAGATCTTGTTCTGATCTTAGCGGTCAGAGACACACTTTTACAGATGTCATTAATCGACAAGCGTTTTCTGATTTTTTTTTTTCCATCTGATTTGTGCTCACAAAGGACCAGACCAGTCATTTTCAGTGGAAGATATCTGAATTTGATCATAAACATGTTGCCTGTGATGGACAACCTGCAATGAAATTCATCAGTTGGTGACATGGGTCACAATCTGCACTTTCAGCACTTCTCAAACTCTTCTTTCCAGTTCTGCTGTTTCACCTGCCTACATCTTTGTCTCCCCTTATGAATGTGGCATCACACGTAATTTCACAGAATAATCCCAGATTTGAAATATTATTAGTAATCAAATATTATTAGTAATCAAATATTATTAGTTACGCAGGGGTTTCTGGGGGGAGGGGGTGACTTAACTGAAATGGATTGATTAATCATCAATCCGGTGAAATTTTGAGGATTTAATCTTAACGGAAGGAGCCTCCAGTGTCAGGTCTTTGTACCAGTTTGAGGTTTTACTTTTAGTTACAGTTTGAGGTTTCAGTTTTAGCTGTCATTTTTTCTGACAGCTTCAGGGTGGCAGTGTTGACTGGGTAACATGACTGGCTGTTAAACTTCTTGTTAACTTTGATAGAGTGAGAGAGAGCAAGAGAGAGAGAGAAGGGAGGGAGAGAGAGAGAGAGAGAGAGAGAAAAAGAGAGAGAGAGAGAGGGAGAGGGAGAGGGAGAGGGAGGGACAGAGAGAGCAGAGAGAGCAGAGAGAGAGAGCGAGAAAGAGGGAGAAGAGGGAGAATAGAGAGGGTGAGTGTCAGAAAGAAGAAAGGGAGGGGCAGAGGATGTTTACAGCTGCTATAATATAAGCGACAACAGGAAGAGGAAAAGAACAAAAAAAAGGATGTTGTGTTTTAAGAGTAAATAAAATGATTTGTGAGATGAATTTATAGAAGAATAATCACCTCCGGGCTTAGTAACTGTATCTCTGCTTCCTCTAGCCACCACATTGTCTATTCATTTTCATATAACAGCTTGTCTCAAGTAGCTTCAAATATATCAATAATTTCATTCCTGCAGTCTGTGGAGTTTAGTAGGAGATGATGTATTTGGCTGTTTGGGATGATCTAGTGAAAGGAACAAGCTGTTTTTAACAGACTTGAAGCTACAGTCTGGTTTGCTCCTGATCAAAATCTCTTGTGACTTTCAGCTTCACTGTGCATGAAACCCTCACCACAACACACCATAACACACCATCTCTCTCTCTTTTTTTTTTAAAGCATACTATATTCTTTAGCCGTGTACATCCCCGCTCTGATGGTCCTTCCTTGTTCATCTAACCTTCCACTGAACCTCAGATGCAAGATACAGCCCCCAGTCATCTCTACCTAATCTGCAATCTGTTCTCTGCAGAAAACCCACTGATCAGCTCGTTGCGCTTTATCACAGTGACTCAGATCGAGAAAAAACATGATGGACATGGCCTTTTTTTTTAAACTGATGACAGTTAATGAAACTGGCTTCAGTAAAATATAAGTTGTGAACTGCTGAAGTGGATACCAAAAGCGATACTACGCCTTTCTCAGAAATCAAAGTCTCTGGTAGAATTTTATCGAGCTGTGGAAATGATGACAAAAAAAGCTCCTAGTATTTGCCTTCTTAAATAGTTCACATATTTACGAGATAAATCTATATCATATTACCATGGAATCATGGAAATCATTTTGTTTTCCAAGCTGGTGTAATGTGGTATTTAATAATAAAAAAAAATAATAATAATAAATTAAATAAATAAATAAATAAATAAATAAATAAATAAATAAATAAATAGATAGATAAATAAATAAATAAATAAAAACTTTCAATTTTTTTAATTTCTGTTTAATTTAGTGATCAATTTTGTAATTAAACAATTTAAAACCAAGTGCATAAATTAACACATAGCCTGACTCTATCCATTCTAACAGGATGACATGGCATGTAATAATATTAATTCCCTATAAAAGAGGGCGGAGTAAACATGTGTCTATATTAGCTCATGTGGTTAATGTCTGTTACCCCAAGATTTAGCACGGGTCCTACTTAGGAGGCGCTCTTTTACACTTTACTTGCCTTTTTTTTTCATTTTTACCTCATTTCTCAATGTATTTTATGCAAATTTGTGGGCGTGGCTAAATATAAATCAGATGTGCTGTGAATGAACCTGGAAATTTATGACTGGTTGAGTTTTAGCAGTTTAACATCCACATGTGAGAACAAGGGCAATCAGTGTTAATGAAATTTTTTGCTTGGCTTGTCCTTTGAAAAAAAACAACAACATATCTTTGATAAGATTTGATAAATGATGCCTGTGGTGCATATATACAATTGTTGCCATTATTATTATTATTATTATTATTATTATTATTATTATTATTATTTTTAAAAAGCTAAAGTGGTTAAGGCTCTGAGTTGTTGATCAGAAGATTGGGGTTCAAGCCCCAGCACCACCAAGCTGCCACTGTTGGGCCCTTGAGCAAATACCTCAACCCCCAAACCCTGACCCTCCATAGCTCCAGGGGTGCTGCATCATGGTTGACCCTGTGCTTTGACCCCAGTTTGTGAAATATGTGAAAACCCCACTTGGGCAGTTGTAGCTGAAGGGGTTCTAGGTTGTTGATCAGAAGATTGGGGTTTAAGTCCCTGTACTACCAAGCTGCCACTATTGGGAGCAAGGCAGCCTTGAGCAAGATCCTCAACCCCCCCTGCTCCAGGGGCACTGCATCATGGCTGACCTTGCGCTCTGACAACAACCCTCCAAGGATGCCATATGTGAAATAATATAATATAATTTAAAAAATAATAATAATAAGGAAGTTGCCTTTATTTCACATATATGGAAAGAAAGAATTTCACTGTGCAATATGTATGTGACAAATAAAGGCAACTTATTTATTATTATTATTATTATTATTATTATTATTATTATTATTATTATTATTATTATTATACTTGATGATGTTAGTATATAAAGATCTATGAAACCTACAAATATAAGACATTGTGCTAAAAAAAAGCACATGATCAGTCGCACGTCCTTGATAGAGGCAAGTTTCCAGAATATCCATTAAGATTTTTGGAGAAAAGTCCATCACTTAGGGGGTCAATTGGTTAGCTCAAGTGGTTATGGCTCTGGGTCGTTGTCTGGAAGATCGGGGTTCAAGCCCCAGCACCCCCAAGCTGCAACCATTGGGCCTTTGAGCAAGGTCCCAAACTGTCCCTGCTCCAGGGGTGCTGCATCGCGGCTGACCCTGCACTCTGACCCCAACCCTCCAAGGATGGGATATGCGGAAAAAGAATATCACTGTGCGGTAATGTATATGTGACAAATAAAGACAATTTAACTGTAAGAATCACTGACACTTGATGGAAAATTGCAATAAATCTCCTTTTAGACAGATTGTAGATGAAAGGTCAAGTTATTTTGATGAAGTATAATAGCATTTAATACTGTTTACTGTAGATAATAACTTATCTTTACATCAATCTCAGTTGTTAGCTAACGTTCTTAAATGTTATTTAGTTTATCAGAGCTTTAAAGATGGCACCGGTGAATTCTGCTGCTATCACTTTCGCTGATTTGAACCTTCACCATTGTTAAAAGTGTTTCACTACCATATCCCATTATATTTGTGCTTCTGATAGTTGATCTTGGTGTAACTAAGCTAGCTCGAGGTGTCTTTTAAAATTTGAAGGATTTATTTTTTTTTATTTAAGAACACTTCTTGTGATTTCTAATCTGTTTTATTATTATTAGCCAACAATTATGGTGCATATTTGATTTAAAGGTATCAATAGCACTTAAATGCATCCTCGAGACCTTGGTTAAGGTTCAAATGTAGGTTTGGAGCTCATCACACAATGGCGGGACAAACCTGTCTGAAATGAAAACACATTGTAGTGCTCACTTAGTGAAACCTGAACGCTCTGTGTTGGGTAGTTGCGTCGTTTTGAATTATGTTTTAAAAAAAAGAAGCAGGTTTGATTTTCTGATTCAACTCCAGAGTTTTGAGGAGGAGACACAGTGAGGTGGTGGGATTCTATATCCATGAAAAGAAAGCTCTGCAATTTTCAAAGTTCAGAATAAAAACTGGATAGAAACATAGAATTGCACAGACCTTGATGTCGCTCTGGATATATCTTGGATTCATTGTCTGCTGCTTATCCAATCTATTCTCGGGTAACGGGGAGCCTGTTCCTATCTCAGGCATCATCAGGCATCAAGGTAGGATACACCCTGGACAGAGTGCCAACCCATCGCAGGGCACACACACGCACACACTCTCATTCACACACTACGGACAATTTAAAGATGCCAATCAACCTACAATGCATGTCTTTGGACCAGGGGAGGAAACCCCCAAGGCAAGGGGAGAACATGCAAACTCCACACACACGGCGGAGGCGGGAATTGAACCCCCAACCCTGGAGATGGGAGGCATACTTTCTAACCACCGAGCACCCATGCCCATATATCTTGGATTTATCTTGGATATTTCTCTTTACCTTGGTTTTATCATGGATATTTATCTTTATCATGGATCTATCTCTGATATTTATTTTTATCTTTGAATTATATTTGTATTTCAAAGAAACCAATGCATCTGATGCGAAATAACCATCGAGCCATTATTCAAATTATTTCAAATTATTTCGAAAGATCTCACTTTGGTCTTGAGTATCAGTGAAGATCTGGTTTTGTACAGTATATAAGAACCAACAGTGCTTTTATTTTTATGAGAAAACGGTGAATCCTTGCAAAAAGCACAGAAACTCTTAATAATTAGGAAAGTAAACAAAATCCCGCGTCAGTCTTTTCCAATAAAGCTTTGTTGTACTTACTCTTAAAAACAATTTCTCCATCACGATCGTTAGCATCGTTAGATTCGCTTTTGCCGTTTGCCTGAAATGGAGATTTTGAGTCGAATTTCATTTTTAGTTTATGTTTTTAAAAAACATATAATGAAGGCAAGGGAATTAAAGATGACTGTGCTTGTTAGTCAAAAGGATTGGAAAAACACGATCACTACAATACGCCGAATAGAAGAAAAAAACCCCAGTAAAGTCGCAACAAGACGATAAAGAATTCTGTTTGATACATTAATTCCGCTTTATTGAGGAACATCCTGTATAGGAGTTTGTAGTATGCAGAATACTTGTTTATTGGAATTTATTGGAAAAAACAGCTCAACAAGAACAATCCTCATCCTAGTCAGTTAAATAAACGCATACATTTAAATGTCTGGGTCGAGGAATGGATTACTATTCGTACCGATACTGATAAAAATCAAAGTTTTGCGTTGGCATGGCACATGCTGATGCATTTGCCTGAAACTTGGCAAGCAACTCAAGTTTTAAACAAAATGTGTCACAAAACCACTGATTAGCAAAACAGCCTTAACCGCATTCAGCCATTTCTGCCTCATTATTAAGTATGCATTTTTCTCAAGATCTGCCTTCTTTCTTCTCCCCCCCTCGGCCAACGGCCAGTGCACTTCAAAATAAATTACCACAAACAACGTTTCTATTAACCCCATTTTCTTTTCTGGAGGGAGAGAGCGAGCGAGTGACAGAGGAAAGGAGAAGGGCCATAAACAGAGACGAATGAGGTAAAACCTCAGACAGTTCAGAGTTTCAGCCGCCCGCATCTGGCTCCTGCAGCAGGTCGACACGGAACGAAGCTCATCTCCTGAGTGTGCACTTTGTATTCAAATAGCACATAATTTTTAACCCCTCTATTCTGTTCATGACCTAATTTTAGTCTTTATAAACACTAACATTTTATAAAGAAGGCAACAAGACCATCAGATAATGATTTGTCAAATAATAACTACTGGTTAAATGTTAATATCTGTATTTGAATTAATCGATTAATTCATTTATCAATCAATTAATTTAGCACCGCTGGCTGACTTTTAATCGCATATGAAATACATTATATTTCACGTTATATTACATCAGTGCTACTTTACAGTATTTTACACATGCAATGTCTATGCAGTCGAGTGTTAACTAGTTTCTTGCATGCAACTGGAGCTCACACATTTTTTTTTTTTCAGGAGAAAGCCATTTCCTGTTCTTAAACAACATGTGGCTTTCAGTGCAGTCTCACGGATCGCGCTCTTGTGTTGGAAAATATTATGAGGTGTAAATAGACGATGTACCCGCTGACATCTGATGGTGAGATGTAGCAGTGTGTGTGTTTGTGCCTGTGGTTGTTTCAGAGACAAAAGAGGTAAGGAGCCACTTTTAAACACCTTCTGAACACAATTCTGTTCCAACGTATCACACGCGTCACATCAAAAGTAACGGTCAGCTCGCACTGCCGTTATCTGTATCAGTATCTGCTCGTATTTGTTTCAGTATCTGTTTTCAAGAGACCAGATGATGTTTTTTTACAGCCTTCATCTCTCGCGTTGTAGGTTCAGTTAAGTAGCCTTTATTTGTCACATATACATTAATGCACAGTGAAAGTCTTTCTTCACATATCACATCCTTTATTGGAGGATTGGGGTCAGTTGCAGGGTCAGCCATGATGCAGTGCCCCTGGAGCAGAAGGGATTAAGGGCCTTGCTCAACAGCCCAATGGTGGCAGCTTGGCAGTGCTGGAGCTTGAACCCCAATCAACAACCCAGAGCTTTAACCACTTGAGTTACCACTGCCCCAAGCCCAGATCCTTGGTCTTGGAGGACCAGAACCCGTGCCGTTACAGAAGATCCACCTCAGTGTTCTGAGATGCTTGATGCTCACCATGAGACTGGTTATCTGAGTTACAGTAGCCTTTTTATCAGCTTATCTGACTGTTCTCTTTTAAAGTTTCTCATCAACTAGCCGTCTACAGACTGTCGAACTCGAAATATGGTCAAAGTCACAAACACACATTTTATCTGATGTTTGACGTGAATATTAATTGTAGCTCTGGTGGATTTATGCATTGTGTTGCTGCCACATGATGTATGATGTAATCGTGCAATGGATGAACTGTCTCTTAAGGATAAGAATTTTTACCTCACAATATACCTGATCTTATAGGGATTCACCTCAAATGAGACTTGCTCCATCTACACTCGGTCAGATTCAAGGTTTTCCACATGCATGCACTCATTGCTCCACATGCAGCAGTAAATGTCTCACAAAATAAAAATTCTTCACAATTAAATGACGTGTGTTTCTAAATCTTCATCAGTCATGGTGCTTGTTTAGTACATGATTTAATCAGAGGACAGTTAGGCTGAGAGCATGGGATGGGATTTCTGGGAGCTGCTAGATGGCACTGTTGGTCTTTCAAATCTTCCAGTTCAACAGAATTACAGTGGTTAGTACTGAAAGTCTGACCACTACGACATATTACCTCACCATGAGCTTTTTTTTTTTTCTTTCTGAAACCATATACTACAAACAAGATACAATCGTTCCTCAGTGATGAGTTTATTTAAATTTACTTCAAGAGATGATCGTGGGTTTGCAATGTGTGAGATGAATCAGCATCAGGTTTGAGTTGTTTAAAAAAGAATAAAAAAAACCCCAAAAAACAGCAACAACAATGTATGTTAGGATCTGTTCCCACTTAATTAAATTAAGACAAAATTAAAATGTAGATAATATTCCTCTATTTATACATTATTTTCCTGAATAATATATTTTTTTAATAATTAATATATATAAATATACGATTAAGCAAACAAGATAATGTTTCACACAAGTATTTTCATTTATTTATATATATTTTTTAATTCATTTATTTATTTTTAGCAGGAATTGTTAAGCACTCTGTCATTGAAAAGTACGACTTCATCTTTTTAACTCTTTCAGAATTTTAAAATCCCAATAAAACAAACCTGACTTAGCTAGGTGAGCGTGTAAGACCTCCGTGCCAAGTGGTCGTGGTCGTCCTTGTCTTTAGCTGCATTAGGAAAGTCGACAGACCTGCAGACGTGGAGCTTCTGCCCTCTGCTCGACTGAGTAATGATGAATAGACATGATGATGATGAAAGACACATTCTCTCTCTTACTCTGTTTCTCTCTTGACTAGTTCCCACAGCCTGAAGAGAAAAGTCAGCGGAGTTACATCAGCCTGTGTGCTCATCACCACTTCATATCTTAATCACACAGCTCTAGAGATCATTGTAATTCACAACCACACAGTCAGAGAGGACAAGTGCTCGTGTCGACTGTCACATTTTACCGAAAGCAATCATGAGTGCCGATGGCAAACACTCCAGACGTAAGCTGAAGCGTGTGCAAAAATGAAAGCATGTCAGCTACGTGCTCCTCAGAATTATTTACGCTGTTAGCAGAATGGCTGGATGATATTAAAACAGGAACTAAAACATAAACTTGTCACATCATTAGCTACATCGTCCCATTGTAGACATTTTGCTTATCACATCCTGCAACATTTCTTCCATCTTTAATGAGAAAGACTTCATCCTGTAGCTATAAGGATGTAACACAATACTCAGACTGCACGCTTTGCTCACCCCGTTGCTCAACATCTCCTTTTCCTTTCTTTCGAGGCCAGACACGGCTCTCAGCGAGCTCGACTATTGTCTCTGCATTATCAGTACAGAGTGGAACACAGCCAGGTGAGAGGCAGGGGTGTGTGTTTGTGTCTGAATGTGAGTGTCTGGGGATCAAAATGAAAGACAGCTGCATTGATAGAGGCAGTGACTCAGTCAAAAGAATCCATGTTCGACCAACAGGAGCGAGACAGCCTTTATGAAAGCGGTATAATTATGTTCAGAGCTCTCACACACACTGCTGTGTTTGATATCGGCGAGTACTCCCGTGGATGGTACCACCTGGAAATAAATAAATAAATCTTTTCAATACATTCCTTTTAGAAATGTCAGTACTGATTAGTGCAAGAGAGCAGAGTTTTTAATCACTACCATTAAGACCGTTATTTATTGTATAAGACAGTGTGTTTGTAAACAAATCGATCCTTTTTTATCTTTCCAAGTCAAAATTTTCATCCATTTTCTCATTGGCTGACAACCGAAAGTGCTGTTTTGGATGACTTTCTGGCAAAAAAAAACAAAAAAAAACCTTTTGGCATTCCTAATAAATCTAGGTAACTGATTTAAGCTATTATACTGTATATATACACGTCTAACTTTGGCTAATTTAAGGAACACAAAAGCTTGATTTGAGATGAGAGCACTGGCTAGAATATTACCATTGTGTTATGGGAAAAGGGGGCGGAGCTTCCAGGGGGTCATTTAATACTGGAGTTTAAAACATCAACACCACTGTGATGTGAATGATTCCAGATTCCTATGTAAGTCCACGCATCTGTTGTTTTTATTCGGGAGAAATAGAAGACTGAACTTTTTGCCATATTTTGAGATCTGGTTTTGTCTGTAAATCAGTCAGTTTGTACTGGAGCATAAATGTGACTGCAGACAGAAGTGAACAGGTACAGCACAATTTGGTCATTTGTGGTCCATACATACCCTTCATTAAAGATAAAGAGCAACAAGTGACCAAAATCTAATTTATCACCCTGTCTAACCACAGCTTTTCTGTAAGAACTGTAGAATCTTCACATGATTTATGTATTCAAGTTTCTTCGAATTGCTCATTATTGTTCACCGCTTTTGGAACACATAGCAACAACATTCTGTTGTACGGTGCATTTAAGAATCCTTATAAGGGCCTGGAAATAGACCTAAAAGATCGATATGAGCGCTGGATAATAATCATCAGTGGCCCATATGGTGGATGCAGGACATTACTGAGTCACAGTATGCTCCACACTGTGCAATAATATTGGATTCATTTTTTTTTTTAAGATCTGAAAGGTCAATATGATGTCCAATGCAGCAGTGAAACAACAACTGGACTGCAAGTAATGCTTTGTAAAGCAGGTCTGGATTTTCATCACTTTCGATACAGGCATTTCAGAATAGTCTGGCATCATGTGGACTGGGATGTCAGCTGGCTTCATTAAACTCAAGTAGCAAAATGTCTCACATTCCTTCAGCAAACATGAATACGTCACGTGTTATGCACTGCAACAATTTGTCTGCTTTCTTACTAAAAGGTTACACATAGTTGGATTGCTCATGAGTATGATGTGCCATCCTGGTTAACTTCCACTTCAGCCTTCAGCATAGCCTTTGGATATATCATGACACTGACAGCGCTTCTTAGAAGAAGCCTTTATTATTGTCACGTATACATTACAGCGCAGTGAAAGTCTTTCTGCATATCCCAACCGTCGAGGTTGGGGTCAGAGCGCAGGGTCAGCCATGATGCAGCGCCCCTGGAGCAGAGAGTTAAGAGCCTTGCTCAGGAGACCAGCAGTGGCAACTTGGCTGTACTGGGGCTTAAACCCCGATCTTCAACCTTAACCACTTGAGCTACCACGACCCCCAAAAGAGGAACAAGTGAAATTTTATATCCTGATGCTCTTTATTACATATTAAACACAGCACAATAAGGACAAATGGTATCCCTCTGGAGAATGTAGGATCTACAGGCCATGCCTGAGGTGCCAGCTTTGTTTAAAGACAGGACAAGATCTTCTGATACTTATCAACTTAGTTACTTTAGTACCTTTACAGCACACTGATTCATGTCAAATTCTGGCTGCCTGTGTAGTTTACTTTTTCAGGCAATTAATCTGAGCGATAAAAGCCAAGCAGGGGGTAAAAAGCTGTCAAAAACATATGCGCTAGTGTACTAAGTGGAAACGCAGTGGATTAGATGTTGGACTACTGAATTGAAGGTTGTGCCTAGCTGTCACCCCACTGTAGTGATCCCCCTACTGGTTTCCAGTAGCTGAATCATCAGATTCAAAACACTGATGCTTGCCTACAAAGCCAAAAATGAACCAGCTCCATCTTACCTCAAAGCTGTTATTGCTCATCGCACTGCACCACGCTCTATCAGATCTACTAGCACTGCTCGACTGGTCCCACCATCTCTCAGGGTAAGAGGTACTTATACATCAAGACTCTTTTCTGTTCTGGCACCGAGGTGGTGGAATGAACTTCCCCTAGACAGCTAAGTCACTGACTGTCATACAATGGGTATGACTACCTCTTCCTGAAATACTTAAACTAATGCTTACTTTTGCTTATTTGATTTGAAAGGGTGCCAGATATGAAAGATACGCTTTTGTTTCAGTTGGCTCAGTTACTTCGGTTACTTTTGCTTTGGGTTCACTTTATCTAGGCAAATACTGTCCTGTGAATTCATGAAGCTTAATCTTGAGAACCAAGAGAAATGAGAAAGTCTTTTTGCAGTGATAGCTCAAGTGGTGAAGGCTCTGGGTTGTTGATTTGACCTAACCCTGCTAAACTGCCACTGTTGGGCCCCTGAGCAAGGCCCTTAACCTTCTCTGCTCCTTAACCTTCTCTGTATCATGGCTGACAATAATAAAGTCTTCTTTTCACAGTAAAAAAGGGCAAGTATGACATGATCAGTTTGTTGACTTGTAAAACTATCTGTCTGGATCTGAGGGAGGAAAACTTGAAATTGATATTTAATTGAAAAATTGTTTTTTCATATAGCTCATTTAATAAAAAAACAACATACAGCTCATTTAATAAAAAAGATGCTATCATATCATATCATATCATATCATATCATATCATATCATATCATATCATATCATATGTATTGAACATTACTCCTCTTTGAGTATAATGTTTTTGGAGTATAATGAGTATAATGTTATCTGTCAAGTCAACAGCATCGTCCTTTGGCAGTGTATAGTAGCATCTCCACTTGTGTTGTGTTGCCTCTGGCTTGTTCATTAGGACAAGAGATTTCTGTAAAGTTGCTTTATAGTCCATTGGTAAAAGCTGTATGCAAATAAAATTTTATTGAATTGAAGATAATTCTTTGTACGTACTTATTGAAGGTTATAAGTACTTTGCCATATACTCGACTACCCTCATCTACAATCTGAATATATTTTTAAACATAGAAAAACATGCTATGCTAAGCATAAACCCGTGACCAACTTCACAGCCGAATCTAGCTTCTTAATCAATTATTCATTTTCCTTGCCACTATGCCGGTATTTCTCATATTGTCCACAAAAGCCACCAGATGTAACTAAGATATCTAGCTGTTATTGAATGAGTCTACTTTTCCCGTCTCTGACACACAGTGGTGAAAAAAACACCTTGCTGATTTGTGTGCAGGACAAAAGTGCAATCTGCCTGCATCCTTCATCCCCTTTTGCTTTATGGCGCCTTTGCGGCCCTCTACTGTTTGCTGAGGATTGATAATCACCACGGTCCATCTCCTCGGATGGCTGTTGGGGATAAAAATGATGTGCTTGGGCTGCAAACGAATAGAACTGTTATGTGGAGTGCAGCAGTGTGTGTTTGTGTGAGTGTGCATATCCACCAGACAACTCTGCCAAGGTCAAAGCTTTCCTCTTTGTCCAGTGAGGAATGAGGGAATTGTTCTCAGGAGACTGAAAGCTCTATCCACAAAATCTCTCAGATGTTATGAGTCTGAATAGAGTCTGAGGAAAGGGCTGGGGACAAATTCACAGGAAGGATGATGATAATGTTTCTGGTAATAATAATGATCATGATGATGAATATCATCACTGTTCTCAATTAAAGATGGAATATTATAAACAAGTTGAGCTCGATTTTTCTTGTCTTGTGTTTCAGCAGAATATCGTCTGAGAAACAAAAATAAATGTCATCTGATTGATAATTCTAGCTATGTGGATGGAAAGAGACCATTTTTTGTCATGTAAGAGGCTGACAAGAGACCTACAGCAACATTAACGGAGATGCATGGATATGTGGCAAGAATATCTCTTGCATTCTTGACATCTGGTCTATGGGGTAGGGTGGCTAGACTGAGCACTGTCTGATAAAAACAAACAAAAACATCCAATTCTGCTTAAATCACCCTTAAATCACCAAAATTATTCTAAAAAAACACCCCAAAGTACACAATATCTATGTTGAAGCATGGTGGTGGCAGCATCATGAAATGGTGGTGTTGGGGACGTGGTGGCTCAAATGGTAAAGGCTCGGGGGTAATAATTGGAAGGATAGTTGTTCAAGCTCCAGCACAACCAAGCTGTTACTTCTGGACCTTGAGCAAGGCCCTTAAAATTCTCTGCTTATCATGGCTGACCCTCTGGCCTTCAACTGCCTTCAAAGCTGGGATAAGTGGAAAAAAAGACTAATTCTGCAGGTGGGATTGGGGCTCTAATCAAGATAGAGGGAATCATGGAAAACTCAGCAAAGGACAACAAAGGATTGGCTTCAGGAGAAGAAGATAAACATTTTGGAATTGCCCAGTCAGAGCCCAGATGTAAACCCTATGGAAAACCTGTATGATGACTGTATAATGTAATAGAAGTGGCACATTTTTTGCAAGAAAATGTGAATAAAATTGTCAAATCAAGATATGCTATCAGGTTAGTACATTTTTACCCCTGTGCTGTATTATATAAGCAAAAGGTGTTCTAATAAAGTATTATTTAAGGCATGTCTATTTAAACCTGATGTATAGATTTTTTATTTCCATGTATCTGCTTCCAAGGTGCTGTATCTTGCCTATCCCTGTGGAATATGTGAAGAAAAAAATCTTACAGTAATATAATATATATGTGACAAATAAATGCTTTCCTCCTCTTTTATGAGGCAGGAGGAAACCCCAGTCCCACATCGACCTTGTTTCACACTGGTACTGATTCTCAACATTCCATGGTCACTGTTGACTGTTACCAACCTACCACCACGTAAGTGTCCCACTCACATCTTTATAGTAGTGGCTCAACATCTTCACCTCCTCCCTTTCTAGTTGAATATATAGATTTAATCTGGTCTTCCAGCCTTCCAGGAGCTCTCTTTCTTCTGAAGTCCTGAGAAGTCACACTTGCAAAGGTTTAACCCTGTTCCAGTGAATTCTAGAGTTCAAAGCACTAATACACCATTACTGATAAATTCAGTCCGTCCCCTCAGCCCTTCAGAAATGAATTAACTGACTAATGATCATCTTTATAATCATCTTTTGGGAAGCGTGGCTGCAATGGTACCTTCCAATGCCCTACTGCTGACTTCATCTAGAAGCAGACACCTTAGTTCTTATCTTAGCTTTGCAATGCTAGACTTTCAATATCACACGGGCCAACCTCAGTTCAGATAATGATAAGACAGTTCAAATACCAATTCTAGAATGGATTTGGGGCAATTTGTGGTATGAAATGAGCAATTAGTTTAAATTATTATTAGTATTAAAACCACATATGCTTCAAAAGCTTCTTTATTGGGTTCCGGTTCCAATTGTGTAGTCATTCTTGTTATAGATTCTCAGATAGCTTCCAGTGTTCTGACTAAAACATAGAAAGTATGATATGTATCATCACATTTGCAAAAGAGGCAAAAGCTTCTTTTCACACTCAACATTTTCCAGTGACAAAAAAAAGTCATATTAACAAAACAATCTAGTGTGGTTGAGAAGTATATGAGGCAGCAAACATAGAATATGACCCAAGAATGCAATGCAGCTATACGATGCATGAGTTGAAGCAGAGACTCGGCTTGGCTAGTCAGAAGTGGTAGAAATATGAACGTTGAAGCTTTTGAAACCGATCACAGATGAATAGCTGAGAGAGCTGAACAGACCAAAGGACTAAAGCACTGCTGCATCACTTTCTTTTGGCACAGACAAAATCTCACTGCACCACTACTAGCAGTGTTGTGGCTAATGTAGAAAACCAATAATCAAAGTGAAAATAGACCATGATCTCAAGAAAAGAAGTTTAAACTTCAACTCAGAAGTTAAAATCTTGGATGTTATTGAGGATCACATGTTAATTGGAAAGATCAATATGCATGGTGGCAAGGTTTTTGCTTCTGTGGTGGAAAATGCCAATGGTATTACAAAATGTTTGGGTTAAAGGTTTGAAACTCATGCAAAACAGAAGCTGAAAACTGAAAGCCAGTGTGTTTTACAGTAAAATACATCACATGAATGCTAACATTATGTATTTGACTCAGAACCATTCTTCTGCTAGTTTTGTCAGACAACCAGGAATGCACCTGTGTATTAGCTAATACACACACTCCTGAGCTCTACCTCAGACACACTGCTGGCTAGTTGAAAGTTCCTAGAAGGATAACAGATGAAGAGAAAGTGTGAAATAAGCTGGATTCCTCAGAGCTTGTTCACAGAAACCCCAGAGCCACTCTGTGTTTAATGTTATCAGCCAGGATGTGCAGATTAGAGAACGTTTCCCCGCCTTGGCTGCCAGTCAAGGATTAAGTCATGAGTCTTCTAGGTTTAACCACAGATCAGCCTGCTTTCACTCCTGTCAAGCATAACAGGTAAATACCAGAAGGGTTTCCTAATCTCACTGCACACCAGCTTTAAATAATCACGTCATCTTGGTCATTACCGAGAATAAAGATGAGTGAGGAATTCACAAAAGCTTTGTAAGTCATTTTAAACATTTCAATACCATGAACACTGTGTTCACACAGTATCACAGTGTTATAAACAAAGAATAGAGATGTTGTCTCTGGCTCTAGTGCAGATGATAGACAGTGTGTCTACTCTAATATCCTCTACTTTTCCTTTGATGGTAATGGTATTCATTTTTAAAAGATAGATAGATAGATAGATAGATAGATAGATAGATAGATAGATAGATAGATAGATAGACAGACATGCTCAAGCAAAAATATGAAAACTGTGAAAGACAAAAACATGAAATTTGAATACAAGACAAAGTGGTATTGTGGTTACGACAAATATGACAAATGCACCAGACGCTCAATGGTGAGAACCTGAGAGACTGGGGCTTAAGTAGTGGTGTTATAACAAGGCATAACAAGACACAGCTGAAAGTGATTAGTGAGACAGGTGAAGTGCTGGGGCTGATGGATAGTGTAGGTCTGCACCCATTGATGCCACCATGACAACAGTTATAACATGTTAATGTATTACTATCACATTCAACTTCTTGTGCCATTTGGTGCAAAATTCCATATCATCTGGTTTGGTCAAATCCTTAAAACTGGTTCCAGATAGTGTGTGTGGCTAAGAGTAAACATGTTAAAAAAAAGTGTTTCAGTACGATATTTGTCATCTGTAACCCAAAGGGAGAGTAAAATCTTTAAGAAGGAAGGAAAATGTCTGATTTTACAATCTTTGTCAAAAGCGGGAGTGGGCAATGTTACTCACATGCAAGGAAGGAGTGGGCAGTTTTACTCCTGTGTAGGTGGCTACGGGCAGTTTTCACTCTCATTTCATGCAGGAGTGGGAAGTTTTACTGTCATGTAGGTGGGAGCGGGCAGTCAGATGTGAAGCTCGCTATGGAAGTGGAGTGAATATAGCTGGTTACTTGAGGTCATGTGCAATGTGTTTATCACATTCATTTTATTCATTTTTAGTAAATGTTCTATCCCGGAGTTTAAATGATTCATTTGTTCAATAGGTTCATTGAAAATTATTATGGAAGAGTAATAACTGTTGGAGATGATAGGATTGGTAAAATTCTTAACAAAAGAATGGATGTATAAACTACTATTGTGAAGATAATGCTATGCAAAACATAAATTATCCATTTTGAACGTATGTGGAAAGAGAAAATGGCTGTTGTTTTTCCAATGCCTTTCACTTTGACTGAAATTTTCCAAACAAAATATCAATTCCAATCAATCGTACTATTCAAAATATTTATTAATCAGTAGTGTGTTGAGCAGAATTGAGCAGACTATTCATTTTAGGTGACTTGAATGCCTCAACAAATGAAACCTTTTACTAAGTATTGGACTACTCAGTAGCAGTCATTGTGAGAACAACAGCTTTGACTCATTTCTGTTGTTTTTTAAGTTAGATGTTAATTTAGTCATGTTGTAGACCATGTGACAATGCACAAGGGACATCTACAAATCGGAATATGAGTGCAAACGGCAATTTGGGTAATAAACTCAACTTCATTTTTCATACTTTAGCATTTTCACGATATACATCAACATTTTCAGAGCATAAATCTCAAAAGTGGTGAGGAAAAACTCCTCAAGGAAGAAAACTTTTAGAGGAACCTGACTTAAAAGGGAATACATCCTCTTCTGGGTGATAGTGGGATTATAATCATGACATTATAGATTGATTTAGAGGAAAGACAAAGGGTTTTAACTGCCTAGCATTTAGCAAGCTAGCTTAAGTAAATTCAAGTCTGAGACAAGTACAAATCAATACAGAATGTGACTAGACTCTTAAAATTGGAATACTTACTTCTTTTATTTATATTTTTACCAAGCGTTTAAAATGAATATATTTTGAAATATTGAAATATAACTCATTGTCCTGATTGTCCAGTTGATACAGTAATTGTAGACATTTACATTTCTGGCATTTGGCAGATGCCCTTATCCAGAGCGATGTACAAAAGTGCTTTGAAGTCTCTATCAGTGAATACATTAACACTGGTTCAATAGGTCACAGACTTAGGATACCACCAGCCTAAAAACTGGGTTGTTTGAAGACACCAGTGACTGTTCAGACATCTAGGGGAAGCTCATTCAACCACCTCGGTGAAAGAACAGAGAAGAGTATAGATGTATACCTACCTCTTATCCGGAGAGATGGTGGGACCAGTTGAGTTGTGCTAGTAGATCAGACAAACAGTTTATTTACACAACCCTGTTTTTCCATGACATATTGTTTCAGTTGTTTCAAAGTGGACTAAATTTTGAATTCTGAATTTGAAAGTTTAAGGGCTGTAGAAGATCTACTTTTGCTTTTACATTTATTGCATTTGGCAGATGCCCTTATCCCGAGTGATCTGTGAATACATACTGATACTGGTTTAGAAGGTCACAGACTAAGAATACCATCAGTCTATAAACTCTGTTGGGATATAAAATAGTAAGACAACACTTTATTAAGTGCTAATTTAAGTACATCAAGATGAGGTAGGTCTTGAAACCGACAGTGACTCAGCGGTTCAGACATCTAGGGGAAGTTCATATCACAACCTAGGTGCTAGAACACAAGGGACCCTGAAAGGTGGTGGGATCAGTCAAGCAGTGCTGGAGGATCAGCAGGAGCATATGTGGAGTGAGAAACTAAGAGGTTGCTGGTTCGTTTTTGTAGGCAGCCATCAGTGTTTTAAATCTGATGTGGGGAACTACAGGAGGCCAGTGGAGAGACTGTAGCAAAGGGGTGGTGTGGGAGAACTTAGGCTGAAAACCGAAAAAGTTGTGTAGATGGATTCTGGATAAGTTGCAGGTTGAACGATGCTCAGAGGTAGACCTGCAAGGAGTCAGTTGCCTTGAGTTTGTCTGCAGTGACCTAAGGTAAGATCAGTGAGTTATCCAGGGAGATCATCTGTTATCCAGGGAGATCATCTGGGATGAATCATCTGGGATAAACAGTAGTTCAGTTTTGCTGGGATTAAGTTTCAGATTTTGAGCTGTCATCTGTGATAAGATGTGTGACAAACATGCTGAGATCTGAGCCAAAATATGAGGGTTTGAAGAAAGGGAAGGAGTGGATAGATTGAGTGTCATCTGCATAGCAGCCGTATGAAAACCCATGAGGATATGAGGTAGAAAATGAACCACTGACATGCTGTGCAATGAAATCTAAGACTCATGAAGGTATACAAGAGAGTCTTATGGTTGAATTGTGTTAAATGCTGCTGAAAGGTCAAGGAGGATGAAGACTGGTAAGAGTTTGTGTGTGGGAAGGCAGCTGTTGAATGTAAAAGAGAGGGAATGCAGGATGATGTAAGAAGTCAAGATGTCTGGAGCCTGTTGGAGGGTAGGTTAAAGTCTTACTCAGTAAAAGGAGTGCTGTCAGTAGGGAAAATAGTAGCATATGCATTTCTTTAAGAAAGTCTCTATCTACTAAGTTCTCAAGGCTGGCATTTTACATCACTGCTATGCTGATGACATTCAACTTGTCATCTCTATTCTTCATTCGATGTTAATTTTCTTCACAAATCTCTAATGTCTGGCAGATATCGTATTCTGGATGGCAACTTGCTCCTGGCAGGGGTACCTCTGTGTACAATCAGGCAACTGATCCAGAAGCTGGATGACTTGTCTTCAGTGTCTTCCATATTACATTCCACTGGCTTTCTGTCTGCAGTAGCTGTCAAACTCTACTCTACACAACATTCCCTTTGAGCTTCTACCATGGCTCGATTGACCCATCACCCCTCAAAGTAGAAGAACAACCTGCATCAAAATTTTTATCTGTCCTGACACCTAGGTAGTGAAATGAAACCTCTCTGGATGTCTGAAGATTTGAGCCAAAAACCACCAAGCATAAGATACACTGTATGGCCAATTGTTTTGATTCTTCCCCAAACTGATGCCACAAAGTTGAGGCACCAAGGTTGGAGTGTAAATACTTGAGTGACCTGCACAGATCCCTGACCTCACCCCCACTGAACACCATCATTCGGAGCCCCAGTACTCCTTGCCAGACCTCACTAAGGCTCTTGTGGCCTTAAAGGGTTGGAGATGGCGACAGCAACGACAGCGGACTCAATCAGGAATTGGATGCTTAAAAAGCATACCATATAGTGAGTACTTTTAGAGCTTAACCTAGCATGAGAATATGTTTTTGATGAAGACTACAATGCCCTTTTGTTAGTCACTCTGCATGCAAGCATCTGCAAAAATTCTGTAACTAAAATTTCATGCAGAAACATTAACAACCATAGACTTGACTATCCATGCAGAGCAGAAGAAAAAATATATGTATAGAATATCTACTAAGCATTAACACAAAACTGTTGACTTGTTTAAAACCAGTTCGTCACATACTGACTACAGTATCCTAACTTTCACTGTAGAATTGTGTAGAGTTTAGTTTCAGTTCCCATTTTAATTAACTGGAAATTGAAAAGTCCTTTTTTTGAAAAAAAAAAAAAAATGACACCTAGATCATTGTGTAGGAGCTTTGCAGATGCAACTGTGTGTGAACTCCAACTTCAGTTCTGGTTTGACTGACAGGCATTTTTGTGCAAACCCAGGACAAACCGCACATTTGATAGGTAAACTTTGCTCTGTTTGCATGTAGGTGAGCTAACAGCAGCCACTCCAACCACATGCGTTTCCCATCAGCCATCAGAGCGGAGGTCTCACTGTCTGTGGTAAACCCACTTGAAGGAATGATACGTGGGCCGAGAAGAAACTCTCACCCTTGCAATACGAGTGTGATAGCATGAGATGGGTGCGACTTCCAGTATGCTGTTTTTACCATCAGGCAGGTGAGTTATGAGTCTTTTACCATAACGCAGGAGGGATGAGTCTCTCATCTTCACATTACTGTACTGTTATCATTATAGGACAACCACTCATATACAGAGTCTGTGACTCAAACCCGGAAGAGAAAGAGAAAATGAGCATCAACTGGGTGAGATATTAAACTAATAGAATGACCAGAAGTGAAACCTTTAGTGAAGAGCATGGAAATATATAAAACACCATGTCACTACTACTGGTTTTATAATAATAAGCAATGAATAACAGATTAACTCATTATTTTCCTACTCGATTTTCAGCATCAGCATGAAGTTTGACTCAAACTGAAACCTATGAATTCAATACCTTTGCTTTTTTCATTCTTTTTGGTAAAATAACACCTTATCCATACAGATGTTTCTGTTGCAAGGCAAAAAAAAATCACTCGGTGAGTCAGTCTTCCTGTAAGCATACAGAACATTCCCAATTCTCTCTCTCTCTCACACACACACACACACACACACACACACACACACTGTTTTATCTCTTTTGTGATCAGGTGTGTTGGTGTGAGTGTGAAAAGTGCACAAACCCCAAAGCAACCAAAAACATTGGTCTAGCTGTATACACTGTTATGCAATGGTTTCTACATGCCTCCACACAGAAGATCATCATTTTTACAATTATTTGCTATTTTAGAGTAATAATGAAGACATGAACCCCGTGAAGTAATCCATATGGAATTATTCAGAGGAAAAAACGTGCTGAATATATACGAAACAAATCTTTTATGCTTTAAGTGTTCTTGTTGAAGATTTGGACCCTCTGTATGTACGCTGACTAAAACCTGGCTGCGGTTAACGTCTACATTGAACACCAGAGTGTGTTGTGGTGCTGGTTCGAGTATTTAAGAATCCTGGAAGAATCTTGGGCTCTAGATTTTATCCAAAATGGTGTGAAAAACAAACAACATTAGAAAAAAAAATCCAGTAAACAGCAGTTCAGTATTGAAATGCCTAAAATAGACAATTCCACTCAATAGGTAAATATCCACCCTTTACAATCATGGTGAGCAAAAAAGCATCCCAGAATGCACCACACCAAACCTTAATGTGCTTGAAAACCATATCAAGTTCCACTCTCAACTCTCCTGTCAGCTACCAAGAGAAATCTGAGGCTACAGTGGGCACAGATTGACCTACATTGGACTGCTGAAGATTTGATGTTTTTGGGAGGTGAGAGAAACCGAGGGGAAATCCGACTAAATATTAGGAAAACAGGTGTACCTCTGCACAGACACTAACTGAAATCAAATCAGAAGAAATGACTGAATTAACTCCAGTGTTGTAAAACACACCATATTAGTCCATGCTACAACATTTTTGCCATTTAATCTACCAACCCGATGTACATGTATTTTTGAAAAGCTTGTCTTATCTGCTCTTGGGTAAATATTACCATGAGGATTTTGTTATCTGAGGTGATGCACGGCTGAGGTGATGCTTTTATATTGTGTCTTTTATCAGTTTGAGACACTAGGACACCAGCCATTCCCCAGGCTTATTACTACACACCTCAAATAAAATACAGTTTATAAACTGTGACAAAAACTTGGAAAAAGTTTAAAAAAAGATAAGAAAATGAAACAAAAGAAAATAGGCTGCAAAGAAATAAATGTGGTCCTTGAAGAAGATGTCTGAGACGTAGGAGTGTTTTATATGGAAAAAGGTGGTACTGGATTTCATCCCATGTCCATCATCCTGGCAAATGTCTTCGCCAACAAGTAAAGATATTCAGAATATCTGTAATATCTGTATATCAGAATTCATTGATTTTCAGAACAACACATAAAAACACGAAAAAAACTATTGATACTTATACAAAAATCTATAAATAATATCTATATCTACAGTCTTTAAAACATTTAGAGTCTTTGAAGCTTTTACAGTGTGGGTTCAGCTAAATTCTGAAAAAATAATGTATATATTTTAATAAAGAATGTAATGTTAAATAAAACTGCATAAAGTGTACCTGAGGTTTCACAGAAATCACTAAAATCACAACTTTCATTCATTCATTCATTCATTCATTGTCTACCGCTTATCTGAACTATTCTCGGGTCACGGGGCCTATCTCAGGTGTCATTGCGCATCAAGGCAGGATACACCCTGGACAGAGTGCCAACCCATCGCAGGGCACACACACACACACTCTCATTCACTCACTACAGACAATTTAGAGATGCCAATCAACCTACCATGCATGTCTTTGGACCGGGGGAGGAAACCGGAGCACCCGGAGGAAACCCCTGAGGCACGGGGAGAACATGCAAACTCCACACACACGGCGGAGGCAGGAATCGAACCCCCAATCCTGGAGGTGTGAGGCAAACGTGCGAACCACTAATCCACCGTGTCCCCCAAAATCACAACTTATTAAATAAAAAACAAAACAAAATAAAGTTTGCATTACATCATAGAAATGGCCAGTATTCACCTCCCATGCTTTTACGCCATACACTCACAAATATTTACTTGTAATCATGATAGAATACATTTCAGTGGAACAGAGCACATAATACAAACAGAATACTTCTAATGCTTGACAAGTCGTCCAGTGCAAACAGTCACTTACTGTATAAATAAATCCAAAGTAATATTCAGCACAATACTTTTTTTTTTGGAAAAAGCTTTTTTGAAAATGAATGTACCCGGCAACTGCAAGAGCAGAAGCAGAAATCTGATGATCAAACAACCGTTCTCAGATATGATAACACTCCAGTTCCAGTAATTTAGAGAACACTTATATCGCTCTTCAGTCACAATGCCCGAGCCATTGTGCCTGTAATCACCAGAGTGCTGTCACTGGGTATTGCGCTCTCCCTGTTCTTCTTTTTTTCCCAGTTATAAAAGAAAGTGCACTCTCACCATCACACAGTTTGGCCTCCGCAGTCTTATATGTGTATGTAGACTTTATGGGATTTGACTTTCTGGACAGTTTTGAATAGAAAGTTTCATTTGTATGCATGTGAAGATCCTGGATATCTGCAGAGAGACTCGATGAATTCCCCACAGTGACTTGCGAATGTTACAATTCCTTCATTTCATTAATTATCTGACAATATCCTACCTCAGGTCATCTAGTAAACAAATTTCAGCATCCACATATCAGTGTCCACAACTACACATGAAAAATGATCAAATACTATTATCTAAAATTTAGTATCTTCAAGTCAACATCTACAGTTCAGCAGCCAGAATTCAGGATCTAAAAGTCAGCATTCGTAATTCAGTATCTTCAAGTCAGTGTCAACAATGCAGTGTCTACAAGCCTGTGTCCACAGGTCAGCATTTACAATCAGTGTTCACAAGCCAGCTTCCACATTTCAGTATGTTTAAGTCAGTGCCCCCAGTTCAGAACACAAGTCAGTACCTACAGGTCAGTGTCCACAATTCAGTACCCACAAGCCAGTATCCAAAATTCACTACCTGCAAGTCAGCATTCATAATTCAGTATCTGCAAATTAGTGTTCACAATTCAGTATTTATAGGTTAGCATCCTTCAGTCAGTATTCACCTTTCGGTATCTACATATCAGTGTCCATAATTCAGTATCTACAAGTCAGGATCAACAATTCAGTAACTGTCCACCAGGCAGCATCCACAGTTCAGTATCTACATGTCAGTGTCCACATGTCAGTATCTACAAATAAGCGTCCACAATTCAGTATCTATAATCCAGTATCTACAATTCAGCATCCACAATTCAGTATCTACAAGTCAGTATCCACAATCCGTATCTACATGCCAGCATCCCAATTCAGTATCTACATGCCAGCATCCACAATTCAGTATCTACATGCCAGCATCCACAATTCAGTATCTACAAGTAAGTGTCCACAAGTCAGTGTCCATAATTCAGCATCCACAATTCAGTATCTACAAGTCAGTATCCACAATTCAGTACCTACAAGTCAGTGTATACATTTCAGTATCTACAAATCAGCATTCATAATTCAGTACCTACTAGTCACTGTACACATTTCAGTGTCAGTGTACACAATTAAGTATTTACAGGTCAGCATCTTCAATTTGGTATCTCCAAGTCAGCATCCACAATTCAGTATCTACATGCCAGCATCCACAATTCAGTATCTACATGCCAGCATCCACAATTCAGTATCTATAAGTAAGTGTCCACAAGTCAGTGTCCATAATTCAGTACCTACAAGTCAGCATTCATTATTCAGTACCTACAAATCATTGTCGACAATTTCGTATTTTCAGGTACCCTACAAATTTTAATTTGTCGACAATTTCGTATTTTTTAGGTTAGCATCCACAATTCAGTATCTCTAAGTCAACATTCACATTTCAGTATCTAGAAGTCAGTGTCCACAATTCAGTATCTACAAGCAAGCATCCACAACTCAGTATCCACAAATAAGCGTCCACAATTCAGTATATATAAATAAATGTCCACAATTCAATATCCATAAGATAAGCGTTCACAATTCAGTATCTACAAATATGCGTCCACAATTCAGTATCCAAAAGTCAGTGTTTCCAATTCAGTATCCTAAGCATCCACAATTCAGTATCTACAAATAAGCATCCACAATTCAGTATCCACAAATAAGTGTCCACAATTCAGTATCCATAAGATAAGCATCCACAATTCAGTATCTACAAATAAGCATCCACAATTCAGTATCCACAAATAAGTGTCCACAATTCAGTATCCACAAATAAGTGTCCACAATTCAGTATCCATAAGATAAGCATCCACAATTCAGTATCTACAAATAAGTGTCCACAATTCAGTATCCATAAGATAAGCATCCACAATTCAGTATCTACAAATAAGTGTCCACAATTCATTATCTACAAATAAGCGTCCACAATTCAGTATCCACAAATAAGTGTCCACAATTCAGTATCCATAAGAGAAGCATCCACAATTCAGTATCTACAAATAAGTGTCCACAATTCATTATCTACAAATAAGCATCCACAATTCAGTATCCACAAATAAGTGTCCACAATTCAGTATCCATAAGATAAGCAGCCACAATTCAGTATCTACAAATAAGTGTCCACAATTCAGTATCTACAAATAAGCATCCACAATTCAGTATCCACAAATAAGTGTCCACAATTCAGTATCCACAAATAAGTGTCCACAATTCAGTATCCATAAGATAAGCATCCACAATTCAGTATCTACAAATAAGCATCCACAATTCAGTATCCACAAATAAGTGTCCACAATTCAGTATCCATAAGATAAGCATCCACAATTCAGTATCTACAAATAAGTGTCCACAATTCAGTATCCATAAGATAAGCATCCACAATTCAGTATCTACAAATAAGTGTCCACAATTCATTATCTACAAATAAGCGTCCACAATTCAGTATCCACAAATAAGTGTCCACAATTCAGTATCCATAAGAGAAGCATCCACAATTCAGTATCTACAAATAAGTGTCCACAATTCATTATCTACAAATAAGCGTCCACAATTCAGTATCCACAAATAAGTGTCCACAATTCAGTATCCATAAGATAAGCATCCACAATTCAGTATCTACAAATAAGTGTCCACAATTCAGTATCCATAAGATAAGCATCCACAATTCAGTATCTACAAAAAAAAAAAAAAAAAAAAAAAAAAAAAAAAAAAAAATAAGCATCCACAATTCAGTAACCACAAATAAGTGTCCACAATTCAGTATCCACAAATAAGTGTCCACAATTCAGTATCCATAAGATAAGCATCCACAATTCAGTATCTACAAATAAGCATCCACAATTCAGTATCCACAAATAAGTGTCCACAATTCAGTATCCACAAATAAGTGTCCACAATTCAGTATCCATAAATAAGCATCCACAATTCAGTATCTACAAATAAGCATCCACAATTCAGTATCCACAAATAAGTGTCCACAATTCAGTATCCACAAATAAGTGTCCACAATTCAGTATCCATAAATAAGCATCCACAATTCAGTATCTACAAATAAGCATCCACAATTCAGTATCCACAAATAAGTGTCCACAATTCAGTATCCACAAATAAGTGTCCACAATTCAGTATCCATAAATAAGCATCCACAATTCAGTATCTACAAATAAGCATCCACAATTCAGTATCCACAAATAAGTGTCCACAATTCAGTATCTAAGATAAGCATCCACAATTCAGTATCTACAAATAAGTGTCCACAATTCAGTATCCACAAATAAGTGTCCACAATTCAGTATCCACAAATAAGTGTCCACAATTCAGTATCCACAAATAAGTGTCCACAATTCAGTATCCACAAATAAGTGTCCACAATTCAGTATCCACAAATAAGTGTCCACAATTCAGTATCCATAAATAAGCATCCACAATTCAGTATCTACAAATAAGTGTCCACAATTCAGTATCCATAAATAAGCATCCACAATTCAATATCTACAAATATGCGTCCACAATTCAGTATCCAAAATCAGTGTTTCCAATTCAGTATCCACAAATAAGCATCCACAATTCAGTATCTATAAGTCAGTGTCCACAAGTCAGTATCTACAAATAAGTGTCCACAATTCATTATCTAAAAATAAGTGTCCACAATTCAGCATTCTAAGAGAAGCGTCCATAATTCAGTATCTACAAATAAGTGTCCACAATTCAGTATCCACAAATAAGTGTCCACAATTCAGTATCCATAAGTAAGCATCCACAATTCAGTATCTACAAATAAGCATCCACAATTCAGTATCCACAAATAAGTGTCCACAATTCAGTATCCATAAGATAAGCATCCACAATTCAGTATCCATAAGATAAGCATCCACAATTCAGTATCTACAAATAAGTGTCCACAATTCATTATCTACAAATAAGCGTCCACAATTCAGTATCCACAAATAAGTGTTCACAATTCAGTATCCATAAGAGAAGCGTCCACAATTCAGTATCTACAAATAAGTGTCCACAATTCAGTATCCATAAGATAAGCATCCACAATTCAGTATCTACAAATACGTGTCCACAATTCATTATCTACAAATAAGCGTCCACAATTCAGTATCCACAAATAAGTGTCCGCAATTCAGTATCCATAAGATAAGCAGCCACAATTCAGTATCTACAAATAAGTGTCCACAATTCAGTATCTACAAATAAGCATCCACAATTCAGTATCCACAAATAAGTGTCCACAATTCAGTATCCACAAATAAGTGTCCACAATTCAGTATCCATAAGATAAGCATCCACAATTCAGTATCTACAAATAAGCATCCACAATTCAGTATCCACAAATAAGTGTCCACAATTCAGTATCCATAAGATAAGCATCCACAATTCAGTATCTACAAATAAGCATCCACAATTCAGTATCCACAAATAAGTGTCCACAATTCAGTATCCACAAATAAGTGTCCACAATTCAGTATCCATAAGAGAAGCATCCACAATTCAGTATCCACAAATAAGTGTCCACAATTCAGTATCCATAAGATAAGCATCCACAATTCAGTATCTACAAATAAGCATCCACAATTCAGTATCCACAAATAAGTGTCCACAATTCAGTATCCATAAGATAAGCATCCACAATTCAGTATCTACAAATAAGTGTCCACAATTCATTATCTACAAATAAGCGTCCACAATTCAGTATCCACAAATAAGTGTCCACAATTCAGTATCCATAAGAGAAGCATCCACAATTCAGTATCTACAAATAAGTGTCCACAATTCATTATCTACAAATAAGCGTCCACAATTCAGTATCCACAAATAAGTGTCCACAATTCAGTATCCATAAGATAAGCAGCCACAATTCAGTATCTACAAATAAGTGTCCACAATTCAGTATCTACAAATAAGCATCCACAATTCAGTATCCACAAATAAGTGTCCACAATTCAGTATCCACAAATAAGTGTCCACAATTCAGTATCCATAAGATAAGCATCCACAATTCAGTATCTACAAATAAGCATCCACAATTCAGTATCCACAAATAAGTGTCCACAATTCAGTATCCATAAGATAAGCATCCACAATTCAGTATCTACAAATAAGTGTCCACAATTCAGTATCCATAAGATAAGCATCCACAATTCAGTATCTACAAATAAGTGTCCACAATTCATTATCTACAAATAAGCGTCCACAATTCAGTATCCACAAATAAGTGTCCACAATTCAGTATCCATAAGAGAAGCATCCACAATTCAGTATCTACAAATAAGTGTCCACAATTCATTATCTACAAATAAGCGTCCACAATTCAGTATCCACAAATAAGTGTCCACAATTCAGTATCCATAAGATAAGCATCCACAATTCAGTATCTACAAATAAGTGTCCACAATTCAGTATCCATAAGATAAGCATCCACAATTCAGTATCTACAAATAAGCATCCACAATTCAGTATCCACAAATAAGTGTCCACAATTCAGTATCCACAAATAAGTGTCCACAATTCAGTATCCATAAGATAAGCATCCACAATTCAGTATCTACAAATAAGCATCCACAATTCAGTATCCACAAATAAGTGTCCACAATTCAGTATCCATAAGATAAGCATCCACAATTCAGTATCTACAAATAAGCATCCACAATTCAGTATCCACAAATAAGTGTCCACAATTCAGTATCCATAAGATAAGCATCCACAATTCAGTATCTACAAATAAGCATCCACAATTCAGTAACCACAAATAAGTGTCCACAATTCAGTATCCACAAATAAGTGTCCACAATTCAGTATCCATAAGATAAGCATCCACAATTCAGTATCTACAAATAAGCATCCACAATTCAGTATCCACAAATAAGTGTCCACAATTCAGTATCCACAAATAAGTGTCCACAATTCAGTATCCATAAGATAAGCATCCACAATTCAGTATCTACAAATAAGTGTCCACAATTCAGTATCCATAAGATAAGCATCCACAATTCAGTATCTACAAATAAGCATCCACAATTCAGTAACCACAAATAAGTGTCCACAATTCAGTATCCACAAATAAGTGTCCACAATTCAGTATCCATAAGATAAGCATCCACAATTCAGTATCTACAAATAAGCATCCACAATTCAGTATCCACAAATAAGTGTCCACAATTCAGTATCCACAAATAAGTGTCCACAATTCAGTATCCATAAGATAAGCATCCACAATTCAGTATCTACAAATAAGCATCCACAATTCAGTATCCACAAATAAGTGTCCACAATTCAGTATCCACAAATAAGTGTCCACAATTCAGTATCCATAAGATAAGCATCCACAATTCAGTATCTACAAATAAGCATCCACAATTCAGTATCCACAAATAAGTGTCCACAATTCAGTATCCACAAATAAGTGTCCACAATTCAGTATCCATAAGATAAGCATCCACAATTCAGTATCTACAAATAAGCATCCACAATTCAGTATCCACAAATAAGTGTCCACAATTCAGTATCCATAAGATAAGCATCCACAATTCAGTATCTACAAATAAGTGTCCACAATTCAGTATCCACAAATAAGTGTCCACAATTCAGTATCCACAAATAAGTGTCCACAATTCAGTATCCACAAATAAGTGTCCACAATTCAGTATCCACAAATAAGTGTCCACAATTCATTATCCATAAGATAAGCATCCACAATTCAGTATCTACAAATAAGTGTCCACAATTCAGTATCCATAAGATAAGCATCCACAATTCAGTATCTACAAATAAGTGTCCACAATTCAGTATCTACAAATAAGCATCCACAATTCAGTATCCACCGGTAAGTGTCCACAATTCAGTATCTAGAAGTCAGCATTCATAATTCAGTATGTCAATGTCATTGTCAACAAACATGATCTACAATTCAGTATGCACAATTCAGAATCTGCAGGCACGTGCAGTAAGTATCCTCAAGTCAGAGTCAGTAGTTCAGTATCTACATGTCAGTTCCCACAATTCACCATCTAAAAGTCTGTATCCTCACCTGCAATCAGATCAGAAGCAGCAGACATGAAAGAGAGCAGAGAGCACTCTCAGCGGGAGAAATTTATTCCAGATTTTCTAAAAATAACTGTTAAAACCGAGTTGTTTCCCCAAGCACATAGCGTTCATTTCATTTAAAGTTCATTCATGAAATGTAAGAAAAGCCTGCTGGGTGAAACTCCTGATGAAGCTGGGAGAGAAAATACAGAGTGTGTGAAAAGCTTCATCAGGAACACTGTTAAACATTTCAGTTCTAAAATCAGTTGGATTTGTTTAATGCTGTTGTTGCTTGTTGTAGAGCATCGTATATGTTATTCCATGTTGTTTTCTATACAATTATTCTAAAATAGTAAAAAAATCTTTAAAGTGAAGAATTAAAAAAAGACGATGTAGATGTCCAAACTTTTTGCACTCAACTTGTAAGTAATTTTGAAAATAAATAAATAAATATGAACAATTAATTAACTGATTAATAGACTGAGTTACTGAATTTGTGAATCTATGTAAAATTTATATTGAAATTCATTAATGTATTGATTGATTGACTAATCGATTGATACTTTTGTGAGTTATTTGAAGGTCTATATTTCACTGTGTGGAAATTTAATTGTCACTTTCACTCAGGTTACATGAAGGTCATGAAAGTGAAATATGTATTCAAAGGGGAAAACTACTTTAAATAGTAATAATAGTTTTTTTCCCCCTAACCTTTTTAACTACATCTTTGATAAATGTTTGCATAACATACTTTACATGAGAAGTTACTAACGTTAACTAACTAACTAAACAAACAAAGAAACAAAAATTGTAATAATATAAAGTTAAAGTTTCCTTTGCATGAGAAGTTACTGATGTACAAACAAACTAATAAATAATAATAATAATAATAATAATAATATAGAAGTTTGCTTCGCATGCAAAGTTACTAACGTTAACTAACTAATTAACAAACAAACAAACAAGTGTCCACAATTCCACAATATGGAACAAGTATATATATATATATATATATATATATATATATATATATATAATAACAATACAATATACAAAATATTTGTATTAAAATATACAATAAAATAATTTATTTAAAAAAAATGTAATTCAATACAAGCAATTTAATTGTCTGAGTTAGATCATTTGTTAATCTATGTAATATTTCTTTTATATTAATATAAAATACATTTATATAAATTATAATATAAATTATATTTATATTAATGAATGTATTGACTAATTGACTTAACTTAAAATATTTAAAAATTTGTAGAAGTTGTGGAAATATAAAACAAAGATAAAGTGATAAAGATAAACAAAGTGTGAAGTATACTTACAAGATGCAATCCCTTCAATACTTTTCACTTCTGATGCTACAAATTAAATGATTAAACTCTTCAGGATTTGAATGAAGCAATCTTGAAATACTGAAAGAAAAGTAAACTCGGAAAGTCAGTAAAGTCAGAACGGCTCATGTAAGATGATTTCGGTGTCGAAGTGACGCCACCTGCTGGTCATTATATCAAACCGTTTATCAAAAATTGATAAAAGGTGCAAAAGTAAAAAGACGACACAGTTTCAGCCTCAATACTGAATTGATCTTGATCTTAGACAGAAGAGACAGAACTATGTCTATATTTTTTAAAGAAAGAAGACAAGCTAGCTGTTAGAATTCGTCACGGCGCTATCCCGATGCTGAGTGAAAAAACTCATAAATCACTTTGTCGTTCTTTCAGCCAGAACTGAGCAGCGAATCCCTCGACTCTCGGCTTTAATTAGAGTGTCGCTGCTGTTAAGACACTGACTGGAATCCATGTGGAAGTGCAGCGTGAAGTGAAACCCCTGAGTCATCGCTCTGGCCTTCTAGCGCCCATGTTTGCTGTTTGCTCTTTATATTACAACATCAACGAAGTGAAATGAGCTTTAAGACAATGTCCACTATAGAAAATGTTTAGACAATCATTGTCAGTGAATGGAAGTGACTGAGCTGTAGTCAGAACCACCAAAACAAGTCATTGATCAAGAATGGCTAAAATCGAGTCTTAAGATGCTTAAGGCCAAATCAACACTAAAACTGGGAGTGTAAACTTGTCAAACTTTCTCCATGTGAACAATATGAACATTATTATTTTATATTTATTTATTTATTTATTTATTTATTTATTTATTTATTTATTTAAATCATATTTTTTGCAAACTCTGCATCAAGCTCATATTTACCCCAAAACTGAGATAAACCCAAGCACAAATACCAACAACTCCAAGACAAATTAATAAAGAGAAGATCTCGAGGCTGGACTTGAGTCCTACAGATATGTTGTAGATTAAATATATGAAAAAAAGTTCATTTGACGTGAATTATCGCTCGACGTACAGTAACTTATTCTGCTGACATTTGACTGTTATTGCATTTCTGCTTTTGATCTTTTTCCTAGATTTTTTTTTCACTTAGACCCTTGTCTGTTATCAGGTTTGTGATGACCTTGGCTTGCATTTCAGATTTATCCACCAGTTCTAAAGTCAAACATTTCAACCTGCACACGCAGTCGTCTCTACTACCTGATAATTTGTACTTTTAATACATTTATAGTTATGGCATAGGTGCCATTCCTGTGAAAAAACAATCAAAACCACTTTTGAAATCCAGGAGCCTCTCTGATTGGTGGATCTCGTGGGTCATAATATCTATTCAATTCAATTCAATTCAATTTTATTTGTATAGCACTTTTAACAATGAACATTGTCTCAAAGCAGCTTTACAGAACATAACAGACAAAAAACATGCAAACAGTCCTAGATGTATCTAGATAGAGTGGCCACTCTTTCAAAACGGTAGTGGCCATGGTTATGAAATCGTTGTAGTAATGTCAATTTGTCTTTGCATTTTGTTTAAATGGACAGGCTCGTAATTAAAACGAAAACGTCAGTTGACGCAAGCCTCTCTTCAATTAGTTGCATGTACGTATGCATAAGAGTTGCATGTACGCTCTGAGCATAAGAGCTCACATTTCAACATAATTCATCATACAGTGTTGATAACATCACTGATTATAATAGAAATGTATATACTCGTGCTAGACTAAAATCAGTAATGTTCTTTGGTAATGTAAAGGTTCTATGCTCATTTTCTGTAACTGCTTTTGAAATAACTGAGGTGTAAGCATTATAAGTAGTAACTTACAATCTTCTTCTTCTTCTTCTTCTTCTTCTTCTTTCGGCTTTTCCCTTCAGGGGTCGCCACAGCGAATCATCTCTCTCTACCTATCCCTATCTTCTGCATCCTCAACACTTGCACCCACTAGCTTCATATCCTCATTAATTCCATCCATATACCTCCTCTTTGGCCTTCCTCTTTGCCTCCTGCCTGGCAGCTCCATGTCCAACATTCTCCTACCAATATACTCACTCTCCCTCCTCTGAACATGTCCAAACCATCTTAATCTGGCCTCCCTAACTTTGTCCCCCGAATGTCCAACATGAGCTGTCCCTCTGATGTACTTGTTCCTAATCCTGTCCAACCTTGTCACTCCCAAAGAGAACCTCAACATCTTCAGCTCTGCCACCTCTAGCTCTGACTCCTGTCTCTTCCTCAGTGACACTGTCTCTAAACCATACAGCATGGCCGGTCTCACCACTGTCCTGTACACCTTCCCCTTGATTCTCGCTGATATTTTCCTATCACACAGAACTCCCGACACCTTTCTCCACCCATTCCAACCTGCCTGCACTCGCTTCTTTACTTCTTTCCCACACTCTCCATTACTCTGGACTGTTGACACCAAGTAATTAAACTCCTGTACCTTCTTCACCTCTTCACCCTGTAACCTTACTGGTCCACTTCCCTCCCTTTCATTCACACACATGTACTCAGTCTTACTACGACTGACTTTCATTCCTCTTCTCTCCAGAGCAAACCTCCATCTCTCCAGTTTTTCCTCCACCTGCTCCCTGCTCTCACATTGTGATCTCACTACAGATCACAATGTCATCTGCAAACATCATTGTCCAAGGAGACTCCTGTCTGACCTCCTCTGACAACTGGCCCATCACTATAGCAAACAGGAAGGGGCTCAGAGCCGATACCTGATGCAGTCCCACCTCCAATTTAAACTCCTCTGTCTGACCTACAGCACACCTCACCACTGTCCTGCTCCTCTCATACATGTCCTGCACCACTCTGACATACTTCTCTGCTACTCCTGACTTCCTCATACAGTACCACAGCTCTTCTCTTGGCACCCTGTCATACGCTTTCTCCAAGTCTACAAACACACAGTGCAACTCCCTCTGAACATCCCTATACTTCTCCATCAAGATTCTCAGAGCAATAATTGCATCTGTTGTGCTCTTTCTGGGCATGAAGCCATGCTGCTGCTCACAAATTTCCACTACCTTCCTTAACCTAGCTTCCACTACTCTTTCCCATAGCTTCATTGTATGGCTCATCAACTTTATCCCCCTATAGTTACTGCAACTCTGCACGTCACCCTTATTCTTAAAGATCGGCACTAACACACTTCTTCTCCATTCCTCAGGCATCCTCTCACTCTCTAAAACCCTGTTGAACAAACAAGTTAAAAATTCCACTGCTGCCTCTCCTAGACACTTCCAGACCTCCACCGGGATGTCGTCAGGACCAACTGCCTTTCCACTTTTCATCCTCTTCAAAGGATTCACTTGCTGCACATCCTTCCCATCTCGATCCCTCTGCCTAGCTAACCTGTACAAGTCCTTCTCTCTTTCTCTAGTGTCTAACCTAGTGTACAACTCGTCATATGCCTTCTGCTTTGCCTTAGACACCTCCCTCTTCACTCTGCGCTGTAACTCCTTGTATTTCTGTCTATTCTTTTCAGTCCTGTCCATGTTCCACTTCTTCTTGGCTAACCTCTTCCTCTGGATACTATCCTGAACTTCCTCATTCCAACACCAAGTCTCCTTATCTTCTTTCCTCCTTCCAGATGACACACCCAGCACCTTTCTCCCTGTCTCCCTGATCACTTCTGCTGTAGTTGACCAGTCATCTGGCAGCACTACCTGACCACCCAGAGCCTGCCTCAACTTCTGTCTAAATTCCTCACAACATTCTTCCTTTTTCAGCTTCCACCACTTGGTTTTCTTCTCTATCTCTATCTTTGACCTCTTCTTCTTACAGACCATCAAAGTCATCCTACACACCACCATCCTATGCTGTCTGGCTACACTCTCTCCCACTACCACTTTACAGTCACTAATCTCTTTCAGATTGCCTCTTCTACATAGGATGTAGTCTATCTGTGTTATCCTACCTCCACTCTTGTAAGTCACTCTAAGCTCCTCCCTCTTCTGAAAATACAGGTGCATCTCAATAAATTAGAATGTCATGGAAAAGTTCATTTATTTCAGTAATTCAACTCAAATTGTGAAACTCATGTATTAAATAAATTCAATGCACACAGACTGAAGTAGTTTATGTCTTTGGTTCTTTTAATTGTGATGATTTTGGCTCACATTTAACAAAAACCCACCAATTCACTATCTCAACAAATTAGAATATGGGAACATGCCAATCAGCTAATCAACTCAAAATACCTGCAAAGGTTTCCTGAACCTTCAAAATGGTCTCTCAGTTTGGTTCACTAGGCTACACAATCATGGGAAAGACTGCTGGTCTGACAGTTGTCCAGAAGACAATCGTTGACACCCTTCACAAGGAGGGTAAGCCACAAACATTCATTGCCAAAGAAGCTGGCTGTTCACAGAGTGCTGTATCCAAGCATGTTAACAGAAAGTTGAGTGGAAGGAAAACGTGTGGAAGAAAAAGATGCACAACCAATAACCAGTAATCCTCTTGTTAAGCCACTCCTGAACCACAGACAATGTTAGAGGTGTCTTACCTGGGCTAAGGAGAAGAAGAACTGGACTGTTGCCCAATGGTCCAAAGTCCTCTTTTCAGATGAGAGCTTTTGTATTTCATTTAGAAACCAAGGTCCTAGAGTCTGGAGGAAGGGTGGAGAAGCTCATAGCCCAAGTTGCTTGAAGTCCAGTGTTAAGTTTCCACAGTCTGTGATAATTTGGAGTGCAATGTCATCTGCTGGTGTTGGTCCATTGTGTTTTTTGAAAACCAAAGTCACTGCACCCGTTTACCAAGAAATTTTGGAGCACTTCATGCTTCCTTCTGCTGACCAGCTTTTTGAAGATGCTGATTTAATTTTCCAGCAGGATTTGGCACTGCCCACACTGCCAAAAGCACCAAAAGTTGGTTAAATGACCATGGCGTTGGTGTGCTTGACTGGCCAGCAAACTCACAAGACTTGAACCCCATAGAGAATCTATGGGGTATTGTCAAGAGGAAAATGAGAAACAAGAGACCAAAAAATGCAGATGAGCTGAAGGCCACTGTCAAAGAAACCTGGGCTTCCATACCACCTCAGCAGTGCCACAAACTGATCACGTCCATGACACACCGAATTGAGGCAGTAATTGAAGCAAAAGGAGCCCTTATCAAGTATTGAGTACATGTACAGTAAATGAACATACTTTCCAGAAGGCCAACAATTCACGAAAAATGCTTTTTTTTTATTGGTCTTATGAAGTATTCTAATTTGTTGAGATTTGGTGTTTGAATTTTGTTTGAATTGGTGGGTTTTTGTTAAATGTGAGCCAAAATCATCACGATTAAAAGAACCAAAGACTTAAACTACTTCAGTCTGTGTGCACTGAATTTATTTAATACATGAGTTTCACAATTTGAGTTGAATTACTGAAATAAATGAACTTTTCCACAACATTCTAATTTATTGAGATGCACCTGTAAGTGTTAACCACAGCCATGTCCATCCTCTTAGCAAAGTCCACTACCATCTGTCCTTCAAGGTTCCTTTCCTTAACTCCAAACTTGCTCATCACCTCCTCATCACCTCTGTTCCCCTCACCAACATGTCCATTAAAATCCGCTCCTATCACCACTCTCTCACCCGTGGGAATACTCTCTATCACCTCATCTAATTCACTCCAGAATCTCTCTTTCTCCTCTAACTCACAACCTACCTGTGGGGCATAACCACTAACAACATTCAACATCACCCCTTCAATCTCTAACTTCAGACTCATCACCCTGTCTGACACTCTCTTCACCTCCAGAACATTCCTCACAAACTCCTCCTTCAGGACCACACCTACCCCATTTCTCTTACTATCCACACCATAATAAAACAGCTTGAATCCTGCTCCTATACTACGAGCCTTGCTACCCTTCCACCTGGTCTCCTGTACACACAGTATATCCACCTTCCTTCTCTCCATCATATCAGCCAGTTCTCTACCTTTCCCTGTCATAGTACCAACATTCAGAGTTCCTATTCTCAGTCCTACACTCTTACCTTTCCTCTTCTCTCTCTGTCTGTGCACTCTCCTCCCTCCTCTACTTCTTCGACCAACTGTAGCCCAATTTCCACCGGTGCCCTGTAGGTCAACGGTGCCGATGGCGATCGCTGTTAACCCGGGCCTCGATCGATCCGGTATGAAATTCAGAGTACTGACGATTTGCATGGTTAAATTTGGCAATGTTTTATGCCGGACGCCCTTCCTGACGCAACCCTCTCTATTTATCCGGGCTTGGGACCGGCACAGAAGTCACTGGACTGTGATCCCCATGGCTAGATTAAGTAATGACTTACAATGTTTCTATTAAATTGTTATCATGTTAAATTCAGATTCAGTCATATTAAAAACATTAGGCTGCTTGTAGCCTTACGTTAGAGGTAGGTCACTTTCCAGCAATGAAACCGAGTAAGTAAATAATGAAATAAATTAAATAAATAATTAAATAAATTGCCGCAATAATATCGTGTATCTGCAATTTCAAAGGCTGACTATAGGACGATATGACTATTGAGCATATCACCCAACACTACTTAAATGTTTAAAAATACACTTTTTTAATTATTATTATTATTAATAATACACATTATTTGTGTCTATAGAAATTATTTCTTATTAGAACGAACAGACTGATTTAAATTTCTGACTGTTCCATCCACAGGGTTAGGATAAAATGAATCAAACCTTCAGACCAATCAGATTCGAGGGCACCAAAGCCCTGTGATCCAATTTGAATAGCATGTTCCTGTTCTTGTTCTCATCCCATTATCCTTTATTGCAGTCTTCCACGTGAACTGATGTGATCTGAGGGCGAAACAGAAAGCGGTCTCTGTCCTCAAAGCAATTTACAACATGGATGTTTGCCAATGTCACAATCTAATACATATTCCACTGAGTGTTGAATTTAAATCAGAGCAGGAGATGGTACCTCCTGTGGGAAATGTGGAGAAAAAGTGCCAAGTAATGCATCTCATCATGAAGTATTGCCCACAACCGTTCTTGTTTAAGCTATGATACTAACGCAAACCCTCAGCACCATGAGGTGTTAAACAGACCATGGTCCGTATAGACAGCTGCAGGAACGGGTCTTAAAACCTGGAAATGAGCTGCATTTTAGCACTTCTGAATTTATTAAAAATGCATTATAAATGTATTAATATATTTAATTAAATATATCATAAACAATATACATTATTTAACTTATATATAATTTATAATAAATGTAAATATTAGATTTTTTAACTCTCAAACATAGGCCAATACATAACAATATATTTGTTGTTGTTATTGGTATTGTTGTGATAATTTTATATTTTCCCACCTTTGCCCTGAATAGACAACATCAGTGAATTACTGACATCAACCCAAAGCCAGCGATAAATAAATCCTGATTCTTACTGATTCTCCCTGCAGCTTCACAATCAGCATCCGATTCACTATCATTAAATAATAATGGGTTTTGGTTTGTTTTACTGCACGTGTGCCAAATTAAGAGCCACGGTGCTGACACCCTGCAACCTGCACAGAATACAGAGAGATTGAGAGAGAGAGAGAGAGAGAGAGAGAGATGAGGGTGAGAGAGAGTTACAGAGGGAGAGAGAGATAGAAGAGATAAACAGAGAGAAAGTAAGAGGAGAGAGAGGGGGTGGGATAGAGAGAAAGATTGGGGGAGAGAAACAGAGAGAGAGAGAGATGATGGAGAGAAAGAGAGAGATTGGGTGGAGGGTGTTAAAAAGAAAGAGAGGAGGGTGGTAGGAGAGAGAGACAGAGAATAGAGGGAGGAAAATGGAAGTGGGGGGGTGAGAGTGAGAGTGAAAGGGCGGTAGAGAGGAGGGAGAGAGAGAAGGGAGAGAGAGAGGGAGGGAGGGAAAGGGGGTGGGGAGAGAGAGAGGGAGGGAGGGAAAGGGGGGAGGGAGAGAGAGAGGGTGGGAGAGAGAGAGGGAGGGAGGGAAAGGGGGGTGGGAGAGAGAGAGGGTGGGAGAGAGAGAGGGAGGGAGGGAAAGGGGGGTGGGAGAGAGAGAGGGAGGGAGGAGAAAGGGGGTAAGAGAGAGAGAGGAGGGGGCAGGAGAGAGATAGAGAGAGAGGGGAGAGCTGGGTTGAGAGAGAGTAGGAGATGGAAGAGAGAAAAGAGAGAGAGAGAGAGAGAGAGAGAGAGAGAGAGAGAGAGAGAGAGAGAGGAATATGGTTATGTTATATCTTTGATCTTATTTAGTCCTAACACACCACCTCAGTGTTTCTGTCTCACCTCATACACACAACACTACACACTCTTTCATTAATTACACAAACCTGGATCTGCCTTCACATCATTTCCTTTTTCTTCTCTTCCTGCACAGTGAGGGTGTTGAAGTTCTCTCATTAACTGTAGAGTGGAACGTTCTAAAACGCAAATCTACTACAATACAGCAACTCTGCAATCCTTGCCCGAGTTGTGAGGAATAACAATTACTCTCTAAGAAAATGGGTTCTTTGTCTAGAGGAGGTTTCTTCACTTTCCTACAAAGGTTCCTAAAAGCATTCTTAGTCTAGTTAAGGATTCTACACTTATAAAAACAGGTTTTTTGTACTCTATAGTTAAGGATTCTCCAGTTATTTACTGGATTCTATATATAGTTAAAGGTTTTTCACTTCCTAAACACATTCTTTGTCTAGATCAGGGTTCTTCACTTCTTAAAAAGGTTCTTTGACTAATGAACTTGTTAAAAAAAGTTGTTTGTCTAGTTAAGGGTTCTTCTCTTACTTAAAGGATCCTTTGTCTAGATAAGGTTTCTTCACTATCCTAAAAGGGTTCTTTACTTCCTAAAAGCCTTCCTGCCCTAGTTAAGGGCTATTTCCTTTTTAAAAGGGTTCTTTGTACAGTCTAGTTAAGGGTTCTTCACTTATTTAAAGTGTTCTATATATAGTTAATGATGCTTTTAATTTAATTAATAAAAACATCTTTGTCTAGTTCAGGGTTCTTCACTTCCTAAAATATATTCCTATGCAAAAGGCTCAGCACTTTCACATCAGAGGATCATGTGAGTCATGTGACTTACATTAGAACATCATAACAGCTGACTTAGGTGACCAAACTCTAAAATAGAGTCAAATTAAATATGCAGGAGATTATAATGTAAGTCAGTATTATAACAGCCTTTAAAATTGGTCACCTTGCTTATGTCATTTTTTTTTTCTTCTTCTTCTTTGGGCTTTTCCCTTCAGGGGTCGCCACAGTGAATCATCTCTCTCCACCTATCCCTATCTTCTGCATCCTCAACACTTGCACCCACTAGCTTCATATCCTCATTAATTCCATCCATATACCTCCTCTTTGGCCTTCCTCTTTGCCTCCTGCCTGGCAGCTCCATGTCCAACATTCTCCTACCAATATACTCACTCTCCCTCCTCTGAACATGTCCAAACCATCTTAATCTGGCCTCCCTAACTTTGTCCCCCAAACGTCCAACATGAGCTGTCCCTCTGATGACGAGCTGTCCCTCGTTCCTAATCCTGTCCAACCTTGTCACTCCCAAAGAGAACCTCAACATCTTCAGCTCTGCTACCTCTAGCTCTGACTCCTGTCTCTTCCTCAGTGACACTGTCTCTAAACCATACAGCATGGCCGGTCACACCACTGTCATCTTTATGACCTCTAAAGTATGTTGGAATAACTGTTTATTTACTTCACACGGGATTGTCTGCTTTGTGTAAATGAAACGTCACAATTTTGTCTAAACAATGTGCAAACTTTTACACTGAGCTGCATAAGGGCTCTTACTTTACTTTTACTATTCCAACAGTGAAGATGTGAAGTGTCATAAAGCTAACATAAGTACACTTACAGATTCTAGTTGACTTAAAGGTGTTATAACATCAGAATCTTGTGTTCTGTGTATTTTCATTGACGTCTTTGACTTTAGTGAGTTTGGATTTGCGATGTCATACCATATAAGTGGAGAGTTCATAAGGCTACGTAACACCTGTATGAACTCTTCATGATGATTGTTTTAACCCTGCATAAAAGCTGCAAAAGCTGAAGGTGTTGTTAGTGAAAATGACATCTTTATCTCGTCTTAAGCGTGTGCGCTCTCTATAGATGTTTATGTAGTTGTCAGGACAAGCTTCTGCAGGTGTTATGTAGTCCTATGAACACTACTGCGTTTTTGTATTATGAGGAGCCGAGAGCATGGCTAATGATGTCAGCAGTGTGCACAAACCAATTAGCCCCATGTGACCCCCACAGACAGTCCTGTACAAGGGTCTTATCTGCAATCAGAGATTAGCAGCAATGCATTATGTGGCCACGTTAGCCGGATAGAAACGTCTGTGCTATTGTGAGCGTGGAGAGGCGGCGTCCATTAGAGCGAGAGAGAAGCGGGGATGACATTTTCACCTCCCTGCTATCAGCCACAATCAGCCATGCTGCTCATGTTTCTAGCGTTCACGCCGTGGAGAGGCCGAGTCCACTTTAAACACAGAAAAGTGGAGATTATTACTCATTCATTTACGGTGTGTAAAGAGATAATCAAACTTCATGGAGTGTGGCACATCCACACAGGTGAAAGCTTTGAATAAAAACATCAGCTAAACAAATCCCCTGGGGATTTCTTAGTTCTCTTGGGCTCTCAAATTGTAGTTAGCCTGGTAACTCTGGTTATATTAACTAGCTAAATGCTACAATCTCAGTTTTGTTCTCTCAGATTAGCATAGTAATTAGCATAGTAACTTTGGCTGTACAAACTAGCTGAATGTTAATATCTCAGGTTCAGTCTCTCAGATGCTAGTTAGCATGGTAAATCTGATTATATTAGCTATCTGAATGTTAATATCTCAGAGATAGCCTCTCAAATTGTAGTTAGCATGGTAACTTTGGCTGTTTAAACTAGCTGAATGCTAATATCTCCGTTTCGCTCTATCAGATGGTATTTACCGTGGTGACTCTGATTATATTAGCTAGCTAAATGCTAATATCTCTTTGATGGTCTCTTAGATAGTAGTTAGCAGGGTAACTTTGGTTATATTAACTAGCTGAACGCTAATATCTCTCAGATAGACATCAGCATGATAACTTTGGCTATATTAACTAGCTGAATGCTAATATCTCTTTGATGTCCTCATAGATGGTAGATAGCACTGTAACTTTGGATGTTTAACCTAGCGGAAAGCTAATATCTTTGGTCTCAGCTTCAGTCTCTCAGATAGTAGTTAGCATGGTAACTCCAGCTATATTAACTAGCTGAATGCTAATAGTTCATTGGAAATCTCTCAAATGTTACCTAGCATGATAATAACTAGCTGATAACTCATGTATTTGCTAATTTGAAGCTGTCTAATGCTAAAACAATTCACAATTCCAAAGATATTTTTATATATATTATTATATTATATATATGTTTATGTTTATATATGTTTATAGTGTTGTTTAAAAACAGAAGAAAGTTTGAGACTTAAGGTGAATGAAAATCTCCAGTAAATCTCGAGTTTTTCTTAAATTTCTATTACTTATTTTTATTCTTTTTGTAAGGGAGAGGTGCAAAGTAAGAATTTCATTGTATGGTCTAAATCGTTGTTTTCACTGTGCATATGACAATAAACCTCTTGAATCTCGAGATTAAGATTAACAGATCAGTGTTTGGAGGGTAACATTTTTGGGAAAACATGTAATTTATCCTGACTGGAAATGACATCACTGTAGTTGTCCCTATCACACACACACACACACACACACACTGTGTGATCAGTGTGTGATGGATGCTGTTCCCTGAGGTCCCTGTGTGTTTTTTAGCTCGGGATAATGAAGGCTGTCGGGGGGAACAGGAGCGGCATTGATCATTATTAAAGCAGCCTCGTCAACACTCATCCTTTCTGTCTCTTTATGATAAATCACGCTCGTCAACTCCGTGTAAACCGAGCTGCGAATCAGCAGAGACGACAAACACAGCTGCTTTTCTCCAGCACACTACACTTTCTCTCCAGTCCACATCAAGGACACTGGCAATAATGGAGTAGCGGCGCTTATTTTATCAGCAGGATGAGGAGGAAACTATTTCTAGAAATATTTTAGTAATTTCAACAATTAAATTTAAAATTTTCATATTCTATTAACGGGGGGCACGGTGGCTTAGTGGTTAGCACGTTTGCCTCACACCTCCAGGGTTCGATTCCCGCCTCCGCCGTGTGTGTGGAGTTTGCATGTTCTCCCCGTGCTTCGGGGATTTCCTCCGGGTACTCCGGTTTCCTCCCCCAGTCCAAAAACATGTGTGGTAGGTTGATTGGCATCTCTAAATTGTCTGTATTGTGTGAGTGAATGAGAGTGTGTGTGTGTGTGTGTGTGTGTGTGCCCAGAGATGGGTTGGCACTCCATCCAGGGTGTATCCTGCCTTGATGCCCAATGACGCCCGAGATAGTCACAGGCTCCCTGTGACCCGAAAATAGTTCGGAAAAAGGCAGTAGACAATGAATGAATGAATATTCTATTAACAGAGAATTTTTTTTAACTTTTTAAAAATAAATAATAAAAATTAAATAAATAAATAAATAAAAGTAATTAATGCTTACATTCACACAAAATTATCTGGTAATCGATGAAGTTTAAAATAATTTAAATCATCCTAAATAATCCTTAATTTAGTAAATGCAGTGAAAGTGAAATGAACTGATAAATAAAACTCATAAATATTATTTGGTGATCATGTACAAAGTCTAAAATTACAGAAAAAAAGATTTAATTTTATTATAAACAAATAATAAATGAATATATGTCACACTTTTTTATTAGTGCTTTTAAAATAAATTTTTATTATTATTATTATTATTATTATTATTATTATTTTTTTGTTTATATTTTATTTATATGAATGTTTTGTTATATAATTAATAGCAGTTAGGTCCTAGGTAAAGTCAAGAGAAGTGTGTAGAAGTAAGATCTTTCTCAAGGTTGGACATTTTTGTCCCTTTGAATCCTGTTCAGTGTGTCTCTGCTCCTCAGCAACTGGAGCGATTGCTGCCTCGGAGGCAGAGACAGAGCAAGAGCAAGAGAGGGAGAGGGAGAGAGAGAGAGAGAGAGAGAGGAAGAGAGAGGGTGAGAGAGAGAGAGAGACAGAGACATTTCAGCCATATTTATGTCTCAGATCAGTTGAGAGACAGAGAAACTTAAATCAGAGAAAGTCACTGAGGTTTAAAAGGACGTTGGTTCTTCAGAGCCTCTGATTTCCTTCACTGACTCAGTGACTTGTGGAGGCGTGAGGGAACGCGGCTGTGTGCTGTGATGAATGGTGTTTGGATTGTGCGCCGGTCAGACGGCGCTGTGCTGGACCGATAAGAGCCGCTGGCAGCAGATGCCACGTGTTTGCTCTGGACTCCTGCTTCAGTCAACAAACTGAGGCATCATGTGGGATTTAAAAGTTTGTGCAGGTTTATGTGGTGAACATCAAAAACATCTTATTCTAGCTCATCCTGAGGTGCGCACTTTATTACTTTTATTTGCTCACACGAGCCTCGTTCCTGCCACCTGTTAACGGACGACGAGTTAACGAGGACGCTGCGGAGCAGAGCTGAGAATCCGGTGTGTCGTTATGAAGTTTTTTCCTCTACTTAGGCCACTAGAGTGTGTAGAGTAGATGATTATACAGCAGGTTCTTCGAGTGTTTGTGGAGAACAAGCTGACTCGGCACAAACATAACCCCCATGACCATTAGACACAATCTGATGCTTTACTTCTGCAGTTTCTGCCGGTCCCACATGAACACCCTAAAAATATACACTTTCCTAAAACAGTTTGTGCTGCAGTTAGTAAACCTCTCACTCGGATCCTGCAGATTTGTTCCAAAGAGCTTTTAATGTACGAAGATGATGTTCAGCTTGAGTGAAGATCAGTATGAAGTTCAGCTCCGTTAGCTGTCAGTTTGATGGAATCACAATACGACGTAACAAATTAAAATCATATTAAAATAACCTTTATTTCATCTACACATGATGATGTCAAGTCTGTATACACATCTGAAAAGAAAAATAAAGAAAGAAAAAGAAAAATATTAACATGTGCTGCATCAAGTGCTATTTTATAAGATGTTAAATTTCCACTGATTGTTCTGATCATTACATATAACAATATTAATATAGTGAAATACAGTGGAACCTTGACATGCGAATGCCCTCCAGTACGAATTTTTGCATTAAGAATTGAAATTTTTGCAAGAAATTTGCATCGGCATACGAAGCATTTTTGGCATACAAATGAACCGAATGCCGCCTCGGTGGTAGCTCAAGTGGTTAAGGCTCTGGGTCATTAACCAGAAGATCGGGGTTTAAGCCCCAGCACCACCAAGCTGCCACCGCTGGGCCCTTGAGCAAGGCCCCCAACCCACCCTGCCCCAGGGGTGCTGTATTATGGCTGACCCTGCGCTCTGACCCCAACCCCGTAGGATGGGATATGCAAAGAAAGAATTTCACTGTGCAGTAATGTATATGTGACAAATAAAGGCTACTTAACTTAAGTTGCGCATACATCCTGGAGGCGTTCAAAACTTGTCTGCGTCAGTGGAAAGCCAACCGAAGGAAGGTTACGAATTATAAGACTCAACCCACGATACCAGCATTCAAAAGCTAGGTAATTTTTTGGGTGTTTTTTTTGTTGACAGATCGGTGGTGTGGGCGCTCTGTTCTATTTTTAGCCCAAGCTTGATGGCACGACTTCCTGTGAGGAGCCTTGACATGGAATGCTTGGCTTGGGTCAGTTCTTTGTAAGCAGCCATACAGTTTACATACACTTCGTATTGGTCATATTTTTGGGCGGCTGGAACGGATTATCTGCATTTACATTATTTCTTAGGGGAAAATTCGTTTCACAATACAAATTTTCACCTTAAGGACTCGCCTCCAGAATGAATTAAGTTCATATGCCGAGGTTCCACTGTATAATAGATACATGAATCCTACAAGATTTATTTCAATCCATTGAGTGTGTGATATTAAGTCTATAATAAACTCAGAAATTACACTGACCTATTAGTTCCACAGGAGCTCCTGGTTGCACAATTTCACATGAATATTAATGTTTGTAGAAAGGACATTATTTACATTTACACTATTTACTGTCCAGTCTCACCCAAATGAGGATGAGGTTCCCTTCTGAGCCTGGCTCCTCTCCTCTCATATCATCTCAGGGATGATTCTTCATCACCACCATCACCTCAGGCTTGCTCATTAGGGATAAATGTTAGAGATAAATAGTAACTTAACTTTAAACTTTATAATATTTTCTAATTTTCTATACTCCTGTAAAGCTGCTTTGAGACAATGTCCATTGTTAAAAGCGCTATACAAATAAACCGAATTGAATTGAAAATATTTGCAGCAACACGAACTCCTGCATCAGTCTGCGTTTCCTGCCTCATTTCCTGCCTTTACTTGTCTTTACAGGTGATGGTCTAGACACCATGTCAAGTTTTTTTTTCTACTCATGGAACACTTAGTAACCTTGGAGGTATGATATGACTCATCAAAAGACTCCTCAGCTTAAGGATATTGTGACATCATATTGTCAAGTCACTGTTTCACCGTGGACTACAAACATGGCCGCCGCCTCCAGACTCCATCTCCCAGCAACCACCTGCACTCCCAGGCTTAAAGTCACCACCGTCCTGATTGTACAGTTTGTTCTAATGATGTACAGTTTGTTTGTTTTTTGGATTGTTTACCTACATGTAGCCTTAGTTACTAATTTTTTGAATTGTTCCTGTTATTTTTGAGTGTTAATTTTTGTAAAACAATCTACACTTACATGCAACCTCCAAGCTTTCGCCATGTGACAGATATCACCATAACTGCTCCTTTTAGACCAAAAATATACAAATAATTTCAAAACAGAATCACATCAGCTCAGCATCCACATGCTCATACTCTGCTTATTAATCTCTACATGACTCTTTCAGCACTTTATTCGAATCCTTTTTTCTTTTCTTTCCTCGAAAGTTTCAGAGAGTGGAGCCTTTAATGCTTCAGCTTCCTTTTTGAGAAAGCTTCTGACCACACACACATATACACACACACACACAGACATCATACATCAGGTTTCCATGGTGATGTCTCAGTTAAGGAACGAAATACCCCGAGCCTTTTTATCAAAGACGAGACGAGCAGCTAATTCAATGAAAGACCAGATGAAGATCGAGCACCGTGTGGAAACAAATGACACAAACACAGCGAGGAAAAAGCCTGAGGATTGTTTACGTGTGTTATGAAGTCATGTGATATCGAGGTGATGATCAGAAAAGGGGGGGTGAAGTTGTTCGGAGCAGCAGCAGGGGGCAGAGTTGGTTTAAAAAAAAAGTTCACGGGGTGCTTTTGTCTGTTTGTTTATTCAGCATGCAGTCGGAAAGATTGTGTCATTTGTTATATAAGTTTCTTTAAGAGGCTTACGGTCAGCATTGACCTAAAACACAACTTAAAGTCTCCTTATGAACGGATGAACGTTAACGATGATCTACTGCGATCCACCGATTCTACTACTGACATGCTAAAATGATGTCTTCACAAGATTTTTATTTATTCAGTATTAGTTCACATAAGGAGAAAATAGCATGATCCAATGAATTACATACAAATAGAAGCTGTCCACGATCAGCTATCTCCTTTGTCTCTAAAGAGGATATCGAATAATTCATCACAAAATTAACGTGTAATAATATGGACCTTACATTCAAAATCTGGTTATATTTGGCTTTGTGGTGCAGCGCGAGGACGGCATTTTTTCCACAAGCATCATAATGATCAAAATGTAATGGAGAAAAGATGCATAAAAAATAGTTTTAGATCTATTCTGCACAAATTCTCAGAGACAGGTGTAGTTTCCTTCAGAGGATGAGGAGGAAGATGTGGAGATGTGTCGAGGAAGTCGAGGCTTTGTTCCTGTCTCAGCTGTTTGGTGTCAGGATGGATGTTGGGAGGCTTTATTCAAGCAGGATGTGGTTTGTTTAGTGTCATTTTGTTGACATTTCAGGCAGACAGGGCAGCTTCTTTGACGGTAGGCATCACCACTGAGACTTTTATATTCTGTGTGTGTGTGTGTGTGTGTGTGTGTGTGTGTACCAAGTGTCAGCTACTGACTTGTGTAGAACAGCACAAGCTCTTTTTGAAAGCCCGCCGCTTGTACCCATGCTGAGTGCAGCGATGCAAAAACGTTTCTTCCTGTATGTGTGTGAACAGCAGGAATATGTTCAGTGCTAATGGACTGTAGAAAACCCTACATGACTATAAAATAAAGTAGTTGCAGAGGTTTCAGTAAACAAGTAAAGAAGAAAAGAAATAAATAAGTACATACACTGTATTTTTGTATCAATGCTGAGCAAAAACACTAATACAATAAACAGTAATCTTCTTCTTTCGGCTTTTTCCTTCAGGGGTCCCCACAGCGAGTCATCTCTCTCCACCTATCCCTATCTTCTGCATCCTCAAGCTTCACTTGCACCCACTAGCTTCATATCCTCATTAATTCCATCTATATACCTCCTCTTTGGCCTTCCACTTTGCCTCCTGCCTGGCAGCTCCATGTCCAACATTCTCCTACCAATATACTCACTCTCCCTCCTCTGAACATGTCCAAACCATCTTAATCTGGCCTCCCTAACTTTGTCCCCAAATGTCCAACATGAGCTGTCCCTCTGATGTACTCGTTCCTAATCCTGTCCAATCTTGTCACTCCCAAAGAGACATCTTCAGCTCTGCTACCTCTAGCTCTGACTCCTGTCTCTTCCTCAGTGACACTGTCTCTAAACCATACAGCATGGCCGCTCTCACCACTGTCCTGTACACCTTACAATAAACAGTAATCAATTAATTAAATAAATAAATAATAATGTGATACAAAGTTTTTTTACCTGATATTTATCATTTGGCAAATAATCTTCTCATCGCCATAGCGACCATAGACAACAGACTCTAGGGGCAGACTGTACCAAGAATCTCTATGTGATACAGAATGTATAACAAATATGGGATATACACCCTAAAGTAACCTTGTGCAGATATTTATGTTCCCAGTAAGATGACAAAATGATAGCATCCATGCATCTGTCAAGTCATGTCTGAATATGAGCTTGAATTTGTCATTTGGCAGAACATAGGATGGAGAATGAAGGAGGAAGGAGCTCCAAATGGGTTTATGGGAACTGAAATAAATCAATAGAAGTGACAGGGTTTTGCAGGAAAAAACCACAGGCAGAGGAAATACAGCGTGAATTAGTAGATGCTGTGGAACATATTAAAAGGACAAAGTTTGGGTAAAATACAGTGGAACCTCTGCATTTTCTTTAGGCGAAAATTTGTATTGCGAAACGAATTTTCCCCTAAGAAATAATGTAAATGCAGATAATCCGTTCCAGCCGCCCAAAAATATGACCAATATGACCAATACGAAGCGTATGTAAACTGTATGGCTGCTTACAAAGAACTGACCCAAGCCAAGCATTCCATGTCAAGGGTCCTCACAGGAAGTCGTGCCATCAAGCTTGGGCTAAAAATAGAACAGAGCGCCCACACCACCGATCTGTCAACAAAAAAATGCCTGAAAAATCACATAGCTTTTGAACGCATGCCGAAGACAACGTTGGTATCGTGGGTTGATCGTATCTTTGGAAACAGCTTTTGCTGACTGAAAAAAATCGGAAACTTGCTTCGGACTGCTTTGCTTGGCTTTCCACTGATGGCTCCAGGATGTACGTGCACCTTATCTGCTGTTCGGTTCGTAATGCATTGGCAATGCTTCATATGCCAATGCAAATTTCTTGCAAAATTTCAATTCTTAAGGCAAAACTTCATAAGGGAGGGCATTCGTATGCCAAGGTTCCACTGTACTGTCTTACAGTAAAAGGAAATATAGTTGAATTTAGCAGATTCATAAGTTACATCACCTTAAGACTTAAGGGTTTCATGTGAGCTACGTTTAGTGGCATGGAGTTGGTGTAGAATCTATAATGAAGTCAGATGTTGAGCCAATTTATGAGTTGCTCAGGAGCTCCTAGTTACACGACTCCAACTGACTGTATATGACTGTAGAAAAGACATTACTCATAATCACACTGTAAGAAACTACTGAGACAATTCACTTCCAGACCACCAGAGGGGGTGCTGTCGGGGTGAACTGCAGTTCCATGTTTAGTGTCATGTGTTCAGGTCATGTGTCATGTCACCTGTTGTTAATCATCCCTAATGTATTGCCTTGTTTATACCTGCACTTTTCATTTTTGCTATGTTGAGTTCTTGTGTTTTCAGTTTCATTTAAATAAAAACAAGGACATGGATTTATTCCTACGCATGGGTCTGATTTGCTGCAACATCCAAAACGTGACGCGCACTCTCTGGCGTTTATAACCATTTATATTCACAATCCCTGGCGTTCATGACCATTTATATTCACACTCTCTGGTGTTTATAACCATTTATAATCACACTCCCTGACGTTTATAATCATTTATAATCACACTCTCTGGTGTTTGTAATCATTTATAATTGTTACGGGTAGCAGGGCTGAGGTTGGACCACTAGGGGGCTCTCAGCATGGGGTTGGTTATGTCATGTCTGTTTTTGTTTACCTCGGCCATGTGTCAGTTAAGCCCCGCCCTGTCCTATTGTGTCTTAATTAATGTTCACCTGCACCTAAGGTTTCAATGATTACGTTTCCTATTTATAGTCCTGTCTTTATCTGCTTTAGTTGCTAGTCCTCGTTTGTGTGTAGGCTGATGTAGTGTCGCGGTTTCTGTTTTCATGCTTCTGTCTCGTGCTTTATGTTTAATAAAACCCCATTTTTCACGTTAAGCTTCGCGTTGGGTCTGTTATATCCAGCCGGACACCACCGGCCGTAACAATAATCACACTCTCTGGTGTTTATAACCATTTATAATCACACATTCTGGTGTTTATGATAATTTATAATCACACTCTCTGGCGTTTATAACCATTTATAATCACACTCTCTGGTGTTTAAAACCATTTGTAATCACACTCTCTGGTGTTTATAACCATTTATAATCACACTCTCTGGTGTTTAAAACCATTTGTAATCACACTCTCTGGTGTTTATAACCATTTATAATCACACTCTCTGGTGTTTAAAACCATTTGTAATCACACTCTCTGGTGTTTATAACCATTTATAATCACACTCTCTGGATGATGATTTATAATCACACTCTCTGGTGTTTATAACCATTTATAATCACACTCTCTGGCGTTTATAACCATTTATAATCACACTCTGGTGTTTAAAACCATTTGTAATCACACTCTCTGGTGTTTATAACCATTTATAATCACACTCTCTGGATGATGATTTATAATCACACTCTCTGGTGTTTATGATGATTTATAATCACACACTTTGGTGTTTATAATCATTTATAATCACACTTTCTGGTGTCACCCAAATGAGGATGAGGTTCCCTTTTGAATCTGGTTCCTCTCAAGATTTCTTCCTCTTCCATCTCAGGGAGTTTTTCCTCACCACAGTCACTTCAAGACTTGCTCATTAGTGGTAAATACAAATAAATTTAAATATAAGTCTAATCTTAATCTTAAACTTTTTGTTCTATATTTATGTTCTGTAAAGTTGCTTTGAGACAACATCCGTTGTTAAAATTGCTATTCAAATAAAATAAAATTCTGAAAAAATGAGATTACGAATGAATAAACCAACATTGTACAGTAAATGAATCACAAAGTTAATGAACATCTTCTAATGCTGGTGTTAAAATCTCTCGTCTTAGAGCTTCCTGAGTCCACACAGCAGCAGCAACAGCAGCAGCAGCAGCAGCAGCAGCAGAGCTGAGAGAGGAGGAACGATACAGCAGCAGGTGGGGATGAGACTCTATGTGTAATGAGGAGCCAAGTGTGTAAGAAAAATGAATCATTTTGCCAACAAAATAGCATTTCGCAGCTAGTGCCAATGGTGCGGTGGTGCAGCAGTGCCATGCCGGTATAATTACAACTGCTCAGTTCTAATTTACACACACGGCTTTGCACCTGAACCCTGAATATTATTGTAATTGTTTTTTTTTGTTTTTTTTGTTTTACAAACCGTCCCAATCTGGAACAATAATTAAGACAAACATTACATGCTAACGTTCATTCAGAATAAATATTGATGGGGTGAAATATTCTGCTGATCTCTGATGGTGGTTTATTTGTTCAGATAAATATCTACTCTTGGATGAATAAAAATTAATAGAAAAATATGTAAATAAATGCAGCATTAGTATTTTCACTAGCTATGACTGTATGTGTAAATTCGTGTTTTGCAGTACACTGTGTGTAGAGGTCATATTTGGTGTTATTTTTAAGGTTTGTGGATTTCTAAATTGGATAAAATCCGCAGTACTGAGCTTGTTAGATTAATCAGATGTATTTATATAGTACAGAACACTGAATATAGTGAGAATGGAGGATATTATATATAAATATTTGGTTGAGGGTTCGTCTCCCGCCTTAACCTTATATGTATGTTCTCTCCATACGTTGGCGGTATTCTCCAGGTTCTCTGGTTTCACAGTTTCCCCAGGTTCCCTCAGTACAAAGACCTGCGTTGTAGGCCGATTAGCATCCCAAAATTGTCCACAGTGTGTGATTGGATGGCACCCCTTCCAAAGTGCCCCTTTGTCCCCTTGTACCCCGAGTCCCTTGGGATAGCCTCCAGGTTCCCTGTGACCCTGTGTAGGATAATCACTACAGAAAATGGATGGATGGATGGATGGATGGATGGATGGATGGATAGAAGGATGGATGGATCTATAAAAAATATGGATGGATGGATAGATGGACGGATAGAAGGATGGATGGATCTATAATAAATATGGATGGATGGATGGATGGGATGGATGGGATGGATGGGATGGATGGGATGAATAGATGTATGAATGGATGGACGGATATATGGATGGAGGGATGAATAGAAGAATGGATGGATGGATGGATGGATAGATATTTATTTTTAAGCAAAATCAAAACACCATCCTGTGACCTAAGAACTGTAGAAAGTGCATAATACGGTATATGTACATAGTGTTGTGGTATTTGGGGAAACCTGCGGCAGTTTTAAGGGCACAGACATGGCACTAGCTTCCAACTGCAGGCTGACTGAAGGGAATACAGTATCTATTTACACTGGAACCCTCATAACACCACATTATTTTTATTCATAGCACAACCTTCTTCTATTATTATTTTATTATACCCCATGATTCAAATACTCAATCTTCTAACTCCATTTCATGCCCCAACCTATCTATTAACTCCAGCTCAGCAAGAGCAACCTTCAACAAACAGTACAATCATTATGTACCGTCTTTCCTGTTCATCTTCTTGACTATTTTTCAACAACAACAACAAAAAAACTCTAACAAGGGAAATAGTCAAACTCTGAGGTGTCACATTCTTCTTTTGTCATATTTGCAGCAGGAAGGGAATCAATTCAAGGCATACTAAAAAGTAAAAGGTCTTCAAAATCCAAGGAAAAGTTGGCAGATAAAGAGCAAAAAAAAAAAAAATCTTTAAAGGGTTAAGAGTGTACAATTATCTAAAGTGGGATTGGATGAAAATGGGAACTCGTGCCATTATTTTCTAATGTCCTCTCCTTGTATGCTTTTTAATTCTTAATACACTTTGTTATGTTTTCTCAGCACTGTATACGTCATATACTACGTATATGTTGCTCTGTGGATACCAGAGAAAGCTTACAGAATGGCAAGGAAGATAATAAAGATGTTCTTGACTTCCAGGGTCTTCAGTAACCTTCACCTGAATCATAAACCTCAAAGTCAAAATCCTGATGTTCTACTGGATGTAATGGAATTAATGAATTTATTTAATTCTTCAGACTTACCTCTGGTGGTCTGATGGGAAAATATCCAAGTAATTTTAGTCTAGAGAAATTTGCTGTTTGTTTAGGAAATCTCTTGGGAATCTCTGGGGGTATAATGTGCATACACTGATCAGGTATAACATTGTGAGCAGTGACAGGTGAAGTGAATAACACTGATGATCTCCTCATCATGGCACCTGTTAGTGGGTGGGATATATTAGGCAGCAAGTGAACAGTTTGTCCTCAAAGTCGATGTGTTAGAAGCAGGAAAAATGGGCAAGCGTAAGTATTTGAGTGAGTTTGACAAGGTCCAAATTGTGGTGGCTAGACCACTGGATCAGAACATCTCCAAAACTGCAGCTCTTGTGGGGTGTTCCCGGTCTGCAGTGGTCAGTATCTATCAAAAGTGGTCCAAGGAAGGAACAGTGGTGAACCGGTGACAGGGTCATGGGCAGCCAAGGCTTAGTGATGCACGTAGGGAGCGAAGGCTGGCCCATGTGGGCCGATGTGGGCTACTGTTGCCCAAATTGCTGAAGAAGTTAATGCTGGTTCTGATAGAAAGGGGTCAGAATACACAGTGCATGACGGGTCAGGGCTGTTTTGGCAGCAAAAAGAGGACCAACACAATATTAGGCAGGTGGTCGTAATGTTATGCTTGGTCAGTGTATGTATATATGTGGGGATGTGGAGCTTAGTGCTACTGATCAGAAGGTTCTGAGTTCAAATACCAGGTCAACCAAGCTGCCACTTGAGCAAGCTCCTAAACGCTCAATTGCTCAGTTGTATAAAATGAGATAAATTGTAAGTCTCTCTGGATAAGGGCATCTGCCAAATGCCAGAAATGTAAATGTATATCTGAAGACCTTTCTGTAGCATCTTTAGGTCCAGACAGCGCTTACCCTTGCTGTTTTATTTTCCATTCCTTTCAGCATGGTTGTTATCCAGCCATTTTCCTAGACAGTGCTGGCCAAGGACGTTGTGGGCGGTTTTGTCATACATCACTTGAACACACTCGATCCTCAGTAATGAAGCATGGGGTCAACAGGTAATCAAGAGACACCGGCACTCAGGAAAGCTGCATTATGTTGATAAATCAGTTGAGAGCATTATTTGGAGGTTTTGCTGCTTGTAGAATGAATGTTGATGTCATCAATGAATAAATTACTTGTTACAGGAAAGTCTGGCTTTTTAAGGTAAGATGCAAATCACTGGTTAGGGGCACATCAGGCATCGTAGCACACCTGCAGGGTGCTTTTTTTCTGAATATCACCAGGTTGAGAAACACAAGACAGAAATTGTAGATTTGACAGTCCTCAGAAATCACTGTAGCACTTCTTAGATTTATATATTCCTATATGCAGAAAAGAATAACAACCACCAAAAAAATGGAATAAAATATAAGGAATAGTCTGAGTCTGCTCGTAGTGAGACTGAGCCTAGTCAAATGCAAGCATGGAGTATTTTTTTTTCTTTTCAAAATTCTTATCTATAACTTACTCCATGTTTTTAGACATGTGTAGAGGATCTTGATCCACTCCTGCATAAAGAACAGCATTTAATTTACATTTAAACTCTGCGCTGATGTCCAGATGGTGTGAGCTTGATACAAGCGGCCATGGGGATGAAATAAAGCCAGCAGTAAAGCAGTGTGAGTGTGTGTGTGTGTGTGAGTGCATGTATACGAGCACAAACACAGCCGCTCCCATCTAATTACCTGCATTTAACCCAGCGCCACTAGCAGAAAGCTTAGATATGTCCGGAATCTGATCTCCAACTGCTACAATTTCCATCTGTACTCGGCGTGAGGATTCAGAAACACTCGGATGTTGTCGACAATTACGCCGAGGCTTTTACTAAGCTGCTTCTGCTAAATGAATGCTTTTCAGCATGGTGCATTTGCAAGACGTTAACAACAAATTTTCTTAGCACTCGTGTTAAGCCGCTGACATGAGAGGAGCAAATTATTTTTTTTGCCTGTGGAGAAAACATGCTGATGAAAAAACAGTAAGGACACAACAACAGCAGGGAACCGCAGAAAATTTAAGTCAGACTAATTAGTTTTGTGTCACATTGTCACCTCACAGCTCCAGGGTCCGGGGTTCGAGTCCGAAGCTCGGTTTCCTGTGTGCGGTTTTCGCATTTGTCTATCTGGGTTCTTTTGGATTCTTTGTCCTTAATGTCCTTAATGTCTAAGCATTATTATTAATAAATAATAATAAATAATATTAATAAATTAATAAATTGATGTGTAAAAAGAACTTCTTTGTGGAGGAATTCACATGAATACACAGGGCGTTAATTCTGGACAAAAAAAGTATTATTGTGGAAAATTACCTGCTACAATATTGTCTCATGGCCAGGGTTGTGAAAGTGAGGGCTCTTCCCCTCTTTCCATTAATTTTTAATTTTTATTTCCTATTTCCTTTCCCTTTCCATTCCAATCCTTTTTATTTTTTATTTTATTTTCCATTAATTTTTTCCCCAATTTCCTTTCCATTTCCATGAAATTCCTTTTTATTTCCTTTCCATTTCCATTCTATTCATTTTTTTCCTAATTCCTTTGCATTTCCATTTCATTCATTTTGTCTTTTTATTTCCTATTTCCATTACATTCCTTTTTTCTTTTCTTTCCTATTACCTTTCCATTTCCATTGCTTTTTTATTCCATATTTCCTTTCCATTTCCATTCCTTTTTGCTTTTTATTTCCTATATCCTTTCCAAGGCATTCCTTTTTATTTTGTATTTCCTATTTCCTTTCTATTCAATTCCTTTTTATTTCCTATTTCCTTTCCATTTCAATTCCATTCCTTTTTTCTTTTCATTTCCATTCCATTCCTTTTTTTCTTTTTATTTCCTATTTCCTTTCATTTTCATTTCTTTTTTACTTGTGGCTTTTACCTTTAGTTCACACATAGAGCACATTTTTGTAAATGTAATTTCAATAGAGCACAAATGACAGCGCAATAATGGACTCTGTGTAATTTAATGCAATATACACTTGCACAAATCCCCTCACTGGTAGCTCACTCACAGCTGCTGTAACACACTGTCTCTGGCTTCAGCACAATACAGCAGCTGGGACTGGAGCAGGCATGAGTTGGAAAAAAGGCCTCAGTTTCATCACTTCCCGGCTCTCCAGATGGACCTGAATAAAAATGGCTTCCCTTTCGTCTCCCAGCAGCTTTCCACACTCCATGTCCTGCTTCCTGATGGCTTCCTGCTCCATCTTTGCTTGTAATTACTCACTGAGCGGATAAATAGATGGTTCCATTATCGGGTTTATTATCACGCACATGGGCCAAAGGCTCTGGGCAATTTCATGCCCCTGGTATTTATCAGCTTTGCCCTCAGGCGTGCTGGAGTGTGTGGCTGTGGCTGTAAGAGATATTTTTAATCTGTGTCCATGTGTAGTTTCTGAAAGGAGGTACAGTTTGCTGCTGCTATAAAGTAGATCTGCAGAGCTGTTTTTAATGATATACTGACACTTGTGAGAGGAAATGTCTCTCTCTCTCTCTGTATGTTTAGAATTTTCTAGAAGAAAATTCTTCATGGGAATTGACACCATTGCGTTAGAAGAACAAAAAATGTCAAATGCTGTCTACAGTGACATTATACACCTCTTTTTATATTCCAGCTCTATGCTAGCTTTGTGCTTTGTTGACGGTGATTTTATGGGATTTTTTTAATGTGGTGTGTAAACTCAGCTTGTGTTTTTATTTTGGACAAACCCACAAAACATCATTTCTGACAGAAATACAGGGTCATCAGAGCAATATAAACCGTGAAACCAGACCTTAAAAAGACTCAAAACACAAACAACATTATATGAATGAGATTTTGAACCATAATAATATACAATTATACATATGATATGCAACACTCTATTATTTATGGCACATCAGCACCAACTTCTCTTTTTCTTGCTCTTGAAGGCTAAAAATAATGCAGCTTGTACAAAGGGTACAAACACCTGTACCGTCATGAACGGAGAGGTGAGACACATAGATGCAGTTACAGCGTTTATTAGAGCGGCAGGAAGTGAAAACAGGTGATTTTGAGAACAGCAAAGACTAAGAAATTGAAAGAAAGGAATCAGGAATTTGAAACAATACTTCACAATGGAGACAGAAACAAGAGGGTTTAAATATACAAACTAATTACGAAGCAGGTGTGAGTAATCAGGAAACATGAAGGAAACAAATAATGACACTCAATAAGAGTCTACACAGCACAGACAACACAGTATAAATAGACAAACTATACAAGGGCTAATAGACAACAGGTGAATTAGCCACAGAGGAGAAGAATTATTATTATCGCCACACATACAATACAGCCCAATCGAATTCTTTTATTCACATATCCCAGCTGAGGAAGTTGGGGTCAGAGCACTGGGGCAGCTACGATACAGCGCCACTGGAGCAGAGAGGGTTAAGAGCATTTCTCAGTTGCCCAATAGTGATCAACTATTGATCGACCTTCTGATCAACAACCCAGAGCCTTGAACTACCATTGCCCTAGAAAGAAACCACTCACTGAAGGTTAGGGGTTTCACAGTGACACCACCAGGGATGGGATCGAAGCCAGGTCTCAGATGGGAGAACTCCACAAACCCAATTGCAGAATAGAATTAGACTTGGGGGTTTATTAGTAAAATAAGAAACACTAAAGCACAAGAGAAAACTAGGGAAAAATTAAAACAACAGAAAACACAGAAATCAGAAAGCATGACCAATCACAGAACAGCAAAACTGTCCGCAGAACCAGAACCGCAAGGCTGGGGCACAAACACGAAAAATGAACACAAAGTAAGAGGTATATACAGGGGAAGCAATTAGGGGAACATGAGGTCAAGTGTACAAAGGCGGAGAAACAGGACAGAGGATGGGGCGGGGCAAACACACCTGGAAACACAAACACAACAGCAACACAGAAAAAGCCTAGCCAGATTGTCCTCTGGTGGTCTGGCAGAGAACTGTCCAAGTGTAACAGGGGAAAAGAAGGAATTAATTTTGAAGTGTGCTAAAATGCTTTTCTAGTTGTAAAATTGTTTTATTATGTATATTGTTTATATGTACAACGAATAATTTTATATAATACACCTGAGAAGAGGGGATTTAGCGACACCCACAGGCAATGCGAGTGAAAATTGAGTTGCATCAGCCATTCTCAGTCAGTTCCGGTTGAACTGTTGAGGTGAATGGCAGGTAAAAATCTCTCTGGTCATATTGTTATATATTGTTAATAGATAGATTTTTATATTTTATTTAAAATTAAATATCACTTTAGAAACACTTTTATTTCAAATTAGACTAACAGGAAGATCTCAATTAGCTAGTCACTGAACTTCACGCGCTCTACACGTGGCCAACATTTTGGTGTATTCACTTTGCATATTTTTATTTGTATGACTTTTTAAAACAGTTTTGTGACCAGATGAGCAGCATTCATGTCTGTTTGGTGCTCTTATGTGTATCCTCAGGTATGGTTCATTATTATTAGTTATGTTTTCTGCGTTCAACTCTACAAACAGCGTAGTCTTTTTCGGGAACATCTGACACGAAAACCAGTAGGAGCAGTCCATGACAGGGGGTAAGATAAGGGTGTAAAATAAAAAGGGTGTAAGGGTGTAAAATAAAAGCATGTGGCACGTGTATAACCGCAACACAAATGAGTAACTCCTGATATTGGCTCGATTATTTATAAATAATTATCGATTATCATCGATTATCATTTGCCAAGTTGTTGTGCGGACCAGTTGGTCCGCTGTGGCGACCCCGAACAGGGAGCAGCCGAAGGCAACTTCCTATCTGTGGCATTGGTGGCTCAGTGGTAGGTTTCTCGCCTATCATGCGGAAGGCCCGGGTTCGAGTCCCAGCCAATGCCTCAACCCCAGCCACTAGATGCAGTGCCGGTCCCAAGCCCGGAAAAATGGGAGGATTGTGTCAGGAAGGGCATCCGGCATAAAACGTTTGCCAAGTTGTTGTGCGGACCAGTTGGTCTGCTGTGGCGACCCCGAACAGGGAGCAGCCAAAAGCAACTTCCTATCTGTACAATACCTGACAACTAATATGCTTTGACATGTGATTTATTCAAACATCAATCCTAAAACCTAGAATGTACATAAAATATTATTTACAAAAAGTCCTTGAAAAGTGAACAATTTTTCTGCAAAAGTTTGAAAAAGTTATCATCATTAATCCCCTGGACTTGCTCTGATTAGAATTCCACACAGCGTGAGGAGCATGTCAGTCTCAGCTTGAGATCTTGGCAGATTTCTCCTTTTGAACAAAGATAAAAGAATGAAGAGCATTCTCAGCACTTTGCTTAATTGCATTTGACAAACATGTCCATCCTTCGCATCTTGGTTCTCCTCCGAGACACTATTCGACGAGACAGAACAAAGTGAAAGCCTCACAGAGTCGTGAAAAGAGAAGAACTTAGAGCTCGAATAACGCTGAAAGGCGCTGCAGGAACAGAAACCGAGTTGTGTTTTGATGTCGGAGGAAGACGGAGATGACACATCTGTGTCTTTGAAGAGTGACCGTTTCTAGACTTTTCACACCGGCAGTGACTCGCCGTGACACGACGTGAAGCACACAGACGTTTTTTATTTGCGTTCGATTTGAATTTGAAAAAACGTGATGCGATTATTAGCCGTGTTTAACCGGCCAGAAACACTAAAGCAAAAAAGTTGAGTAACTATAGGAGGAACAGATGGCTTTACCCTTTTAATATTCATTCCGGCTGATGCTAGTTTTGTACCTGGTCAATTATTAGCTCCTTTTACTAGTTTTCAATTCAATTTTTATTTGTATAGTGCTTCTAACAATGGATGTTGTCTCAAAACAGCTTTACAGAACATAAGAAACATGGAACAAAATGTTCAAGATTAATATTAGGCTTATATTTAAATTTATTTTTATTTATCCTTAATGAGCAAGCCTGAAGCGACTGTAGCAAGGAAAAACTCCCTGAGATGGAAGAGGAAGAAGCCTTGAGAGGACCCAGACCTCATCCTCAGAACCTCATCCTTATCAGGATAACACCAGAGAGTGTGATTATAAATGATTATAAACACTGGAGTGAGAGTATGTATCCTCTTCACATCAAAAGCTCCACCCATCCCCTTAACTGCCTGTTTAGTTTGTTGCGATCAAGCAAACGCTTCTTCAGTCTGTGGGTTAGAACCGACAGGCTCAGGAGGAGCTTCTGCCCTCAGGCCCTCGGATTCCTAAATATGTACACGTCCACCTCACAAATCTCTTTCCATAAAGACTTATTTACATCTATATTTCTTCATTTACTTCTATATCTGCTTTTAATGTGATTTTAAATGATTTGGAAACAGACACGTCTGGCTGTAGATGCTTGACCCGATTCAGTTATGGACTGATGATATCCTTCTCATTACACATTTTATTACATTGTACAGCGGAACCTTGACATACGAGTGCCCTCCCTTAACACTTTAACAATTGAAATTTGCATCGGCATACAAAGCATTTTTGGCATAAGAACGAACCGAACCGAAAGCCAGCTATGTTGCGCGTATGTCCGGGAGCTGTTCATAAATTGTTTGCGTCAGTGGAAAGCCAAACAAAGCCAATCGAAATGAGTTTACAAATTTGACTTTTTTTTCAGTCAGTGAAAGCTGTTTCGAAAGAGTCAACCCACGAAATCAACATTGCCTTCGGCATACGTTCAAAAGCTAGGTGATTAGCTAGGTGGGTGATCTGTTCTATTTTTAGCCCAAGCTTGGTGGCACGACTTCCTGTGAGGACCCTTAACATGGAATGCTTGACTTGGGTCAGTTCTTCGTAAGCAGCCATACAGTTTACACACGCTTCGTATTGGTCATATTTTTGGGTGGCTGGAACAGATTATCTGCATTTATATTATTTCTTATGGGAAAATTCATTTTGCAAAACAAATTTTCGCCCTAAGAACTCGTATCCAGAACCAATTAAATTGATATCTGTTTGCACATTCTGTACTGTTACATAATTGCACATCATGCTACTACTTGTAAATACATTCAAATCAATTCAGATTAACACAAGTTTAATTTTATAAACACCAAATTCTATTACCTAGGGCTGTGGTGGCTCCAGTTGTTAAGGCTCTGGGTTGTTGAAGTTTGGGATAGCTCCAGCACTGCCACTGTGGGGCAACTGAACAAAGCCCTCAATCCTCCCTGCCCCAGGGGTGTTGCATCATACTGTAGCTGTCCCTGAGCTCTGACCCCAACTTCCTCAGCTTGGATATATGAAGAAAAGTATTCCACTTTGGTGTAAAATGCTTTTAAAAAAAAAAAAAATTATTCATTTCTACTGTGTGAAAATTTTCACATTAGAAGATCAATTGGTAAAACATGTCAAGTCAAGACTTTGTATTTTATAGCCTATACATGATTTACAAAAGTTAAAATAAATCTAGTTTACTAGCTAGGATTTAAATCGAGTAAAATTTCAAGATTCAAGAGTCACAGACAGGTATATACAGTATAGTATACTATACTTGTGGTGAATGAACATCTCATTTACACTGTGCTTATACCCAAACAAAATGAACAGAAATAATAAAGAAAAGAGGTAATAGAATGAGGTGTCCAAAATGTTCAGAATAAGTTTATATTATTCTAAATTTCTGTACATTTTTGTAATATTTCTGTAAAGCTACTTTGAGGCAATGCTCATTGTTAAAAAATAAAAATAAAACTTGTACAGAGAAATTGTGGTTTTAATTTAATCCTTTCTTATAGAGTTGCCGTAGTCTAGTGTTGCAGCAGAAATTAAACAAAAATAAAAATCTCTTTGAATATTCAACATATGGGTGTTACATCAGCTCCATTTGCATTTGGCTCTTCATACCATCCTGCCTTGTTTTATTCCTTCCTTACTCACTTGTTTCCTCTGTGATTAAAGGTGAATTAGAAGGTGACAAATACCGGATACAGTTTTAGTGATGACTGCATCTGATTATTTAATCACTTTTCTATCAGTAAACAGCAATTACTCCAATTACCTTGTAATTAAAATTAAATGTAGTCATTATAGAGAGACAGAAACACTAATACCCCTGATATAAATATTTATTCATGCTCTAGAAAGATGGGCCTTTTAATGATCTGGAGCACACACAGTTAGCATGTTTTGTACATTAATATGAATTAGCTTGAATTGTGTGCAACACTGTCTATCATTTATGGTACATCAGGACCAACTTCCCTTTTTCTTGCTTTTGAAGTTAAAAAAACTGCAGCTTGTCATGTCACAGAGGAACAACAAAGAAGCGTACGAACTCCTGTTACTGTCAGGATCGGAGAGCTGAGACAGATGCAACTGCAGTTAAAGTGTTTATTAGAGGCAGGAAGGCAAAGCGCGAGTTAATCTGAGGAAGTGGAGACAGGTAGATGTGAAATGAGTTGCAAACAACAAAGAGTAGGGAATTTAAAGAGAGGAATCTAAATGAGGAAACAAGAAAATCCAGAACGAGGAATTTACAAAGTGATAAAGACTGGTAAAGACTGGAGGTTAAACGCTGAACAATACATCACACTGAAGACAGAAACCAGGAAACATGACGGAGACAACCAATGACGTTAGGAGGGCATAGACAGGACGTGAACCAAAAAAAATAGTAAAGTAAACAAAGCATAAAACAATACAGACGTGAGAGCTGTAATGCTTTGTATTTGATTGTTCCAAAACACTGACACTGGAGACTCCTTCCATTGAAGTTAATTCAACCATCGTCATTTATCTGTCAATCCACTCATCCATCCATGTATCTGTCAATCCATCCATCCATCCATCCATCAATTTTCTAAACCACTTAATCTACCAGAGTCATGATAGCAACAGGGGGAACAGAGACCCAGACTTCCCTGTCTCCAGCAACTTCCTCCAACTCTCCCTTGGGGATCCCTAAGTGATCCCAGGCCATTATCCCTCCAGCAGGTCCTGTGTCAACCCTGGGACTTCCACCCAGATGCCTTTGCTTGGTACCAATCTGAAGAGAGGCATCCAGGGGGAATCCTTATCAGGTGCCCAAACTACCAAAATTAATTCCTAAACTATGAAAATCTGGTGACTTCTGCAATGTTGTAGTATAAAGAATTATTCAGGATTTTTTAAGGTGAAAACAAGATGAAAATATATACTGTGTTTAAGGTCATTGTAACAGATCCAAGCCTAAACCTTGAACTTTATATAAATTCAGCCTCCAGAAATAACTCATCAGCGATGCTGGGTCAGTTCGCTGACCTCTATGTCCTCATCCTGCACAATCATTTGCCCTAAATAACAATCCATACATTGATAGTGTTACGATACAGAAGGCACAGAGACAGGATTACAGTCAGTAGGTTTATTGACACAAGCAGGAGTATGAGTATGCAGGTGATAAATGAGGCAGAGATGTATGGAGAGAGGAGAGATGAAAGTGATACTGCCCTTAGAAGCTTGCCGAAGATGAATGGGTTGAGGTGGCAGGAACGGGTGTAGAGCTGGAGACAGAAGACAATCGCACACACACACACACACACACACACACACACACACACACACACACACACACACACACACACACCAAGAGACACAATACTACGGGGAAACACTAGACACAGACAAGTGTTGCCACGAGTCAATTCATTAGGCTTTCAGGGAGAGCCCTTCAGTCATGAACAAGACCGGATGGTGAGTAGGGGTGTGTGAGTGTCTTTTATGTTGGAGTTGATTGTGGTGGCGATTGCATGCAGGTGTGCGTGGTTAGTATTCGAGAGAGTGAGTGCGCTGTGATTGGTTTATGTTGGAGCCTGGCGTGTCTGTGACAGATAGTGTTAACCATCATCGCTGTTTCTACTAGGTCATGTCATTATATCTAAATATATATAAAAAGAATATTCCTACTTTAATAATAATAATAATAATTATAAGGAAGTAGCATTAAGTTATACCATAGCACTGTTGAACAAATCTTAGTTATTAAGTGTATTTAGTTTATATTAATGAGCTTATTCTAATAGGTTATTGTTTCTATGGTAACAGCTCATTCATAAGTAATGTATATTTAACATTTGTAGAAGGAGTCTCCAGTGTCAGGACTTTGTAAAGCTCATTTTTAAGCTTTATGGTTATGAAAATCTGCATTTTTTTTGTCTTCATAACTTCAAGAAAGAGAGAGAAATAAAAAAAAAAAAAGGTCTCTCAGGGAATGACTGTTTATATCTGCTATAACGAAAGTGAAGACAGGATGTAACACCAGAGACTCAGAAGAGATTTTAGTCTTGATGGTTTAATAAAATCTTACAGCAGAATCCCAAGACATTGCTTCTGAACTTACACAACAGAGAATATTGGCAAAATTTTACAATACAAGTTCTTCTATAGTCAACAAACAGGAAGTAATTAGTGATAGCAGTGATCCTGACCGCTTCTGCTCTCTGGACCTGCCTGATCCATCCTGATGTCCTATTTCTGGTTGGAGAATTTCTCATCACTTGGAGGTCGTTCACTGCTGCTGAGGATGGACCACATGAACAGCTAAAGATATGTGAGATTACTGTGGATGGAACCATCTAGAAACCATGAAGATGGCTTTGGACTGCAATTTATATGGACAGTTTTGTACTCAAGTCTCCATCAGTGAACAGTTCTTCATAGCTTCAACCAGTCAGACTAGAATGAATTTCCTGGTTCCTCTGATAGTTTCTTTCTTATATCATCTCAGGAAGTGCATATGTGGAGATTCGGCACTTAGGTCAGGGGGCCCTCTGCTGGCATGGAGGTCTCATGGCAGGAGCTGATATGATAAGTTAAACAGGAGTTAAACAAGAGTAAATAAGAGTTAAATAATAGCACAGAGATACAGATTAGCACCAAGGTAGAGTTGTTTGTACTGAAAAAAACAGAGTAAAGAAATTTAAATAAATTATTGCAAAATGTGTGCAAGAATAAATAAATTATACAAGGAGGTTATATGGCCTCCTGGTGGTCCAGCGGCAGGATCCTGTGCTCTCATTGCCACGGCCCGGGTTCGATTCCGGGGCAGTGCGCCAACCCTGCCACTGAAGAATTAACTCTCAGTGCTGGTCCCAAGCTCGGATAAAAATGGGAGGGTTGCGACAGGAAGGGCATCCAGTATAAAACCTGTGCCAAATCATGCGGATCAAATGATCCGCTAAAACCAGTGGACCCTGTCATTGCGTGGGACAAAGGCTAGGATGAAAAAAAAAATACAAAGGGGTTATATGGAACTTACACCAATCAGCCATAACATTATGACCACCTGCCTAATATTGTGTCGATCCTCCTTTTGCTGCCAAAACAGCCCTGATCCAACGAGGCATGGACTCCACTAGATCCCTGGAGGTCTGCTGTGGTATCTGGCACCAAGATTTTATCAGCAGATCCTGTAAGTTGCGAGGTGGGGACTCCATGGATCGGTGTTGTTTGTCCAGCACATCCCACAGATGCTCGATTGGATTGAGATCTGGGGAATTTGGAGGCCAAGTCAATACCTCAAACCCATTGTTGCACTCATCAAACCATTCCTGAACCAGTTTTGCTTTGTGGCACGTGTATTATCCTGTTGAAAGAGGCCACAGCCATCAGGGAATACCATGACAAAATATACAAACACTAGTCCTGTCCTTTTCAAAATCACGCGGATCTGCTCAACATCTGTAAAAAAAAAAAAAAAAGTGAATTTGAAAACTTCTGAATATTATGTTTAATGAACACGCCATTATTTCACCTCATATAATCTCTCGGGCATGAACTTGTGTCGGCCTTGAGACGTCAACAGCTTTTATTTCATCCTCTATTTGTATTCAAAGTTTGTACGTGTCTAATAGTAAAGCATCAGACAGCACTTTGCATGAAGGTCCTTTAGTATGTCAATAATTTCATTCCCCTTTTAATCTCAGTCTAGCTCTGCAAGAGCAGCACGGGCAGGTAAGGAGAAAGTTTGCTGTATATCTCAGTGATTGCTCATTTTTCATGGCCTGGATGAAGGATTTTGCACTTGAAGGCTGTTGGTGTGATGCAGCTGACAGTGTCCTTGTATCAGATGCTGATAAAATGGGAACAGGAACAATAATTGTTGCTACACACACACACACACACACACACACACACACACACACACACACACACACACAAAACATTTCTCTAATACAATTAGGATATTCGTGTTTTGAAGATTAAACATCTTCAGTGGTCAATTATTTAATACAGAAAGTAGTAGTAGAAGAAGAAGAAAGTACCATGTAAATGAAACCTACTTCAAATTAAACTCAGGATTCATTTTCTTTCCTTTATTGCTCAATAAACACACCATAACAGTAAAAACAAACACTCTTGCTATTATCTTGAAGAAAATGGCTTTGTAAAATCATTTCCACAATGCTTGCATACTCTTTCCCAGTAGCCTGAATGGATTCATATGACCACGCCCACTTTTATATTTTTAATCAATATATAATATATAATAATGTCTTGAGTCTTGTGACGTCAAAGCAACTGGTCAGTGCCATTGGGCTTGAATTAAATAAGCACAATACACGTACAGTCTGTGTTTCCCATCACCGTTGTCGGTGATATCATTAAACAGGGTTGCCAGATTTCAGCAAATCAACTACATCTGAAAAGCCAAACAAAAGCCCAAGAAATCAGGATGAACTGAGTGAGAAAAAAATCATCACTGGGTGAAATCCATTATATGTTAGCTGAATGTGCGATTAAAAGAGCTTTCAGGTTTTTAAATACATTATGATTCTGGATTCTACAGAAAAAAATAACTCCTGTGTTCTGTGCAGCAGACTTCAGTATTCTAACAGGTTCTGTTGAGCTCCTCTCAGTGTAGAGTTTTTCCAGGAGAACAGCTGAAGCTTTTGGCTCTTTTATTCAGAGCAACTTACATTTCTCTCATTTACACAACTTAGCAGTTTAAGGTTAAGGAGCCTTACAGTGGCAACTTGGGAGGACTGGGATTTGAGCTCACAACCTTCTAATCCGTAGTCCACTGCTTTAACCACTGAGATTCCACTGCTGGACAGGTGCAGGTGCAGGCACAGGTACAGCTACGGGTGCAGGTGCAGGTAAAGTTACAACTACAGGTACAGCTATAGATACAGGCATAACTACAGATACAGGTATAGCTACAGTTCAGCTACAGCTACAGTTACAGCTACTGGTACAGCAACATGTATAGAAGCAGATACATGTACAGTTATAGCTACAGTTACAGGTACAGTTACAGCTATAGATACTGGTACAGGTACAGGAGCAACTTCAGTTACAGCTACTGGTACAGCTAACCTGCAGATACAGCTACTGGTACAGGTACAGGTACAGCTGCAGGTACAGCTACAGGTGCAGGTACATTTATAACTACAGGTAAGCTACTGGTACAGTTACAGGTACAGTTACAGCTACAGGTACAGATACAGTTACAGCTACAGGTACAGGCACAGCTACAGGTACACGAACAGATACAGGTACAGGTACAGCTACAGCTACAGGTACACAAACAGATACAGGTACAGGTACAGCTACAGCTACAGGTACAGATACATCTACAGCTCATTGTTCTGTGCTCATCTAACACATCTAACACTGCCTTCATCACCTCCTGCTCTTATCCCAGTCTACACACCAACTATCATTGACCTTAATCACTTCTCCATCTAAGTCTTCAGCGCTCTGATGGATTGATCATAAAGAACAGCGATGAGGGCCGACGACCCGAGAGCCACTTTGCTGAAACGGAGCAAATTGCATGGCGTCTCTCTCAGCTGAGCTTTTTATCCATGTGTACTGATGTGTGTCCGATGTGGATCGCTTTTGAGGGGCCACTTAACACAGGGATTGAGGTGCATCACTATCACATCACTCCACTTGCAGCAAAGTGAGAGAGGAAACTGCACTGTCAAGAGAGGATAGATGTCAAATGCGCTGAAGATGATTTGAATGCTTAGTGGTCAGAAGTTTTGGCTCTTTTTCGGATGCAGGGGAGCTTCCTGAACACACACACACACTTTCCAACACACACCTGAAGCTCTGTACAGTTCTGTAGCACTGAACCCAACAGACCCTTAGCAGGATATTCTTTGAATTTTTGCTTATTATGATGTCTAAGCTAGCTCACTGTACTGATTTTATAACTAACAAACTACAAAGAGTTAGCATAGCTAACACTAGCTAAATTTTACATCAATTTATTATCTCTATGACAGTCTCTCCTTTTAAAACAAACAGCACTGGCTGATTTAATGCAACGTCTTACTTCTCGGGATGTAATCATTTTCCTCTAAAATATGTTGAGTGTAAAAGTTTATATTTTCAGTTGGAAGGTTATATTAGCTCTTCCAGTACTTTAATTAAAATGATGGATTAGCCAGCGTTAGCTAGCTAGCAAATGATAGCTCAGTCAATCATTTCTGTCGTTTTCTTGACAGCTTGTGCAAATTGTGTGTAAAACTATAATTTATCATTTTAGTTCATTTAAAATGCTGAAACCTAGCAGTGTGGGATGGTGTTAATGTGGCATTTTGAGTCACACTTCAGGTAGCAGCTCTTGATATATGGCTACATTTATGGTATTTGGCATATGTCCTGATCCAGAACAACTTGCATCTATTTCATTTTTACAACTGAGGGCTAAGGGTCTTGCTCAGAGGCAAGCAATGGCAACTTGATGGTCCTGGGAATCAAACTCACAACCTTCTGCACAATTTTCCAACACCTTAATCACTAATCCACCACTTCCTATGGGTATTGTTGTAAAGGGGTGTGAAGCACATGCTCCAGTTTTGTCCTCCATCATGATTCAAATAGAATTCAAATAAAAAAGGGTGCAGTTGGAGTCAATGGTGCCATGTTGAAATCTTTAATTGTCACATATATATTTATTACAACACAGAGAAATTCTTTTCTTGTTAGTAAGTTGTGGTCTGAGCACAGGGTCAACCTTGATACACACCCCAGGAGCCCAACAGTGGAAGCTTGGTGTTGCTGGGGCTTGAATCCATGACCATCTGATCAACAACCCAGAGCCTAAATCATATAGTATAAACATATCCATATATATACTCAGTCTCTATGCAGGAAGCATGCAGGACCCATTATGGTCTCTTATCCGCCTTATACAAACATACACAAACCCCCTTTATTGTGTTCATATGTGTCACATTAATGCAGACGACTCAGACAGCCATACTGCACCTGCACATATAATCTATCTTACCTTCCTACCTCAAACTGTGAGTTTTGCACTGGTCCACTAATATATAATTAATGTATACTTAATGTTTCCATCTGCACTGACTGTAGCATTGCTAATTCAATTTAATTGTTTGAACTTTTTCATACAATATCATACTGCACTATTACACAGTAGACACACTATATTGCCAAAAGTTTTGGGACACCCCTCCAAATCATTGAATTCAGGTGTTGTTTTTCAGGGGTTGGGCTCGGCCCCTTAGTTCCAGTGAAAGGAACTCTTAATGCTTCAGCATACCAACAACATTTTGGACAATTTCATGCTCTCAACTTTGTGGGAACAGTTTGGGGATGACCCCTTCCTGTTCCAACATGACTGCACACCAGTGCACAAAGCAAGGTCCATAAAGACATGGATGAGCGAGTTTGGTGTGGAGGAACTTGACTGGCCTGCACAGAGTCCTGACCTCAACCTGATAGAACACCTTTGGAATGAATTAGAGCAGAGAGTGCAAGCCAGGCCTTCTCGTCCAACATCAGTGCCTGACCTCACGAATGTGCTTCTAGAGGAACGGTCAAAAATTCCCATAAACACACACCTAAACCTTGTGGAAAGCCTTCCCAAAAGAGTTGAAGCTGTTATAGCTGCAAAGGGCGGGACAACTCCATATTACATTCATGTGCAAGTAAAGGCAGACGTCCCAAAACTTTTGGCAATACAGTGTATATTTGTGTATATTTTCTTCACAGTTAATCTTGCATAAATTTCTTAGATTTTTCTTTTTCTTTTTTTTTGTATTTTATATTTTTTATTATTGTGCACCAATGCAATAAGGCAATGCACTAAATTCCTTGTACGTGTAAAACCCACAGTACTTGGCAATAAAGCTGGTTCTGATTCTGATTTTGGTACCAAGATCAATATTAGTATAGATGAGTCCAAAAAAAACAAAACAAAAAAACATAGATGCAACAATAATGAAATGAATCCACTCACTCTCTTACTTCTAGTGTGTGTGTGTGTGTGTGTGTGTGTGTGTGTGTGTGTGTGTGTGTGTGTGTGTCTTGTTAGAGGACGACGGTTAGTCATGCATGACAGGAAACAATGAAACATGGTGTCTCTCTACTGAGAATGGTTGTAACAATCTTATTAGCACAAGGAAATTCAATTTAAAGACAAAGTGAAGCAAAGAGAGAGAGAATAGAAAAAAAAATCATTTGCTCTCAGAAACTAATTGTACCTTTGACGTATTAATATGTTGCAGTAACAAGCGTTATGATATCAGTGTTTATTCTCTAAACTATGGAAAGTCTGACCTGTCCTGAACTAGTGTGTGCAACTGAAAATTTGAAAGTGTAAAGATTTAAGTAAAATATTATGACACAAAGCTGTTCAGAGCTGGATATTTATCCATGTCATTTTTGAAGAAGCCAATCTAGCCATGGGGGTCACAGTCCAGTGACTTCTGTGCCAGTCCCAAGCCCGGATAAATAGAGAGGGTTTGTGTCAGGAAGGGCATCCGGCGTAAAACATTGCCAAATTTAACCATGCGAATCGTCAGTACGAATTTCATACCGGATCGGTCGAGGCCCGGGTTAACAACGACCGCCATCGGCACCGTTGACCTACAGGGCGGCGGTGGAAATTGGGCTACTGTTGGTCAAAGAAGTAAAGGAGGGAGGAGAGTGCACAGACAAAGATAGAAGAGGAAAGGTAAGAGTGTAGGACTGAGAATAGGAACTCTGAATATTGGTACTATGACAGGGAAAGGTAGAGAGCTCGCTGATATGATGGAGAGAAGGAAGGTGGATATACTGTGTGTACAGGAGACCAGGTGGAAGGGTAGCAAGGCTCGTAGTATAGGAGCAGGATTCAAGCTGTTTTATTATGGTGTGGATAGTAAGAGAAATGGGGTAGGTGTGGTCCTGAAGGAGGAGTTTGTGAGGAATGTTCTGGAGGTGAAGAGAGTGTCAGACAGGGTGATGAGTCTGAAGTTAGAGATTGAAGGGGTAATGTTGAATGTTGTTAGTGGTTATGCCCCACAGGTAGGTTGTGAGTTAGAGGAGAAAGAGAGATTCTGGAGTGAATTAGATGAGGTGATGGAGAGTATTCCCACGGGTGAGAGAGTGGTGATAGGAGCGGATTTTAATGGACATGTTGGTGAGGGGAACACAGGTGATGAGGAGGTGATGGGCAAGTTTGGAGTTAAGGAAAGGAACCTTGAAGGACAGATGGTAGTGGACTTTGCTAAGAGGATGGACATGGGTGTGGTTAACACTTATTTTTAGAAGAGGGAGGAGCATAGAGTGACTTACAAGAGTGGAGGTAGGAGAACACAGGTAGACTACATCCTATGTAGAAGAAGCAATCTGAAAGAGATTAGTGACTGTAAAGTGGTAGTGGGAGAGTGTGTAGCCAGACAGCATAGGATGGTGGTGTGTAGGATGACTTTGACAGTCTGTAAGAAGAAGAGGTCAAACATAGAGATAGAGAAGAAAACCAAGTGGTGGAAGCTGAAAAAGGAGGAATGTTGTGAGGAATTTAGACAGAAGTGGTGGAATGAGGAAGTTCAGGATAGTATCCAGAGGAAGAGATTAGCCAAGAAGAAGTGGGACATGGACAGGACTGAAGAGAATAGACAGGAATACAAGGAGTTACAGCGCAGAGTGAAGAGGGAGGTGTCTAAGGCCAAGCAGAAGGCATATGATGAGTTGTACACTAGGTTAGACACTAGAGAAGGACAGAAGGACTTGTACAGGTTAGCTAGGCAGAGGGATCGAGATGGGAAGGATGTGCAGCAAGTTAGAGTTATTAAGGATAGAGATGGAAGGGTGCTCACACGTGAGGAGAGTGTACAGAGGAGATGGAAGGAATACTTTGAGGAGCTGATGAATGAGGAAAATGAGAGGGAAAAAAGAGTAGAAGGGGTGAACTCTGTGGAACAGAAAGTAGATAAGATTAGAAAGGATGAAGTCAGGAAGGCTTTGAAGAGGATGAAAAGTGGAAAGGCAGTTGGTCCTGACGACATCCCGGTGGAGGTCTGGAAGTGTCTGGGAGAGGCAGCAGTGGAATTTTTAACTTGTTTGTTCAACAGGGTTTTAGAGAGTGAGAGGATGCCTGAGGAATGGAGAAGAAGTGTGTTAGTGCCGATCTTTAAGAATAAGGGTGACGTGCAAAGTTGCAGTAACTATAGGGGGATAAAGTTGATGAGCCATACAATGAAGCTATGGGAAAGAGTAGTGGAAGCTAGGTTAAGGAAGGTAGTGGAAATTTGTGAGCAGCAGTATGGCTTCATGCCCAGAAAGAGCACAACAGATGCAATTTTTGCTCTGAGAATTTTGATGGAGAAGTATAGGGATGGTCAGAGAGAGTTGCACTGTGTGTTTGTAGGCTTGGAGAAAGCGTATGACAGGGTGCCAAGAGAAGAGCTGTGGTACTGTATGAGGAAGTCAGGAGTAGCAGAGAAGTATGTCAGAGTGGTGCAGGACATGTATGAGAGGAGCAGGACAGTGGTGAGGTGTGCTGTAGGTCAGACAGAGGAGTTCAAAGTGGAGGTGGGACTGCATCAGGGATCGGCTCTGAGCCCCTTCCTGTTTGCTATAGTGATGGACCAGTTGTCAGAGGAGGTCAGACAGGAGTCTCCTTGGACAATGATGTTTGCAGATGACATTGTGATCTGTAGTGAGAGCAGGGAGCAGGTGGAGGAAAACCTGGAGAGGTGGAGGTTTGCGCTGGAGAGAAGAAGAATGAAAGTCAGTCGTAGTAAGACTGAGTACATGTGTGTGAATGAAAGGGAGGGAAGTGGAACAGTAAGGTTACAGGGTGAAGAGGTGAAGAAGGTACAGGAGTTTAAGTACTTGGGGTCAACAGTCCAGAGTAATGGAGAGTGTGGGAAAGAGGTAAAGAAGCGAGTGCAGGCAGGTTGGAATGGGTGGAGAAAGGTGTGGGGAGTTCTGTGTGATAGGAAAATATCAGCGAGAATCAAGGGGAAGGTGTACAGGACAGTGGTGTGACCGGCCATGCTGTATGGTTTAGAGACAGTGTCACTGAGGAAGAGACAGGAGTCAGAGCTAGAGGTAGCAGAGCTGAAGATGTTGAGGTTCTCTTTGGGAGTGACAAGATTGAACAGGATTAGGAACGAGTACATCAGAGGGACAGCTCATGTTGGACATTTGGGGGACAAAGTTAGGGAGGCCAGATTAAGATGGTTTGGACATGTTCAGAGGAGGGAGAGTGAGTATATTGGTAGGAGAATGTTGGACATGGAGCTGCCAGGCAGGAGGCAAAGAGGAAGGCCAAAGAGGAGGTATATGGATGGAATTAATGAGGATATGAAGCTAGTGGGTGCAAGTGTTGAGGATGCAGAAGATAGGGATAGGTGGAGAGAGATGATTCGCTGTGGCGACCCCTGAAGTGAAAAGCCGAAAGAAGAAGAAGATTTTTGAAGAAACCAACGTTAATGAGAAAAGCAACAAATATTGTGAATCGTTCTAAAATTCTAGCTACTCTTTAAGTGAAGATTAATTAAGCTAAATACCCCGCAGGACCCAGATGATCGATAGCAGAATGTGCGCTTGTATTTCTGTGTTTTTGCCAATGTCTGGAAAGATGCTTAATGGATCTATGTCTTCATTACTTAGGTTAGACTCTGTGGCTCCAGAAAGCAAGGTTTATTAGCAAGAGACCGTGTGAGCTAGCAAAGTTTTAGCACTATTGTTTATTTACTTATTTTCTTTTACACTGTGCCCTTTTTTAGTCAGACATAGGATTCAGAAGGGAATCGTGAACAGAGCAGCGGATGAGATAAATAAGACGTTTTTTTTCTTTTATCTGAACAAAAAAAGGATATTCGCCATATTTTTCTGCCAGAGCTTGCGATAATGTGTGTTGAAGGAGGGAATAATATAAGATACAAATATGCTAGGATATGATTAGAGATGCTAGTCACATATTCCCAAAAAAAAAACAAAAAAACAGGCAGTATAATTAAACTCTCAGAAGGTTATTAATTACATTGTGGTATTTGTGGTAAGGTTATGGAAGTTAATCAAACTCAGACGCTAATATGTGTGATCCATCTTTCTGGAAGAAATAAGAAATCAGCTTACTGGATGATCCCAATGCTTCAAAACCACACCATGAATCATTTGAAACGGTGTCATATATAGAGATAGAAGTTCTTGAACAACTTTTATACACTGTATTTTCTGCAATCGTTTTTTGCTCATGGTTAAAGATAAAACGGTGCTATTTATCTGATTTTGGAACCTAAAATACAGAATTAATAAAACTCTCTATACAAGCCTTCGGGGGGCACGGTGGCTTAGTGGTTAGCACATTTGCCTCACACCTCCAGGGCTGGGGGTTCGATTCCCGCCTCCGCCGTGTGTGTGGAGTTTGCATGTTCTCCCTGTGCCTCGGGGGTTTCCTCCGGGTACTCCAGTTTCCTCCCCCGGTCCAAAGACATGCATTGTAGGTTGATTGGCATCTCTAAATTGTCCGTAGTGTGTGAATGAGAGTGTGTGTGTGTGTGTGTGTGTGTGTACCCTGCGATGGGTTGGCACTCTGTCCAGGGTGTATCCTGCCTTGATGCCCAATGACGCCTGAGATAGGCACAGGCTCCCCGTTACCCGAGTATAGATCAGATAAGCGGTAGACAATGAATGAATGAATTAAATAGTGTTTGGTATTTTTTAAAAATATACTGAAGTGTTCACCTAGAATTGTTTGTATGTTTGTTGTTTCTTATATTCTGTAAAGCTATTTGTCTGTCTGTCTGTCTGTACATCTATCTGTCTGTCTGTCTATCTACCTATCTATCTGTCTGTCTGTCCTGTATGTCATGAGTCTACACAAATTAGCTCCTGATACATGATGTAATATCCCCTGGTGGTCCAGCGGCAGGCTCCTGTGCTCTCTTTGCTGTGGACCGGGTTCGATTCCTGAGCAGGGAATTAACCGAACCACTGCGGAATTAACTCTCAGTACCAGATAAGCGGTAGACAATGAATGAATACAAGCCTTCATGCTGTTGTAGGAAAATAATCAGTGATGCAGTACTGTGAGGAAGAAGTGCTAGTGTTCGATTATTGACCAAAATTTTTCATTCATTTCATAGTGTAATAATTTGCTAGTGTTAATTATTGATTTCATTTATTAAAGACTCACATATCAGTTGTTATTACATGTCATGAAACGCCTGTGAAACAAGTTATTTCATGTTCTCACTTTTTAAACAACCATTCCATTTTTCTAATAACGTTAATAAGAAAAACAAACAATTACGTTGTTATGTTAATGAGAAGCTGCAATGCATACATTTATTTAAGTCTTACTGTCATGTCAATCAGAGTTACATTACCCATCAGCCCTAGAACATCACATGACCTGGTCCCAGATTACTTACAACTGTTTTGTGTCATTCTGTTCATGTCACATTGTCAAGCATTGTCAATCCTTCCAGCCATCCTTCCATCAGGGATCCATCCATCCATCCATCCATCCATCCATCCATCCATCCATCCATCCATATGATTAGAGGTGCCATTTTAATATTTAAAAAAATTTTTTTTTTTCCTCAGTCATACAAGTCACAGAGAATGAGTCGTTACTATAGCAATAATAAAATAATATCACAAGAACATATTTAATCTGCTCGTTCTTATACATTCTTATACACAGATGAGTTTAGGCTTTATGGTTTATCTGTTTTTCTGGAATAGATAGATAGATAGATAGATAGATAGATAGATAGATAGATAGATAGATAGATAGATAGATAGATAGATAGATAGATAGATAGATAGATAGATAGATAGATAGATAGAGGGGGAGGGGCAGGAAGTTACTTGTCTCTTGGACATTATATAGCATTATATCTATAATTATAAACCATTAAGATTTCAACCATTTGGCAGATGCAACTTACATTTTATCTCATTTTATACAACTAAGGTTTAAGGGCCTGGGCCACTTGGTGGACTTGAGCTCACTACCTTGTAATCAGTGGTCTAACACCTTAATCTCTAAGATACCTCATCCCCCAACCATTTCTCCCAATCACTATAGTGCTTGTATATCCAGGACATTGGTGGCTCAGTGTTAGGTTTCTCGCCTACCATGTGGAAAACCTGGGTTCACTTCCCAGCCAATGCCCAAACCCCAGCCACTTGATGTAGAGCTGGTCCCAAGCCCAGAAAAATGGGAGGGTTATGTCAGGAAGGTGTAAGACCTGTGACAAGATGTTGTACAGACATCTGTGGTAACACATGTGGTAACCCTGAACAGGGAGCAGTATATATATATATAGTGATTATATATATGTGAAATAACACAGTCAAGACTTTGCTGTTATATAAAAAAGTAATGAACAGGCAGTCATCTGTTAGTCATCACCTTCTGACCAATATATAAAAACAAATAATAATCAAAATAAATCTGCAGTAAAGTTTAATTCCTTCATAAGCGCTGTGGCTGTGCTCAGACATCTGTCTCTAATCCGGGAGTTTCTACTACTCGAAGACTCAGAGACTTTTTTTTTTCCAGGTTGATCTGTTGCAGATATTTCTAGCTGAGGAATGTTAAATATTCATTGATTACTTTAAAGGCTTCAAACAAAGCATTTGCCTGTCTCTGAAAGGTAAAAAAAGAATAGATAAATTAAAAAGGCAGGGATGCCACAGTAGGCAGTAAATTTATTCTCCTAGGCTTTAAACCAGATGATGTGAGGCTCCCTGAGCTCCTCGTTATCATGAAACACTTTTATATATATATATCAAGCGTTCAGGAATAACATAACGGTTCATTTTAAATAAATGTCACTTGGGTATGTTTCTTCAAGCAGTGAAGGGATGGGAGACATCAGGAGGGTTTTAATGTGGGTCTCAGGAGTCACTGATGTAATATAGTTAAGGTCAAAGAGCATGCTGCATCCATGCTGTGCTATAGAATACTTTAGAATAAACTATGGTACAGTGGCTGGGAAGTGCAAAAAAAACAACAACACAAATCCAAAAACAAAACAACATTTGAAAACAAAATAACAAATCCCAAAACAAAATAAATCCAAAAACAAAATAACAAATCCAAAAACAAAATAAATCCAAAAGCAAAATAAATCCGAAAACAAAATAACAAATCCAAAAACAAAATAAATCCAAAAACAAAATAAATCCCAAAACAAAATAACAAATCCCAAAACAAAATAACAAATCCAAAAACAAAATAAATCCGAAAACAAAATAACAAATCCCAAAACAAAATAAATCCGAAAACAAAATAACAAATCCCAAAACAAAATAAATCCAAAAACAAAATAACAAATCCCAAAACAAAATAAATCCAAAAACAAAATAACAAATCCAAAAACAAAATAACAAATCCAAAAACAAAATAAATCCAAAAACAAAATAACAAATCCAAAAACAAAATAACAAATCCAAAAACAAAATAACAAATCCCAAAACAAAATAAATCCCAAAACAAAATAACAAATCCAAAAACAAAATAACAAATCCAGAAACACAATGGCAATTCAGAAAAACTGGAGTGCAAAAAAAGTGCAAAAAAAACAACAACACAAATCCAAAAACAAAACAACATTCGAAAACAAAATAACAAATCCAAAAACAAAATAAATCCAAAAACAAAATAAATCCAAAAACAAAATAACAAATCCCAAAACAAAATAAATCCAACAACAAAATAAATCCAAAAACAAAATAACAAATCCCAAAACAAAATAAATCCAAAAACAAAATAACAAATTAGAAAGCAAAATAACAAATCCAAAAACACAATGGCAATTCAGAAAAACTGGAAAAGGTAAGTATAATTTGCAAATGGAATTCTTACCGCTGATTGGACGAGACATCTCACAGCAAACACAGAACAGCAAACAATGGAAATATACAAGGCTTTGTCACAACAGGAACAATACTTCAGTCAAAGTCAAAGTCAAAGTCAAAGAAGCTTTATTGTCACTTCAACCAAATATAGCTGATGCAGTATATCACACAGAACCTGGTGTAAATGACATTTTTATGTCCATAAGAAACCCAGAAGTGACCTTGTCCCTGAAGTGCTAGTTCTTGGGTGAGGGGACGTTGCAGGTCAGGATGTTACAACTCCTTGGACATTTTTGAATAATCTCACTTTGCAACTCAGAATACTATACTGCACTTTCCTACTTCAAACTACTTGAGCATTTGCACTTGTCCACTTTTGCAAATCCTGCACTAAAGTACAGTTTATTTTTATTTTTTTTTATTTGTTTTCAATTGTTTATCTTTATACTCATAGTTTCTAAAGGCCATCCGGTGTATATCCTGTGTAAAATCAAATAAGTGGACCACATGATCATGTGTTCTCTGCATTTCACTGCCTAATACTCTATACCTTATTATACCTATGTGCAATGACAATAAAGTTGAATCTAATCTAATTCTAATATATATTTATCATTACTATGCACCAGTACAAATTCCTTGTACATGTAAACCCACAGTACTTGGATTCTGACCATCTCATCCACCCGATCCATCCACCCGATCCATCCACCCGATCCATCCACCCGATCCATCCACCCGATCCATCCACATCCACCCACCCATCCCATCCCATCCATCCATCCCATCCACCCAATTCACCCAATCCACCCAATCCACCCAATTCACCCAATCCACCCAATCCATCCACCCCATCCATCCACCCCATCCATCCATCCACCCATCCATCCATCCATTCTCTACCCCACTTTTCCTACAGGGCTTCAGGAAACCTGAAGTCTATCCCATGTGACTCAGGGCACAAGCCGAAAGACCCTGGACAGGATTAAGAAATGATTTGCTTGGTAAAATAACTTTGTATATTGAATCTTTTTTTTTTTTTTTTATGAATTAAAATTTTTTCAATTCCTGTGTGTAAACAAAACAAATGTATTCATGCAGTCAGTGAGAAACTTAACTTCTATCACAGAGCAAGTGAGTGAAAAGCCTGTCGCTCAGTATTAGGATTACTGTGTGTCGAGAGAGAGAGAGTAAGTGAGAGAGAGAAAGTGAGTGAATGAGAGAGAGAGAGAGTGAGAGAGAGAGAGAGAGAGAGAGAGAGAGAGAGAGAGAGAGAGAGAGAGAGAGAGAGAGAGAGAGAGAGAGAGAGAGAAAGAGAGAGAGATTGAAGGCCTGGTCTGAATATTAAGATTGATGACGTCGCCCAGAAGAAAGCAGATACGCTAACTCGGCAGAAATCTGTAAGGAGCGAAGTCTGACGCATTCTCAGAGGGGAATATCTTTGGAAACCCAATTACAAAGTACGCTGTATATTATGCCCCTGATACCACTGGAACTTTTTCTCATTCATCTGTAGCTTAGTGTGGGATGACTGCTCTTAAATCCCACAAATCTACACATCTATTTGTGATATTTCTTACGATTTTTTTAAATCATATTTCATATCTATCACCTTACACCACCACCACCCCACATCCACCCCACATCTACTGCTTCCTGAATTGCTGCAAGGTACCTCTGCAAAAATACACTTTCCTGTCACATCCCTCATCTACATTCAGTATCATTTATATATGTGTGTGTGTGTGTTTATGGCTGTTCTGAGACTCTCATTTCAAAGGGCTGCCAGGGAGGTTTGATGTCTTGGTTTTTAGGGGATGAGAGAGAGAGAGAAATAGAGAGAGAGAGAAAGGGAGGTGAAGGAGAAAGCCATGTGCTTAAATCTCCAGCAGAACTGTTGGATACTGAGTGACATGGAGACAGACAGCACAGAAAAGAGAAGAAGATTGCAGTCCAGGGAAATGAGAGTGTAACTTTGTTCTGTCAGTCACACCATCCGGGCTCTAATAACCAGTCCACAGGTTTCTCTTCCACATCAACAACATGGTCTGTCGCTCCGTTCAGGACACAATGTCACCGTGAGCCGAATGTTGATGAAGCCAAGATCAGCCACCGGAGAAGCCTGGAGGAGGAGAGCTGCAACACCTCTGTGTTTAGCCAGTAGTGTTTCATTAACAGCGTACAGCTGATGCAGCAGAGGTTCTCGGTTTTCTTTTGTGACGTACCAAGCCTTGTATATTGACATTGTTTGATATTCTGTTTATGACCTCACTACATTTCATTGTTGTTCGATTTACATGTTTGTGATTTGGTTTTGGTTGTTAATTTGATTTTCTGGTTTTTGATCTTTACCGCCTGTTCTCTCGATCACGTGTTTGGATTTCAATTTGCTGTGTGAATGAATAAATCTGTGTATGAATTCCAAACCTTCGGCCTTGGGAGTGTCTTTACAATTACATATCGTTACATATCTCAGCATGCTCAGCTCTGGGCTGACTGTGTGATACTACTTGTTTATGACCCCAACCTATGACAGTGATGTCCTTTGTCATGTGCTGAACACAGACACTCAATGACAGTCCCATCTTCCATCATCACGTCTGTTTCTGCTGACATCTTTTGTTTACCTGTAGATAACCGTTCTTCTGTATAAATACTCCCTATTTATCAGAAAATTGCAAAATGTTTTGCAATTCAATCATTTCAAAAGCTTCCCTGATATCAGTAGAGGTAGCAGCAGCAGCGTGACTCAGCCTTTTTCCCAGAGTGAACCCAAAAATTCTAACATTAGCCTTTAGTTCTGTGTTGTTTTATGTAGCTCTGTGTCTTCATGTAGCACCAGGGCCCTGGTCCTGGTTTTATTGCATTGGTTGAAATGACAGTAAAAGCCTCTTAAAATGACTTGACCTGGTTTGGAGCTCCTGGCTGGCTCACCACTATTCATTATTAGCAAATATTTTACATAAAGTGTAAATATAAAGTTGATTAATGCTGTCTGATCAATGCTACTTGTTTCTGATAAAATATGAGGAATGCTGGTCAACTCAGTAATGCCATGGCTTCTTTCTAATTTCTATGCTTACAATACAATGAAGTCACATTTCCTTGTATTGTAAAACAAACAAACAAATAAATAAATAAATAAATAAATAAATAAATAAATAAATAAATAAATAAATAGATAAATAAATAAATAAATAAATTCTAAGAGCTGAATGTATGTAAAGAGAGTCTGTTTTGTGAGAAAGAGGTTTAAGTAATATTTTCATATAATAATATTTCTCCTGATGTCTCTGAAGTTGCTTGTAATTCATCTTTAAATCATTAAATGATTTTTAGTGCAAGTGCTACATTTTGTCCTTGTTTAGTTTAGTCATTGAAATGTTCAAACTGTCATTTTAAAGTTTTTAATGTTAGCTACATTTTTTAAAATAATATTTATAATTAAAACGATATTTCATATAATTAAAAAATGTATAATGTTAAATTAAATAAATATATATTTATATTTAAAATGATATTTTATATAAAAATAGTATTTTAAATAATTGTTCCATTTTATAATGTTAAATAAAAAAAACAGATTCATTAAATAAAAATATAGTATGCAGCAGAAGAAATGCATGTTTTTGCTAACAGCCAACACACAGCAACAAGGAGCATGTGTAAGCTCTCCTAAAAAAGGTAGCATAAATGATGCAGTTTTAGTATTCACAAAGCTGAACCCTGGCGCTGGGCAGAAGGCCTTGGGCTTCTAAGAATTCTAAGTGGCATTCTTGCTCTCTCCATGTTTTCAGGGTTATGTACAGATGTAGGAAAGCCAGATGCTTTCCTCTTCATCACAGACCTAAATTCTATCTGAGAATTTGACGCCCCACATTGAACTGTCCACAGAAAACAGCAATTACAAATTCACCACTTTTTAAATGATTTTCAACGACCACCACTCGATGCTCATGGGTCCATGGTGCCAGGGATATGACTATAAAGATTGCATCATCTACTCTGCCTGTTATTAAGGGAGTTTACCCATCCTTATAGCTGCTGCATGCCGGCTGTTCGAAAAGCATGCATTTCCTCTTCTGCACACTGTATAATCTATTTTTATTTAATTTATTGAATTATTTTTTTAACATTATAACATAAAAATTATTTTAAATATTACTTCTATATTAAATGCCATTTTAAATATAAATGTATATTTATTTTAATGAATTAATTTTTATTTAATATTATAAAATGTAAAAAGAATATTTATATTTATATAAAAATTATATTTTTATATTAAATGCTATTTTTAATATAAAATATTTTTGAATTCATTTATTTGTTTTAATTTGACATTTTACAATTTTAAATAAATTAAACAAAAATTAAATATTACACTTGCTGATTTATAAAAGTTAGAACACTGAAAATGCTTAAATCACAATTCTATCTGTGTAAATTTATATAAATAAGAAACATGTACATAGATATCCGTTTACATTTACGGCAAACCATGCTGGTGTTTTCATTCTGAGCCACACAGAGGTATGTACTATGTTTCTTTCTTCACCTTTATAAATGCTGAACGTAGTCCGAGTGTACACCTGCTTAAAAATAGTGCCGACTTAGGGTTATAATCGAAATTATAATGAGGTCCACGGGGCAAACAGGATCGCTGTTGTGTTGGAACAGTGAATGTTGGAACAGTCAGCACATTTTTTGAGTTCCAATAGTGTCAGCTTTTCTGTCTTTTCACTCATCCGCCTGTAATGTGATTAGTTGCATATATTTACATAGATACAATTAAGAGTATACCGCAATCTTCTGCATCTATATAGGTTCAGCTAAATATAACATGATGGAATTTAATTTAATTTAAATGTAATTTCCTTAATGAAAGAGTTAAACTGCACCTTGATTTTATATTATTACTGAAATATTAACTTTTATATTATTAAAAGAAATATTAAAAGAAATTAAAAATCTTTATACCACTAAGATACAGTACACTGTCCAATGACTTTGACAAAATAATGAAAATATTTATAATGAAAATGAATTCTGTGCTATTATTTATTTATTTATTTTTAAATGATGACTTCATATTACATACTGTATATTTGATTCATATTACATATATGGAGATCTTCTACCAGTCTGTGGTGGCAAGTACCATTTACTGTGTTGTGGTCTGCTGGGGGGGGCAGCATCAGCACCAGAGATGCCAGCAAAATTAACAAGCTAATTCACAAGGCTGGATCTATCACTGGATGCAAGATGGAGATGTTTGAGTCAGTGATGAACAGGAGGTCACTGAACAAACTGCTGTCCATCATGGACAATGCGTCTCACCCAGTCTACAATACACTACAGAGTCAGCGGAGCTCATTCTCCAAAATACCCATTCAGATTTGTCACAGAGAACGTTACAGGAGGTCATTCATACCATCGTATTCTAGACCCTCAATGTTCTTCATATTTATTATACACTGTCAGCTTACACATGTGTACTGTGACATAAATACTGATGTAAATATGGTGAAATCCAACTGTGTTTCATATCTGCACTGCTACATTTAATTTAACTTATTGTTTTCTATATTTAAGGTTTTCCTCTTTCTTCTTAGTCTTATCTTCTGTGTGTATTTCACAATCAGAATCAGAAAGAGCTTTATTGCCAAGTATGTTTGCACATACAAGGAATTTGTTTTAGTGTCACAAGCTGCAGTGCACAGAGACAACAACAACAATACAAACAACAACAACAAAAAATAGGATGAGAAATAAAAACACACATATTTAAATAGGAAAATAAAGTAATTTGTATGTACAGAATAGAATAGAGTGAGTTGAGATGTAGGGATGTGGGGGTGGTAACAAATAAATAAGAGATTATTGCACTTTTTTTTATTGCCCAATGTTGGGAACATTCAACTGTTCAAAAAGTAGATTGCTCGTGGGAAGAAACTGTTCTTGTGCCTGGCTGTCCTGGTAGTTGCTGCTCTGTAGCGCCGGCCACATGGCAAAAGTTCAAAAAGGAGATGGCCTGGATGTGAGGGGTCCAGAGTGATTTTCAGAGCCCTTTTCCTCACTCTGGATGTATACAGTTCTTGAAGAGTGGGCAGAGGAGCACCAATAATCCTTTCAGCAGTCCGAACCGTTATCTGTAGTCTTCAGATGTCTGATTTTGTAGCTGAGCCAAACCAAACAGTTATAGATGTGCACAGAACAGACTCAATGATGGCTGAGTAGAACTGTGTTAGCAGCTCCTGTGGCAGGCTGAACTTCCTCAGCTGCCTAAAGAAGTACAATCTTTGTTGGGCCTTTTTGAGAATGGAGTCTATGTGAGTGTCCCACTTCAGGTCCTGAGAGATGGTGGAGCCCAGGAACCTGAATGTCTCCACTGTTGGTACAGTGCTGTTCATGATGGTGAGTGGGGGGAGTGCAGGGGTGTTCCTCCTGAAGTCCACTATCATCTCCACTGTTTTGAGCGTGTTGAGCTCCAGGTTGTTAAGACTACACCAGGCAGCCAGCTGCTCAACCTCCTGTCTGTAAGCAGACTCATCACCATCCTGGATGAGGCCAATGACTGTAGTGTCGTCCGAGAACTTCAGGAGCTTGACAGATGGATCAGTAGAGGTGCAGTCATTGGTGTAAAGGGAGAAGAGCAGTGGGGAGAGGATGCAACCTTGGGGGGCGCCAGTGCTGGTGGTGCGGCTGTTTGACGTGAATTTCCCCAGTTTCACTAGCTGATCTGTCAGAAAGCTGTTGATGCACTGACAGATAGAGTTAGGAACAGAGACCTGGGTTATCAAGCTTCATATTTCACTTATAAGAATGGACTGCAATGATCTAGAGTGTATTTAGTAGAAGGTACAGTGGCTTAGTATCTTAGTAGCTAGCAGGTTTTCCTTGAAACTCTAGGGATGGGGTTGTAATGTAGTTGACTATATTCACGTTTCTTGGCGGAAGCACGTAATATTAGCCTAAACCTCCCCAAGTGGTGGTTGTCATGTGAAAAGTTGGCAAGAGGATGTAAATTGGCAAACTGGTCTGGAAAAAATCCACAATTCAAATGATCTGGAACAAACCAAATATGGACCTTGTCATTCCTGGAGATTGGAGGTGTGTGTGGAACAACAGGCAGTTGATTCATCTCACAGGTAGATAAGTGGGCTAAACAGTCAGCTGGTTTGTTATCTACACAACATAGATCTATGTGAGTTGCTCATTTTGTTGTTGTGGCTGTTGGAGTTCGTGTTCATGAGAAGCCAGCTGATCGCTTCCATCTGTTGAGCCGTCTGGGTTTCCAGAGCTTCTGTTCGATGGCACAATGTTTTTTAGCAAGAGAGAGAGAGATAGAGGGAGAGAGAGAGAGAGAGAGAGAGAGAGAGAGACTTAATTCAACAAACAGAACATGACAGGTTACGTATATGGAGGTTTGCATGAACACCAACAGACAAGAACATTAGAACTCGAAATTGTTGTCCTTCAATGCACATTTTGATTTGCCACAAATTTTATGCCCTTCCTGAGGCAACCGCTTCAATTTTATCCAGGCTTGGGACCAGCATTAAGAGTTAACGCCTCAGTGGTTGGGTTGGTTCCCTGTCCAGAATTCGAGCTGCTGGACCACCAGAGACCCTAAACCTAGAAGTATTACTCTTTTTTGTTGAGAGATTGGTGGCGTGGGTGGTCTGTTCAATTTTTAGCCCATGCTTGGTGGCACAACTTCCTGTGAAGAACCTTGACATGGAATGCTTGGCTTGGGTCAGTTCTTTGTAAGCAACCATACAGTTTACATACGCTTCGTATCGGTCATATTGGTCATATTTTTGGGCGGCTGGAAGGAATTATCTGCATTTACATTATTTCTTATAGAAAAATTTGTTTCACAATACAAATTTTCGCCTCAAGAACTCGCCTCCAGTTTGAATTAAATTCGTATGCCGAGGTTCCACTGTAACCAGAATGTGTTCCTGGACACTTATTTTCCTGTCATTCTTTGGCTCCACTTATCCCCTTAGAGAGAATCAGTTCTTCTATTCGGTTCTACTCACTGATAGGAATAAAACATTTTACTGGTTGTTTTTGAGATGACTCCACCCCCATCTACATCTACACAATGGCTCACTGAGTGATGAGGATGAAAATGATGTAAATTACATGCCATGGTCTTCATACTCAGATCATCTCAACATAATTAAATTGCTATGGGAGATTTTCGAGCGACATGCTAGAGACTGTTAAGAGAGGAAGAATGGCGTTCATCATCTCGGTAGTGTCGGAGAGACTAGTCGAATTTATTCCAAGGTGCACTGGAGTGTAGATTTATAAAGCATGGCTTCGAGAGACAGTGTGAACTAAACCTTCTCATTTACACCATGCTTTAATTAAATCATCAATTTAATCCATATTTTATGGTGATCAGTGTGATGATATCAAGATTGTAGAAGTTTAGGAAATAACATTTACAGGATATGGTTGAAGATCTTATTGTGTGTGTGTGTGTGACCACCTGATCTACACTGTAGACCTTTTACCTTTGTTTCCACAGACTCATACATTCTCAGGAACCTAGTTAACATACAATACCGTAGGGTGAGAGACCTAAACTGGTAATCCATCTGGTGCTCTGGTTATTAAATATCGCAAAGATGCTCATGGGTATAATAAAGTTTGCATTATAGAAGGTAACGAGATGCATTTAACATCAAACATCCTGTACCTGTGACTCCATTTTAGTTCCTGTATATTGAGCATGTGTGGTTTGTACAATAAATATTTTTATTTCTCTCTCCCTCTCTCCCTCTCTCCCTCTCACACACCCTTTGTCACTCTCTTTCTCCCGCCTCTGTCTCTGTCTCTCTCTCTTTATCTCTCTTTATCTCTCTCTCTGTCTCTGTCTCTCTGTCTCTCTCTCTCTCTCTCTCTCTCTCTCTCTCCTCTCTCTCTCTCTCTCTCTCTCTCTCTCTCTCTCTCTCTCTCTCTCTCTCTCTCTCTCTCTCTCTCTCTCTCTCTCTCTCTCGCTGAGTCCAGACCAGGAACCTTTCATCACTGTGAATTATTGATAAATCCACATCATCCTTTTCATTCCTCCTCTCACTGGCTGTGAGTGATGACCACACACCAGCTTTCACAACATTCGCTTCTTGTCATTAATGTTAAAGAATTTTATCATTGTGAAGTCATCACTTGTTTAATCTTTCTCATAATATAAAGCTCGGTTTTTCTTTGACTTTTTCCACACTTTATTTATAATTCCTCTACATATTTACACAATTTCAAACATTTTAAGAACACATTTTAACAATTAATTAGGTGAAAAAATGAACAGAAGACAGATGAACTAAAACATACCCAAGATATAAAGATACATATGCACTGCAGGCAATAAAGTATAATTATTTCTAATAAAGTACCAGATATACACAAGAATTTAAGCCCTGCTTTTAAAGCTTGATCTTTTTCTGTATCTGTTTTTGTTATCACACTGAATGGAGTCAGATAATTATTATAAATTAGACTGATTGCCAGATACCTGTCCTTGATTCTAGAAGAGCTGAAGATAATATTTATTTTATTCCATCATACTGTATGTTGTTTTTTCTGTATTTTGAATATACATACTTACATGTATTCATTTCTTACAGGATATATATCCTTTATCCTGGTCAGGGTTGTGTTGGATTTAGGAGCACTGGTGGCAGGAGGTGAGAATCCACCCGGGATGAGACTTGAGGCTGCTTAGGTCTTTGTTCAGTCTCTGGCCACTTCAAGACTGGACTGCAGCTCTCTACTGGCAGGTCTAACTGTGAATGCAATTTTTTCTCTGCAGATGATCCAAAATGCAGCTGTGCGACTTGTTTTTAAGGTGCCTAAATTCTCCCACACCACCCCGTTGCTGCTCCTCCGCTGGCTTCCTGTAGCTGCTGCATCAGATTAAAAATACTGACGCTTGCCTACAAAGCCGAGAATGGACCAGCACCATCTTACCTCAAAACTCTTATCACACTGCAACTCGCTCCATCAGATCTGCTAGCACTGCTCGACTGCTCCCACCATCTCTCAGGGTAAGAGATAGGTATACATCAAGACTCTTCTCTTCTAGCACCAAGATGGTGGAATGAACTTCCTCTAGATGTCACTGACTGTCTTCAAACAGAGGATGAAGACCTACCTCTTCCTGAAGCACTTAAACTAGCTCTTATATTCCCTGTTTGTTTTATCTATTGTATGTTGTAGGCTGATGGTATACTAAGTTTGTGACCTACTGAACCAGTGTTAATGTATTCTTTGATAGAGACTGAATAAGAGCGTCTGCCGAATGACAGAAGGGTTAATGTGAATGTAAAGCCTAACCATTTAACTAGCAGCTGAGAGGAAAACCTGGATGACACGAGATGGAAACATTACTTTTTGTGCTTCTATTACTGTTTTAGTATCTTACATAAATATAATAATAAAATAAAATAAAATATTAGGACACAGAGATCTCAGACATGGTCAACTATTAATAAGTAAGATGGCAGGAGAGACTTTATTTCAAATATCTATTTCCTATTCTTAACCCTTGACTCATGTCAGGTTTTCTTGCTGAAAAAGGGGTTTTCTTGCTCCAAAATAAATTCTACCATCTTACTAGTATTCTCAAGTTTTTTTCCTCAAGAGAGACAACTTTTAGAAACCAGCCCAACACCTGCTTTCTATCTTTGTGTCTGCAGTCAGTTCTTTGAGTGAATCCCAGCCTGGGGCAAATGCTGAAGTCGTCTGCTGTCGGATTTCTGCTGTGAAATCCGTTCTGTTTGAGTGAGAAGGAGCTGATAGACAGGATAAGGAGACACGGTGAAGACGTGACCATCATTCATTCACTTTAAAACAACCTTCAAACAGTGAGCATACGTCCAGTTATTATTTATTACGTCTATATTTATACACGAGCGCAAGAAACCTGGATCACTGTGTCAGGTTTATAATTACACACCAGCTTCATCAAACATTCTGGAAAGGACTGGACAGTGGAAATCATCCATGATGTGATGTTCTGTTTCGTATTGAAGTCCTAAGATGGCATGCATTATAATATTTTTTATCTCTCTTGTTCTCTCTTGTGATCACGATTCATCCATTCATTGTCTACCGCTTATCCGATCTATTCTCGGGTCACGGGGAGCCTGTGCCTATCTCAGGTGTCATTGGGCATCAAGGCAGGATACACCCTGGACGGAGTGCCAACCCATCACAGGGCACACACACACACACACACACACACTCTCATTCACTCACACAATCACACACTACAGACAATTTAGAGATGCCAATCAACCTACAATGCATGTCTTTGGACCGGGGGAGGAAACCGGAGTACCCGGAGGAAACCCCCGAGGCATGGGGAGAACATGCAAACTCCACACACACGCCGGAGGCGGGAATCTTTTAAATCTTACTGAACTGTGTAACTTTCACAGATCATTTTTTAAAAAGTTGTCAAAATGGCCCTGAACTCATTCGTCTCTCTAATTCTTCTCTTTCTCTCTCTCTCTCTCTCTCGCTCTCTCTGAGACCAGAGCAGGAACTTTTCACATTTCAGCGTTGTGAATTATTGATAAATCCTCTCTGTCTTTTTCATTCATCCTCTCACTGGCTGTAAGTGATGACCGCACATCGGGAAGCTTTCACAACATTCACTTCTTGTCATTAATGTTAAAGAATTTTATGGCTGTTTAGTCATCACATTAGTTGCTTTTTAAGCTGCCCTGCTTTTAAAGCTTGATTTATTTTGTGTCTGTTTTTGTTTTGTATCACAGTCTGATCCCTGTCTTTTTGTAGCTGTGGTTGTGTATTGTGTGTCCTTGTGTGTTTTTCTTCTCTTTTCTTTTTTTAAATACGTACAATTACAATCAAGATGATGTAATGAAAGGTATATTTATGCTTAAATCTGAAAAAAATGCAGAACTTACATAAACAGCGGTAACCAATATCATTAGATTTCTTTAGAAAATTTATTTAACATTTGGTGGTCAGGATTGTAGCAGATGCTTCCTCTGCATGATATATGAATAAATTTTGGATTACAAATTAATGCATTAATGTTCTGAGTACTTCAACAGTCAACTGGTTGTATTTGTATTTGTATTTATTTATTTATTTGTTTGTTTGTTTGTTTGTTTGTCATTCATATTTTTCTTGTATACATTGGAATAAATTGTCATTCCTCCGGGACCATGATGCAACACATAACAGCACACAAGACTACACAACAGTGTGAGACAAGGGCAGGACAGTAAATCAACAGTGTTGTGCATGAAAGCTATTGCACAATAGCCTAAAAGACTAGTGTGTAGCAATGGGTGTCAAATACATGTCATATATATTGAATAAAATAACTTATTATTTATTATTGTTATTATTATTGTTTTGTTGTTGTTGTTGCTAGGCAACACAAAGCTTTTCATCCAACTTCAGCACTCATTAGCTTAATCTCCAAATTAGCAAAGAAATCTGAGATAAACCTTTTTTTCTTATCATAATTTCCCCTACAAACAGATGGGCGATTTGCTCCTCTGCATTCTGTCAGGACAGCTGGAGATGTGAAACCTGACAAACAGGTGGGTGCAAAAAAAAAAAAAGAAAAGATAAAAAAGATGCTATTTTAATAGTAGTTTTAGTAGTATATGTTAAAAATATACATTATTTACATCTATGTTGTTGTTTTGGTGTTGTTGTGAATTTCTATACTTTTATGAACTACTGAATAAGAACTAGAAGTAAATCTTCCATATCCAGATATATACAAACAGGATTTTATCTACCAATCAGAATGAACTGTCTGCTTTTTAACCTCATTTTTTACTTTAATGCAAAGAACCACTTCATTCCTGCTTGCTTAAGAGTCTTGTGCTTGAAAGATTGAATTTAACAACATTTTGTATTATTCTACTGTATAGACACCATTTCAGTGAATATTATTTTAGGCTCATGAGCCACATGTTAGTGTATATATCTTCTTCTTCTTTCAGCTTTTCCCTTCAGGGGTCGCCACAGCGAATCATCTCTCTCCACCTATCCCTATCTTCTGCATCCTCAACACTTGCACCCACTAGCTTCATATCCTCATTAATTCCATCCATATACCTCCTCTTTGGCCTTCCTCTTTGCCTCCTGCCTGGCAGCCCCATGTCCAACATTCTCCTACCAATATACTCACTCTCCCTCCTCTGAACATGTCCAAACCATCTTAATCTGGCCTCCCTAACTTTGTCCCCCAAACGTCCAACATGAGCTGTCCCTCTGATGTACTCATTCCTAATCCTGTCCAATCTTGTCACTCCCAAAGAGAACCTCAACATCTTCAGCTCTGCTACCTCTAGCTCTGACTCCTGTCTCTTCCTCAGTGACACTGTCTCTAAACCATACAGCATGGCTGGTCTCACCACTGTCCTGTACACCTTCCCCTTGATTCTCGCTGATATTTTCTGATCACACAGAACTCCCGACACCTTTCTCCACCCATTCCAACCTGCCTGCACTCGCTTCTTTACCTCATTCCCACACTCTCCATTACTCTGGAATGTTAGTGTATATATGTGAGACAAAAAAAACAGATAATTCACCAATACCATATCAATATCTCCAGTTAAATGTGATCATTTATTGGATTTGATTTGAAACTGAATGCCTGAATGCACGAACAGACTGAATGTGGTATGTCATGTCCATCCCCTTCGTAAGTATATGGACTTAATGTGATACATCATGAATCTACTCAGAATAATCCATACCACTGAAATGGGGGTAAAAATCAATAGCTAGCCAAAAAAAATTCATTCCAGTTGGCGTGAAACTCTTCAAAAGCAACATGGACTTTTACTGTAGGTCAGATTTTTAGCTTTTGAATAAAGAGTTATGTGATTAGCACATTTTAAGACCTTTTTTTTTACACTTGGAATAGTTTCCTGTGGGATTTACACAATCCTGGGTTATCTTGTTTATTCACATTTCTTTCCCCGGGGTTAACACTGAATCCTGGCTCTAAATAATCTGATGTTTCACACTTTACATACTTAAACCCTGCTGCAATCTTCTTTCTTCTTTATTTGCATACCAACAACCCTGATTGGATAAATCCAGCGTGTGACCACTTTAAATAACGGCTCGTCTCACATTTTCACATCGGTAAGGGAAAAAAGTTCAGGTCCGCAATTCTGCACCTGAGCAGCTCTTGTTATCTTTCACAGCTTTATCATCTTTTTTGTTCTTTTTAAATTGGTTGTGTAGTTAACCAGATGTTTGTTGATATCCAGCTTTGATCATTTTTTCACTGACAGCCCCACAGTATGCCCTGAACAGACTTTTCATCTGTTGAAGAAAGGACAGTTACATTATTTACTGTCCAGTGTCACCCAAATGAGGATGAGGTTCCCTTCTGAGCCTGGTTCCTCTCGAGGTTTCTTCCTCATATCATCTCAGGGAGTTTTTCCTCACCACCATCACCTCAGGCCTGCTTATTATGGATAAATGTTAGGGATATATAATATAATATAATATAATATAATATAATATAATATAATATAATATAATATAATATAATATAATATAATATAATATAATATAATATAATATAATAATTGTTACGGGGGCAAGTGCCCCCGATGGACCACTAGGGGGCTTCAGCAGGGGTTTTGTTTATTTATCCATGTGTTTGTTCTAGCCACGCCTTTACCTAATGTGTTCATGCTTGTCACCTGTTCCTAATGTGTGTGTAATTATGTTCCTTATTTATAGTGGCCGTCTGTCTCCCTTTCTTGGCCAGTCTTCGTCTTAGTGTATGTCCGTGTGCTTCTATGTCGTTTGTTTAATAAAACCCCTGTCCGCTGTCTAACTCCGCGTTGGGTCTGCTTCCTTTACACCGGCTGCATCATCATCTTCATCACCACCATAATCTGTAGCAGCGACCCGTGACAGAAAGACTGGCCTAAACCGTACAGACCCAACGCGGCGCGAGGTATGCGAGGCTTCCTTTTTTCCCCTGATCTCCCTAGCACGCCCCGTTTGGATTTTTTGTTCCCTCCGGCACATCTTTCCGCGTCTTTTTTCCCTCCATAGCGGAAAGATGTTTTTAACCTCCCTTTTTTTTTTTTTTTTCCTTTTGTGCCGGCACTCGCTCCGCTATTTTCCCTGTGAGGAATACGTCTCCGTTTCCGGTGGAGCGTATTGCCTCACTTCCGTCGGCGGAGTGGAGTACCGGCTACCCTCGCTTCAGTTTTTTGAGTTTTTCGTTTTTCCCGGAGTGGTTTTTTTTTTTTTTTTCCTTTTCTCCCTATAGACCTGTTTTCCTGATCCGGTGAGGTCTCCTGCTTGGATTATTTTTTTGTTTTTCTTCGGTATGGGTGCATTGCTCCGCCTCTTTCCTGTGGGGGCGTTTTTCTCTTCCTGTTTCCATACAGGACGCCGCCTCACTTCTGTCGGCGGAGGATGGCCCCGATGAGACCTGTTTCTTCTTCCTCTTCATCGCCGGGACTCGCTCCGCCTCATTCCTCATCGGCGGAGGAGATCGCCGGCCACACCTCCCTCCCTCCCTCCCTGTGGGGGCCTTCGGCCCAGCCGGGCTGAGGTCGTCGCTCATCTCGACTACGCGTCAGGGGACGTCGTTCGGTGCTGCTGCTCGGCGGTGGACGTCGTTCGGTTCTGCTGCTCGGCGGTGACGTCGCTCGGCCCCCCTGCTCGGCGGTGGATGTCGCTCGACGCTTCTGCTCGGCTGTGGACGTCGTTTGGGACCCTCCGGCCTTACCGTCGTGCCCGTCTCTCCCCCCATTTGCCTCGCTTTGCTCCTCGCTCCTCCCACTCACCTCACCGGGTTCCTCGCTCCCGCCTCCTGCCTCGCCTTGCACCTCGCTCCCCCCCACTTGCCTTGCCTTGCTCCTCGCTCCCCCCCTTGTTGCCTCTTAGGTTTGTTTCTTCCGAATCCGACAGCTGGGGTTTCCCTGGCCCGAAGGGTTTTTCCGGAAAAAAACCAAAAGGGGGAAAAACAAGGTTCATTCCGTTGGGTGCCTTCGCCGTGGACTTACTGTAGGTCAGTTTTTACTTTTAATGGGGGAAATTTTGCCCTTTTTTCCATTGGAATAGGGGGTTTTCACAATGGGTTTTTGTTTATTTACCATTTTTTGTTCCTAAGGCCAAAAACGGCCCTTTCCCTTTTAAATGTGTTTCTTTTTTTTTTGTCCAACCCCTGTTGGAAAAATGTGTGTGAATTAAAATGGCCTTAATTTTAATTGGGGGGTTGGCCGTTCTGCCCCTCCCTTTTTTTCTTGGCCAGTTTTCCCGTTTTTTTAAAGGTTGTGTTTTCCGTTTTTGTTGATATGTTTGTTTTTTTCACTGACAACCCCGGGTTTCCTTTGGGGGTTCTTAATTTCCGTGTTGGGTGGTTTCCCCTTTACCTTTCCCCGGGCTGCATCTTTCTTAAATTTTCCCACCACCATAATTTTTTGGAAAAAGTTAGGGATCTGACAAATAAATATAATATAAAAAAAAAAAAAAAAAAAAAAAAAAAAAAGTAACTTAACTTTAGTATTTTTTCTATGTTTCTATACTTTTGTAAAGCTACTTTTTTTGTCAATGTCCATTGTTAAAAGCTCTGTACAAATAAATTGAATTGAATTCTGACCAGAACTGTAAAAAAAAAAAAAAAAACCCCACAAACAAACATCTCCTCTTTACTCCAACTGCTGTGTTTTCCATCAGCACTTGAAACAGTCGTGATAACCCTTCTAAATTACAAGCCTGAGATGTTCCTCTACCCGGGGTTAAAAGCAGGATTTAGAACGACAATAGCCCAGGGGTTAAGTGCAGCGTGAAAAGGCATTTTGTCTGTAGCTGAGTTTATATCCTTAACTCTTTTGCTGCTAGTTGAATAACAGAGCTTTTCTTTCAAACCTAACAAACTAACCTACATTTACAGATGTTTAAAATCCAAGTTTTTCCAGTTTCGACAGCAATATCTGATGTGGTATAGAAAAAAAATTAGAATATTAAAAATCTTGAGCTTCAGTAGTAAACCGAACGAGCTGAAATGGTTAATAAACCCAGCAATGCTGCAGGCTTGCCATCTGTATTGCACACATTCTCAGCTTCGTTGTTCATCATTTGGTCATGTTCCTGCCTCCCGTGACATCCGCCTTAGGGTGAAAAACATGCGGCCACATATTTCAGAACCAGCTCCATTGCCAATGAGAAACAGAGCCAGATGCAGCAGTTAGACACAGGCACATCTGTCAGTGAAGTAGACACATGCTGAAACAACACCTTCCACCTGCTGGAATCACAGACAAGCTGTGGGACTGATCTGTCCTCTCTAAAAACAGATATGAGCCCACATTGCCCTTAGAGGAGGTTCTGTTTGGGTTCTCCGCATTCCAGCAGACCACAGTGGCTCAGTCTGAAGCAAAACATGTCAAGTTCCTCAGCTGAATTCCTCATGGTTTCTACTAAGGATTGTATTATTTTTTAATTAATGTATACATTTACAAAATTTGCCCGACGTCCTTATCCACAGTGACTTAAAACTTCCTCTTTTATATGACTGAGCAGTTGAGGGTTAGGGCCTTGCTCAATGGCCCAAATGTGGCAAATTGGCCCTACAGTAGATACAACATGTGAGAGTTGACCAAAGACACATCAAAACAGCTAGATTAAAAAAAAAAACCTAATAAGTGTGCCATGTGACTCAGCACACACCACCACACATAAGTGGTAGCTCAGTGGTTAAGGCGTTGGACTGATCAGAGTTTGAATCCCAGGTCTACCAAGCTGATAGATAGATAGATAGATAGATAGATAGATAGATAGATAGATAGATAGATAGATAGATAAAATAAAAGATAGAAAGGGAAAAAAAGTTTGCTGTGGATAAGTACAGAAAACTGCTCTTTGCTACTATAAACCAGTGGTGCTGAAAGAACAGCAGCATTTCAGCACCAAGGCCAGTGCTGAGGAGTGTAACTACAAGGTGGGGTGGCTAAAAGTGCACCAAATGACAGTGGACCAATCAGGAGTGCGCTCTAACTTTTCACAAGTCTGGTCCGGCACTAGAGGGAGTTCCAGGTGGTGACTAATGCTACATGTTATGTCCAATTCCTATGTTTTTAGAGCCTACGCTGTGAGAAGGATGACACACTCCAGTCACCTGAACCAACCCACGCTCCTGGGTCCGCCTCGCTACCTTGCACCTCTGCCTCCTCACCCACACTCTGCTGTAGCCTCCAGCACCACCTCATCTTCACCAGCACCTGAGAGCTACTTAATTCTATTTCTCCTTGAACAATTTTGTAAATAAAAGAGCACTATTTTCGCTAGATACCCGACTCTGTGCCTTTCTTCATGTTTCTACTCACTGCTTGAGTGTTACATGCATGCAGTATGATCACCATGGTAACCTTGCTGGTTTGCTAATATTAGATTATATAGATTAGATTATATATAAGATTTAGAGATTGAATTCATTTTGTACAGTTTACTGTTAAACTAATTAGATCAGTAATTGTTATTTGTTATGGTCACGTCACGAGTTTCGGAAGCTGGAGTTTTCGAAACTGCTCCACTAGTTGTGACTTGATTGCTAATTTTGTAGTTTTCTATACAGTATTCCCCCGAAATTCACGAGGGTTACATTCCAACAACAATTTTGAAAAACCGTGAATTTTGGATGTGGTAAAAAAGAAGTAAAATGTATGGGTACTCACCAATAATGAATACTGTACGATGAAAGCAGGGGATTTACAGCTTCAGGAGGAGTAGTATATTCTCCCAGGTCTTCCGGTGGGGTTTCAGGCTGGCTTTTCTTGATAGGTTTGAGGAACATTGTAATGGGAAGTTGCTGCCGTAGTTTCTTCATGGTGGTTAGGACGGTTTTTTATGTCTGAATGGCAGCATCAATGCCATTATTAACTTTGAGATCCCGAACCATATGGGGATGCTTCAATCATCCCTTGCAACTCCTTCGCTGTTTTCATAATCTGGGACAGACGTTTCAATGTCAGGCCCTGCTCCTGATCTGTCGTTTCCCTCTCATCCTCACTGGCAGACTTTGTTGACTCCAACAAATCCTCAACCATCAGGGGTTCAGAGTGGGCATCAATAAGTTTTTCACTCAGCAAAACACTCACGAGAAAAATCCGTGAATGACTGAGGCTGTGAATACTGAACTGTGAATTCTCAGGGGTATACTGTACATGCATCATCCGCCTTTAAATGGGAGGGTTGCGTCAGGAAGGGCATCCGGCATAAAACCTGTGCCAAGTTGTTGTGCGGACCAGTTGGTCCACTGTGGTGACCCCGAACAGGGAGCAGCCGAAAGCAACTTCATCAGCCGCCTTCATTAGCATTGTGGGTATGCATTGTATTATCTTCATCTACATTGTTAAGCCATTGTTTGAATGTCTATGTTTTGTGAGCGCTGCTGCTAATTTGCTAGCCTAATGCTAATGTGTTGCTAGCTTGTTCAGAGTTCATATCAGGATTTGCAATCTCTGTCAATACAGTTTTGTGTTAAATATGCTTTGAATAACATATATAATAATGTAAACAATGAGGTCTACTTTGAACTTATATTCAATTAACAGCATCAACAACATGGACATGTAGAAGGCCTTAAGCTATTGGGCTATTCTTTTACACACACACAGGTTTGTCCAGAATGAAGAAATGCTTCTTTCTTTTTTTTTTTTTTCTTCCATCACTTTCTTTCATCAAATTCAGCCAGGATCTCATCAGATAGCCATGCCTATCAGGCATCATTATGTTCCCTGAACAAACTAATGATTGCTTCTCCAGGAGAGAAGGATGTGTCACTTCCTGAAGCAGATCTCCAACATTTCCATCAGCTTTATCAAGAGTAATGAGTTCTCCAACAACCCATGCCCTGAGGTGTTATAGTTCAATTCACAGTAACAAGGATCCAGAAGGGTGGAGGTTCTCATCGGTGGTTGAATTGGTCTGGTGTTGTATTTTGACTAAATGTTTGATTTTATTTCTATGGTATTTCTACAGACCATCATCATCATCATCATCATCATCATCATCATCATCATCATCATCATCTTTTTCCACTTTACTTGAAGACTTCATTTCATCCTCTTATTTGTTTCGATCCCCATTTGGTTTACCATAGTTTAATACTGTAGAACCTTGGCATAAGATTTTAATTCATTCTGGAGGCAAGTTAATTAAGGCAAAAATTTGTATTGCGAAATGAATTTTCTCATAAGAATTAATGTAAATGCAGATAATCCGTTCCAGCCGCCCAAAAATATTATCATTATTACCAATACGAAGCGTATGTAAACTGTGTGGCTGCTTACACAGAATTGACCCAAGCCAAGCATTCCATGTCAAGGGTCCTCACAGGAAGTCATGCCACCAAGCTTGGGCTAAAAATAGAACAGATCATCCACGCCACCGATCTGTCAACAAAAAAACACGTGAAAAATCACCTAGCTTTTGAACCCATGCCAAAGGCAACGTTGGTACTCTCTTTGGTTGGCTTTGCTTGGCTTTCCACTGACGCAAACAAGTTTTGAATGACTCCTGGACGTACACACAACTTAGGTGCCTTTCTGTCCATTTCGTTCGTATGCCAAAAATGCTTCGTATGCAAATGTAAATTTCTTGTTTAACATTAATAATACTGCTGCTACCACTGAGAGACTGCCACTTTTTATTGAATTTGTCAGCCCAAGAATGTCAGTACCTCAATTTCCTCAGGATTTTGCAATTTTAAAATCACAGAAATTTAGCACAAAAACAGGATTTTTCAAAATAACAGCAGATTTTTTTTTTTTTTTACATATATGGGACGGGTCGTGTAAAAAACACGATTGATTTTGTGTTTCTTGTTTATTTGTTTTGTTTGTATTTTCCAATTTATTTATTTATTTTGAAAACTTTCCCAATTCAAACAGTTTTCGGGAAAATGCAACAAACCAAACAAACCCCACAAAATCAAGCATCTTTCACTACAGCAATCATAAACAGCTCCTGAAGGGACAGACTAACCAGGTCAAATATTTTTTTTTTAACTGCCTCAACCACTGTTATCAGTCACCATGCAGAAGAAATGTGACTTTCTCTGAGGAATCTCCCAGTGCAGCATGATGCATAACATCTGGCAGGTCTGCTGATAATATAATCAGTGATGGACGTCACTGGATATCAGGACGACGGAATATCATGTAGAGATGATAATATTGTTATAGCACCCAAGCCTATTTGGCAATTAATGAGCGAATGATATTGTCAGAAGATTAAAAACACACCGCGTGCGGCTTATCATTTGGCGTGGAGGATTTATCTGATGCAGCTTAATCAATGTTTTCAATGTTCCAAGACTTAAGAGCTTTTCACAGCATGATTAAGGAAAAGTTTTAAAGCGTTACAAGGCTTCATCTACTCATCCCTAGTGGGAATAATCACATCACTGGAAAAAATAAATGAGTTAAAACAAACAAACAAAAAAAAAACAAGAATAATGATCAGAGAATGCAATTTAAAATACATACTAAATTAAGGAAAAAAAAACCTCAAATAATGTGGTGAATGAAATGATAGGAATACAGAGAGGTAAAGGAGGGATAACAGCTGGCTGGAAAACAAAATGGCCCTGAACCTGCTGGTTGTGGTACGGATGGTCCTGTATCACTTGTTGACTGAGATTTCATAAGGTTGTGAGTTTAATTCCTGCAATGCCAAGCTATGAGTGTTTGCTCCTTTTAAATGCACAGGTGTATTTCCTGCTATTTTCACTAAGATGCCACTGCTGGGCCCTTAAACAAGGCCCCACAATTGCTCAGTTGTATAAAATTAGATGAATTGCAAGTTGCTCTGGATAAGGGCGTTTGCCAAATGCTAGGTTAGTGATACCTTTTTTATACACATGAAATGAACTGAATACTTTCTGAATGATTCCTTAATGTTTGAAATTTAATACTTTGTCTTTTACCTTTTTATGAATTTTTAACCCTCATTTTGGTTGATAATTCTGCATTGTTTCTGCTTCGCTTTGACCCCTGCTACAGACCACGATAATTATTTTTGGAAAAAGCCTGACTACAATAATTATACATTGCAGATGGCGCGTGATACAGCCTGGATTTGATCCAAGCCATAAGCAGAGCTTGTGCATTTCGGCCATTATGTTTAACGCTACATCGTTCAGAGGGCTTTCAGTTTCCTGACTAATCTTTATCTGAAAAACATTTTGCTCTCAGAAGACTGACAAGACCTTTTGCATTTCTAATGATTATTTTTTATCTACTACACAATAATCTATAAATTTCTTTTCATCGTCCAAAACAATGGTGTTTGCTTTTGAGATGAATTAATTATCCACACGTTTTAAAAAGCAATCAGAGAGGTTGAACTGGACAGCAGTGACCCTGGCATTTGAAGAAGTCATTTTCTTCAGTCCTCATCACTCCTGGTAATGGGATTCAATCAAGTTATTTCAAAGAAGAATAAACATTTGAACAAAACTGAGATTGTTCTGTTATGTTAGTGTTTCTATAGTTACACAGAGACTGTTATGGTAGGATGCAATACATACAGTAAATAAGTAGAAATCACTCACAAAATCTGTTTTGTTGATGATGTTATTACATTTTCTATAAGGAATTGTTGACTTAAGTACTTTGGTAAAAAAAACAACTCAAGACCAAGATCATATTTAGTGGGACCAACATCCAAAAGCACTAAGTCCTTAGCAACAGCTGTTTTTAGTCTGAAAATATCTCTTACAGTCACATGATACTTCATGATGCTCCATGTTAGATTAATTATTTGTCTTCCACTCTATGATCCTGTCTTCATTTCTTTCTTTTCTGAATGATTGTTTTTGGCAAAAGCTAACAAAATATTATAATTATTTATGACCAAATCTAGAGCTGTGAAACATCCTCGCTGACTCGTTACCATTTACAGCCAACCGCTTTAGAGTTCCAGCTACAGTAAGCCTTAACAAAATAAACATTTTTAATCAGTCATTAGATGTAGCTTATGCTAATGGGGGAAACAATGAGAATTTTGCCCTTTCACATTTTCAGAATAAGAGCTGATTATTTATATATAAATATATAGCCACTATTTATTGCTGTGTAGTGTCCTATGTGCATTTTGTTTATTTGAGTTTGCAGAATTGTGTATTGGACTTCTGGACATCTTTCATAGCTCCAGGTGACACCGACCGCTGGATTTGTGTTTTAATTATCAGCAGAGCAGGACATGGTCCTCTCTGCATATCGCATCTCAAATGTTATTTTCCTTTTTCCTGTGACAAGCCATTGCCCTCACAGCAGTGCACCATGGATCTGCGACTATATATATATATATATATATATATATATATATATATATATATATATATATATATATATATATATATATATATATATGTATATATATATATGTATATAGATAGTCGCAGTTGCTATATATATATATATATATATATATATATATATATAAATATATATATATATATATGCTGTGACATCCAAATGAACCACACTGATGCTTTATTTCATTGAAACATTTCATTTGAAACAATTTACAGGAAAATTATTATTGATGGATTATTATGCATGTCCTGAAGTTTTTTATTGTGTGTATTATAGCAAAATGTACGACCAGGACGTTATAAGTGTTATTCCTGAAAAAAAAACTGTTACAGTGTTTTCACATTCGAGTCCACTTTATAGAACCGAACCCAGGCTTCTTGAAATCGACCAAGAGGAAAAACATATAAGAAGAACCCACTTCTGTTCATGTTTACATTTCTGGCATTTGCCAGCCCTTATACAGAGCATCTGAAATTTTATCTCTTTTTATATAACTGCCCATTAAGGACCTTGCTCAAGGGCCCAGCAGTGGTAGATCTGGGATTTGAAATCACAACCTTCCAATCAGTAGCCCAACACCTTAACCACTAAGCTACCCCACTGTCCTGGTCACTGAGAAAGGACTTTGTTGGTCCACTTAGGCAGTAATGGTGTCTCAGACCTCTTTGTGTTCATACTGTTTCTTTGCAGGACCCAGTCCAATACACTGTAAAGACATACATTTGAAGATGACCAGTGGCTATTTGGACATCTAGGCGAAGTTCATTCCAACACCTCGGTGGCAGAACTGAAAAGAGTCTTGATGTATACCTACCTCTTACCCTGAGAGATTGTGGGACCAGTCGAGCAGTTAAATCCTTCTAATGTTGTATATAAGAAACTGACACGAGCATGAGCAACATGAGAGGAAAAGGACAGTTGATTGTCCATGGCTACCGCAAGGTTGCAAGCACTGGTCAAAGGGAGATCAGAGAGTTGTGCAGGGAGATCACAAGATTCTGGGCTGGGGATAAATCACCTTGGATGGGCCAGCAGTTCAGTTTTTCTGGGATTGAGTTTCAGCTGATGAGCCACCATCCATGATGATATGTCCTCCAGACACACTGAGATCCAAGCAAAAACCATGTTTCAGTATTTCAGTTTTGCTGAAAATTTCAGCAACTCTTTAGAATTTTGTGAGTTGTTGACAGTTGATATTTTATATAGTCCTCCTTTCAAATTTTAGAGGTGGAGCCGTGTCCTCTGCTGTCCACAATATCGCGCTTCCAGCAGCAGTCATGTCGGAATAGTGCTGTTTTTATGGACGTTTTTATAAACAAACTAAAGAAAATTTGTGAATAAAAAAAAAAAAGTGAATCTGGAGCAATTTGTGTTCACAATGCAGGTTTTTATCAAACCACTCCAATATCTGAAAGCAATAAAAGGGTCCGAAATTGTTTGGAGTGTTCACATATGGAGCCAAAATCCAGTGAACCGTGCACGGACCCTGTATGAAAACCCCCTTAAGGAACTCCTTGTCCTAACATTATATATTACAGCTAATATTTTAATGATTTCATGTCTATCATGTAAATTAGTGCTGAAATATATTGTCTGAAATAAACAATTTCTGAATAAATCATCCTGTAAATTTAAAATTCCTGTAAAATTCTTTCAGTTATCTTGATGATAATTTACCCATTATTTTTAGATGATTTATTTACTCTTGGTGAATTCCCACCATTAGCCAGCTCTCCTCTGTCCTCCCATACAGCAGAGAAGGTGTAGACTTATAACATGCTGTTTTTGCTTATAATGCATCACATGATCACATGATAAGTGTTATCTACATTGTTCAGCATACAGTATATATGAGCTCACAGACACACATGATTGGCTAGTGTTGTGTGATTGACAGGGCAGAGAAAGTGTGACACCCCTCCCATCCTGGAGTCATGTCCAAGTTTACTCTGAGAGTTAACGATATGAGAAAATAGTTCAGCTAATAGAATTCAGGTTGTTGATCAGAAAGCAAACTCGAAAAGCAGAGAATCATGAAAGCATGAAAGATCCAGTCATTTTTTTTTAAGAGAGAAGCCACTCTTCCCTTCACACTACAGCTGCAGCAGTGCTGTTGCACCTCAGCTGGGTTTCATCAAGTAGAACTTGACATCAGAGTGCTGGGATCTGCTCAGTACAGACTGCTGTGTTGTGATTTCTAAGCGTGTGTCAGTCCTGCGACAGCATCCCATCACCACTACCGCTCTCCTCCGACTGGTGCTGCTGTTGCTTTGGGGAGAAAAAGAGAGAGATGAACAGGCTCTGAGTCATGCTTTGAGATCCAGCAGTGCTTTCTTTTTCTTTTTTATCAAGGTTCTGAAGAAGGAAAGTAAACAAGTTAACCGTTCATCGTGACAATCTTGGACCCTCATTTTTCTGGACTGTTTCTTGGAAGTATTTAACTCCAGAAACAAACTTGCTGAATTTCTAAACCCTTACCCTTTTTTTTAATTCTGATTTGTAATCCTATCAGCTGAATATCTCCTCGGTACATTGCTGTTAGCTTTTTGAACATGTTCTATCCAGCATAAAATCGACTCTTTGTTTTCTCACCAAATGTGTCTGTTGATAAGAATCGGCTCCCTCTAGCCGTAAGTACCCTTGGCTACAACACAAGTGCATATGTATGACGCTGGTTGATGTAAAGCTGTGATGCCGGAGGTGTTTAAACTGCGCTGTTAACTGACTGCAGTCCACCGGTTGCTATAGACAGTTTGCCAGCCTCCTTTTATCCTGTCCATCAATCAAACACTAATGAGCACATTCAGCATTGAGAGGTGGAATGTTCTCTCTACAGTAATGACACAGATGTCATGGGGTGTCGTGTAGCAAGCTGATTGTATCTTAACAACATTAATAATCATGTTTTTCCAAAACAAACAAACAAACAAACAAAAAATTCCCTATTACTTCTGCTTCAACCTTTACTACTACTAATACTATTATTACTGCTACTATTACTTCTACTGCTACCATTACTGCTACTATTACTACTATTACTTCTACTGCTACTGTTACTTCTTCTACAACCTTTACTACTAACAATACTACTATTTCTATTACTACTGTTACTTCTACTAGTACTACTACTGCTACTATTGCTATTATTACCTCTACTGCTACTTTTACTATTACTATCATTCCCTCTGCTACTGCTACTACTACTACTACTACTACTACTACTACTACTATTACTTCTACTACTTGTTTAATATGAGGAAAGTTCTGCACAAGACCTGCACAAAAAAGAGATTTTGGTGGAGAAGCTATTGCGCTGAAGTAACCCCACCCTATCAGCCTCTGAAGTTGGGTGAATATATTCACAGGCAGTACTGGGTTAGGAGCTTACCAGTAGCAGGAGTGACCTGACCTGACTGACACTATTACTACTACTACTACTACTACTACTAGTGGCTTTCAAATACCCAAAGGTTGGTTTCAGAGGAAATCTCTGCCCTTTTCTGGAGACCCCCACAATTGGCTATGGTCACTGCGATTGACAGGAAAGAGACACCTGGAGAGCATGGTGTTGATAGATGATGAGATGAAATGAAATGAGATGAGATGTGACGAGACGAGACAAGATGAGACGAGACGAGACGAGACGAGACAAGACGAGACGTGACGTGACGTGATGAGACGAGATGTGATAAGATGAGAGATGTACCTTTATTAATTCCCTGGAGGAAATTAAAGTTCAGCACAAGTAAGAGGAGAAAACACAAAATCAAACCTATACATCAAAAATAGCATTAAATACTACTGATGTGCTTTCTGTCTTATTCATGTTCTAGAAGTAGAGTTTAAAAACCTTGCTGTATTATTTTGCATTTAACTTTGAGAAGGTTCTCATCCATCTCGCTCTGAACAAAGTGACTTAGTCGTAATTACGACTTCCTAAATTGTAAATACTAACTTCCCAGGAGAAGGACCCAGGAGAACCCACAGAGGATTCTGTCCACTGAGTTTTATCTCTTATTAACTTCAGTAGACCATGGCACAATAACTTTCCATACTGTAGCTGCTATAACATAAGCAATAACAGGAATGAACTTGTTCCTGGAAAGTTTCACAGCATTAACACTTTAAGGATTTCTAAAAATGTAAGCAGGTTCTTTTCACCTCGAGTTTAATGTCAATTTTTAAAAAAATCAAAAAGGGGAACAGCAGCATGGCAAAAGGGCATTTTAAATCCTAACATTTTATTCATGAGGCGAGAAGCGAGGAGCTGTTTAGAATATTTATCAGAGTGTTTAAGAGACTCCGAGTCACAGGAACACAATCTGTGCATAAGATTGGCAGAAAACTCATTACAACCAATATAAAAGAAATAACATGACAAATTGTATTTGCTTATCACTCAGAGATAGACCTTATAATATCAAAACCTTACTGATGACCAGCTTGGTTTTGTTTAGAATAAAAATAATTGGCTATTTGTACTTGGGTTGTGAGCAGGAAAGGGAAATTCTCAAGGTGAAATATATTTGAATCTCAGATGCACTTTGAATGAACTTTATTTACACTCTTCAATAATAAAAGCACAAAGAAAAGCCAAAAATGAAAACATTTCAATAAATAGTTCTTTTTGCTTAGTGTCATAAACAAATTTTTATGGCCTGAAGAACCTTTTCTTCATAAGGAAGGACCTTCTGTGCAAAGGAAACATTCATGGATGTTAATGGTTCTTCATAGAGCCATAGAAAAAACCCCCAAAAAGAACCATTTAAGAACCTTTTTTTTTTTTTTTTTTTACGAGTGTTGTAGTGTACACATTTAAGGAACGGTTCTGTATAGAACCTAAAATGTTTCTCTTCAAATCCAAAGAATGTTTTCATAGCACAAAAGTTTCTTTTTAGTCGAAAAAATGTTTTTTAGCTCCTTATAACAAGAAAAAAATGGGTTCTTTTAAGACCCTTCACATGGCATCAATGTGAAAACGCCTTTGAGGTTCTTTCTGGTGTCTTCTATTTTTTATTAAGTGTTTATTAATAAATCATGGCCAGCGGTTCAGTTGTCTGTCCTTTTATGTAAATTTTTCTCATTTAAATTATTAAGAAGCTCAAGCTACTCTTATTTCTTCCTCCAAAACAATTTTGAAAAAAAAAATCAATCAATAAATAAAAATAAATAAATAAATCACACAAATGGAGATCAAGTCTATGGCGAGTGTCATTCTGTGTGTAAAAACCTCGCGTCTACAGTCTGGGCTTGAAAGAAATCAGCCGCAGCCTTGCTTCCTGCTTTTTGCTATGTTTTATAATTCTTTGACAGCTGGTGGTGCTGTTGTGCTCTGTTCCACAAAAATAAAAAATAAAAAATAAATGAATGAATAAAAAAATTAAACTTGCAAGCAAACTTGTATAAACTTGTATCTTTATCAGTAGAAACATTGCTGTGAGGTCTAATAGATTTCCAGACATACTATTTTCTTAGGTTAAACTGACCTAAAAAAAAAAAAAAAAGAAAAACAAATGTTCATTCATTCATTCATTCATTCATTCATTCATTCATTCATTCATTCATTGTCTACCGCTTATCCGATCTACTCTCGGGTCACGGGGAGACTGTGCCTATCTCAGGCGTCATTGGGCATCAAGGCAGGATACATCCTGGACGGAGTGCCAACCCATCACAGCACACACACACACACACACACACTCTCATTCACTCACGCAATCACACACTACGGACAATTTAGAGATGCCAATCAACCTACAATGCATGTCTTTGGATTGGGGGAGGAAACCGGAGTACCCGGAGGAAACCCCCGAGGCACGGGGAGAACATGCAAACTCCACACACACATGGCGGAGGCGGGAATCGAAACCACAACCCTGAAGGTGTGAGCCGTGAAACGTGCTAGCCACCAAGCCACCGTGCGCCCAAAAAGAAATGTTCTTGGGAAAAAAAATGAAACTTGTATCTTGCAAACTTGCATCTTTATCAATAGAAACATTGTTGTGAGGCCTAACAGATTTCCAAACATACTATTTTCTTTAGTAGGTTATGCTAACCTACAGCAAAATATAAATAAATAAATAAATAAATAAATAAATAAATAAATAAATAAATAAAAGCAAAATCTGAAATGTTCTGGGGGAAAAAAAACAATTGCTCTCTCATGATATTTCCCTAGATGGTTTATTGATTTTAAGTATTCATTACACACAATACAGACAACTGAATTTTGCCCTTATTTCTTCCTTTGACAGGGTTGATCCCAAATAAAAAAAGGGGGGTGAACTTTTTTTGTGTGCTTTTGCTACAGATAATCCATGGAGAGCCCCAGTGGAAGCTTCCATCACTGAGATGTCTCCCATCGGTGTGCTGGCTGGAAATTTTTTTTTTTTTAGAAAACAAAGCGTATATTCAGGTTCATTAGTGCAGCATTGATTTTCACTCTAGGTGGTGTGCCAGGGGTGTTATTGAATATTTATGAATAGGTCCTTACAGAGGCCTCTTGAAAGAGGTTCAGGAACAAAGGAAATCATTTGTGATGTTATAGCCATGGGCACGGTCAGGAAAAGTCACTGAAAGTGAGAACTAACGAAAAGCTTTACAATGAGATCTTTCCTATAGAGTAGAGGTTTAACCAATGACTCTGTATCTGTGTGTGTTTAAGAGCTCCGAAGTTTCATATCCATGAGTTTCAGCTTGGACCTGAAAGAAATCAGTAGAATAAAAAAATGGAGGTAGAAAAATGTCAGTGTGAGGCGGTCATCATGCTGAGACGGATCGCACAATGATATTTACAAATAGCGTTCAACAATAAAAATACATTACAGATAGCAATATTTACAAATAGCGAAGGAAGGAAGGAAGGAAGGAAGGAAGGAAGGAAGGAAGGAAGGAAGGAAGGAAAGAAGGAAGGAAGGAAGGAAAACAGTAAAGATGATTTAAGAAAGGAATATAGGAAGGAAGGAAGGAAGGAATGAATGAAGGAAGGAAGGAAGGAAGGAAGGAAAACAGTAAAGATGATTTAAGAAAGGAAGGAAGGAAGGAAGGAAGGAAGGAAGGAAGGAAGGAAGGAAATGAGTAAACGTGATTGAAGGAAAGAAGGAAGGGAAACAGTAAAGATGAAGAAAGGAAGGAAGGAAGGAAGGAAGGAAGGAAGGAAGGAAGGAAGGAAGGAAGGAAAGAAGGAAAACAGTAAAGATGATTTAAGAAAGGAATATAGGAAGGAAGGAAGGAAGGAAGGAAAACAGTAAAGATGATTTAAGAAAGGAATATAGGAAGGAAGGAAGGAAGGAAGGAAGGAAGGAAGGAAGGAAGGAAGGTAGGAAAGAAGGAAGGAAGGAAGGAAAACAGTAAAGATGATTTAAGAAAGGAATATAGGAAGGAAGGAAGGAAGGAAGGAAGGAAGGAAGGAAGGAAGGAACGAAGGAAGGAAAAGAGCAAACGTGATTGAAGGAAAGAAGGAAGGGAAACAGTAAAGATGATGAAAGGAAGGAAGGAAGGAAGGAAGGAAGGAAGGAAGGAAGGAAGGAAGGAAGGAAAACAGTAAAGATGATTTAAGAAAGGAATATAGGAAGGAAGGAAGGAAGGAAGGAAGGAAGGAAGGAAGGAAGGAAGGAAGGAGGGAAGGAAGGAAGGAAGGAAAAGAGTAAACATGATTGAAGGAAAGAAGGAAGGGAAACAGTAAAGATGAAGGAAGGAAGGAAGGAAGGAAGGAAGGAAGGAAGGAAGGAAGGAAGGAAAACAGTAAAGATGAAGAAAGGAAGGAAGGAAGGACGGAAGGAAGGAAGGAAGGAAGGAAGGAAGGAAGGAAAACAGTAAAGATGAAGAAAGGAAGGAAGGAAGGAAGGAAGGAAGGAAGGAAGGAAGGAAGGAAGGAAAACAGTAAAGATGATTTAAGAAAGGAATATAGGAAGGAAGGAAGGAAGGAAGGAAGGAAGGAAGGAAGGAAGGTAGGTAGGAAAGAAGGAAGGAAGGAAAACAATAAAGATGAAGGAAGGAAGGAAGGAAGGAAGGAAGGAAGGAAGGAAGGAAAAGAGTAAACATGATTGAAGGAAGGAAGGAAGGGAAACAGTAAAGATGATGAAAGGAAAGAAGGAAGGAAGGAAAGAAAACAGTAAAGATGAAGAACTTGAAAGAAATCACTAGAATAAAAAAAGGAGGTAGAAAAATGTCAGTGTGAGACAGTGAGCATGCTGAGACACATCGCACAATGATATTTACAAATAGTGTTCCTCATATGCTTTTATTCTTCTGTCACTCTGTATTATTTTATTTTAGCCAAATGATTCTGTTCCCTGAAGTCTTGACCTTTTTATTCTCTTAAATTGGAGCATTTTACCAATTCAAAAGCGACAAAATGTCCGTTATGTATAATTTCTTCTCTGGACAAGGCGTCCAGTCTGGCAGGTCCATTAATAATAGGAAGTGATAAATGATTATAAGTTGTCACACTGACAGGGGTGACTAACACTTTATTTATTTTTTCTGGCATTTTAAGTGTCAAACAATTCCATGTCAAATAACAGCTCAGAGGACATTTGCAATTTCTCCACATTAAAAGTTGCAATTATTACTAGAGTGAGTACTGTGTTACTAACTGCATTCTGGGAAATTACTGCCTAGAATCACTACAGAGAAATCGGAGTGATGTGGGGAAAGTGCCTTGTATCCAGAGTCTGTATTTAAAGTTTAATGGACTTTTGAAAAGAATCTGTGAGTGTCCACAGAGGAAGAAAATACGCTGAAGCAGGTTAGAATCAAATACTAAATGACCTGGACAGGAGTAAGAAAGAAGGGAGTGAAAAACAGAATTCAGTGCATTTTTTTCGAATGAAGCAAGGAAAGAAAGAAAGAAAGAAAGAAAGAAAGAAAGAAAGAAAGAAAGAAAGAAAGAAAGAAAGAAAGAAAGATGGAAGGAATGATCAAAGAAAGTATAATAGTGTTTGGTAAAAATGTAAAAATTGAAGGAAGGAAGGAAGGAAGGAAGGAAGGAAGGAAGGAAGGAAGTAGGAAAGGAAGGAGGGAAGGAAAAAAGGAAGGAAGGAGTGAAAGAGGGAAAGATGATGGAAGGAAGGAAGGAAGGAAGGAAGGAGTCTCAGTGGATTGGACCTCGGCCTACAGAGCTAGCCCTGACCTAAGAGCTTTAGTTACCAGAACATCTGATCTCTCTGGCATGGTTGTTGCCAGACAACCAGAAAGAAAGAAAAACAGCCAGAGTGGAATAAGCTGCCAGGAAGGACACAGTAACTCATACAGTCACTCTTTACAACCATGATGAGCAGAAAATCATCTCACAACACATCAAAGGGACTACAACAGCAAGAGGACCACATCAGATCCACATCAGCTTCCTCTTCAGTCAGACACGAACAGGAATCTGACTCTATCATGGCCTGTGACTCACAGAAAATGCACAGATAAAGACTGCAAAAATGCGTTTTTTTTTTTTTTTTAAATCTTCAACCGTTTTCTTGAGTCTGTGCCCATGATAAGCTTTAGATTCTCAAATTTCAATTTCTAAAATATTCAAAACTCAAAGCAGCCCATCTGGCACGAACACTCATGCCGTGATCAGAGCCACAGAGATCAGACTTTCTCTTCATGTTTGATGTGAACATTCACTCAAGCTCTCGGATGCAGCGGGCTTCTGCCACGTGATTGGCCGATTAGATAACCGCATGAACAAGGTGTTCCTAATAAAGTGGAGGCTGAGCGTACATATATATCTACATTACCATAAAAATAAGAGAGAGAGGGAGAGCAAGATAGAGAGAGAGAGAGAGAGAGAGAGAGAGAGAGAGAGATTAACTAACACATATCACACTTCTTTTACTACACTGATTAACTGTTTCATTTAAAAATGTAAACTTTATAATGGCTTTAGCACCTTGTGTGTTGAGAGAGGGGTTTTATGATTATTAAGTGACTCCGTCCTAAAAATCTCAAGGGTAAGAGGCAAGGAATGATGATGTGGCCTTCTGTGTTTATGCTTTTAATATATAAAACACTGCAAATGGAGCACTTTGGCAGTCTGCCGCAATCACAAGCTCAATAAACACTTCATAACACATCATGTTTAATCCCAGTGTTAATCGTTTCATCGTTATCATTCATGCAAAACGTATGTCTTTCACATACAGGATCCTGAACCATCTCTTCTCACATCTTCTCACATCTCCAAGGAAATGAACCATAAACAAATGCATTACGCTGTGAATTCCAGGCTCTGAGTTCCTAATGAACACGCAAACGTCGTGATACTTATTTAATAGTTTTGCTTAGTCAAGTGTTTTTTTTTTAACCCACGGAGTGTGAAGGAGATGTTAGAAGTCGAGCACGATGACGCTGGCTGTAATTATAAACGCTACGGTTCAGTTCTCGATAATCAGTTCAGAACTGAAACTCGCCTCGGCTGCTTCTCGCTATTGTTTACTTCACGCTTGGGGTGATTTTTAATTCAGGAAGAATGGAAACGTGATCACCGAATAAATGGACAGTGAATAAGTGCTGATAAGAATAAAAACGTGCTGAGACGACACGCCGAGGGCAAAGAGGAAAGAAGATACGACTCTGTTACTCGATTATAAAGTTTCAATTTTATAGATGTCACTTCAGCTGCGTTTATACGTGTACCAATTTAATCGCTGGAGTCAAATGGACTAGTGGTTGCTATAGTAACGACGCTTCTCAATGGTGGAGCAACTAGCATTCTAATTTTAACGACAAACCTGATTTCTTGCCGCTATAATGGAATGTTCCGGAGGGAGAGTTGCGCGTTTGTGTATAAAATTCATCATCATACCTCTGACACTCGAGACTCCTTCCATATTTGTTAAATAAAAATTTATAATAATAATTATTATATATATATCTTGAATATACACGTGTAATCTGTTGAAGTGCTAAAAACTATGATGTCACATTCTGACCAGATCAGGAGCCAGTATTCAACAGCCTCATGTTTTTTTGCTTGTTTGTTTTTTACTTAATTACTAAATCAACTAAAACAAATCTTGTAGGACACAATAGAAATTTAGAAGCAACTCAAGAAGGAAGGAAGGAATGAAAAAAGAAAGAAAGAAAGAAAGAAAGAAAGAAAGAAAGAAAGAAAGAAAGAAAGAAAGAAAGAAAGAAAGAAAGAAAGAAAGGAAAAGGAAGGAAGGAAGGAAGGAAAGAAGGAAGGAAGGAAGGAAGGAAGGAAGGAAGGGAGGAAGGAAGGAAGGAAGGGAGGAAGGAAGGAAGGAAGGCAGGGAGGAAGGAAGGAAGGAAAAAAGAAACATGAAGGAAGGAAGGAAGGAAGGAAGGAAGGAAGGAAGGAAGGAAGGAAGGAAGGAAGGAAGGAAGGAAAAGAGAAAGAAAGAAAGAAAGAAAGAAAGAAAGAAAGAAAAAGAAAGAAAGAAAGAAAGAATCAAATAAAGAAACAACGAAAGAAATGAGAAGCAACTTGGAAGGAAGGAAGGAAGGAAGAAAGGAAAGAAAGAAAGAAAGAAAGAAAGAAAGAAAGAAAGAAAGAAAGAAAGGGAAAATGGGAAACACAGTATTATAAATGTTCTACAGCCAGTCAAGACCAAATTACTGAATCAACTAAAGATATTTGTTTATTAAACACAGTAACAATTCAGTTTCTTCTCAGATAACAGCAATTATCATGAGCATTATCGTGATCGTGTCTAAACTCTCAGCAGGAACAGGAAATGATCGGTGTCATCCACTGCTCTCTGAAAAGGTGACATATCCTCCATTAGAGAATAATTCTGCCTCGATATCATCAGTAAGAGCATGTGAGCGTGGGTCCTCACGCCCCTTATCCTGCACCGCACCACATTTCAATGGCACATTGATTGAGCAAGATTAGGCCTTTGTGAGTTTTCTGTATTAAAAGATGCCAATCTGCTGCGTGGATTCATGTCAGCTGTGCTGCCCAGCTGTGTGGGCTCAAGAGAAACTCGCCGCTTTTAGGACCAAGCCAGAGCCATCGCACCAAATACTGCTTACTGTGGAGCTGCAATCATTTCCGCTGGCCAGGATCTGAGTGCTGAGTGGTTTTAAGAGCTGCCGGAAAACAGGATTGAGGAAGATTTTTGGAAATTTTGTCACTTTTACTGGAGCAGGGTTCTGTGATATCAGGGATAGCTCCAGGGTCCTGGGTTTGATCCTGAGCTCAGCTTGCTGTTTGGTTTCTGCATACTGAGTTTAGCATGTTTTCTTCCTTTCCTTCTTGTGGGTTCCTTGTGTTGGTTTCCTTCCATCTTAAAAAACATGACATTAGGTGGACTTGCTAAAAGATAAGTTCAGTTTCTGTGTGTGTGTGTGTGTGTGTGTGTGTGTGTGTGATAGAAATAGAATGCTGCCCCATCCAGGCTGAATGAATAATTCATGATTTGGTTACAGAATTTAAAGCATAAAAAGTTACACCATTGCTGTAATATATTCTGTTTTTTGCAACAAAAAAAAATAAAATAAAAAAATAAATAAATAAATAAATAAATAAATAAATAAAATAAAGGTTCCTTTAAAAGAAATAAATTTTTGTTTCTTTTTTTAATAAACTTAATTTGAGTTTAATTAAAAATCAAATAATTCAATTTTACACATGCAAAATACATTTATTCAGATACTAGGAATGTAACTGAATACAAATACATTTCTTTTTATAATGTTATAATATTTAATTAAAATGAATTAAATGAATCAACATTACTGTCAGAGGGATGGTCACAGTTTTGAAACAGAGCTTACTCAGTTGCGTTAGATAGAAAGTTCCACAGAGCATGTGGAAAGGCAGGGAGGGAGGGAGGAAGGGAGGGAGGGAGGGAGGGAGGGAGGAAGGGAGGGAGGGAGGGAGGGAGGGAGGGAGGGAGGGAGGGAGGGAGGAAGGCAGGGAGGGAGGAAGGCATGGGAGGGAGGAAGGCATGGGAGGGAGGAAGGCATGGGAGGGAGGAAGGCATGGGAGAGAGGAAGGCAGGGAGGGAGGAAGGCATGGGAGGGAGGGAGGGAGGGAGGGAGGAAGGCAGGGAGGAAGGCAGGGAGGGAGGGAGGGAGGGAGGGAGGGAGAAAGGCAGCGAGGGAGGGAGGGAGAGAGGGAGGGAGGCAGGGAGGGAGGGAGAGAGGGAGGGAGGCAGGGAGGCAGGGAGAGAGGGAGGGAGGTAGGGAGGCAGGGAGGGAGAGAGGGAGGGAGGCAGGGAGGCAGGGAGAGAGGGAGGGAGGCAGGGAGGCAGGGAGGGAGGCAGGGAGGCAGGGAGAGAGGGAGGGAGGCAGGGAGGCAGGGAGAGAGGGAGGGAGGCAGGGAGAGAGGGAGGGAGGCAGGGAGGCAGGGAGGGAGGAAGGCAGGAAGGCAGGAAGGAAGGAAGGAAGGAAGGAAGGAAGAAAAGAAGGAAGAAAGAAAGGAAGGAAGAAAGGAAGAGGACATGAGAAGCAACTTGGAAAGGTTTCCAGAAAGCAAAAATAAAAACCAAGATTATGCAATCAAAAGACTTGGTGAAGTTGGATATAACACACTGAGCATGGATTTCGAGCAGTGAATGTTTGTGAGGTGTGTGTGTAGGTGTGATTAGAGACAGGTGTGTGTGATTAGAAGACCGTAAACGTATGAAGGGAGTTGGGATCTATCTATCTAGACCATTCTCAGTTCTTCAAATACAGATATATGTGAAGAATTTTAAATTTTATTAAGTAATTTTTTTATGACTTTATATTGTATAAAGATTTTAATCACTGCTTATACAATTTAGATCATACGTCTCTCATCCTAACCTCCTGGCTCGTGTATTTTTTGTTTCTCTCTCTCTCTCTCTCTCTCTCTCTCTGATCCACTTCTCCTGCTGTCACTCTTCTCTCCTCCTGGACCTGCCTGATATGACACTCCAGCATGATTCTCTTCTCCTGCTTTTTATCCTCCTGCCGCTTCACCTACAAGTTATTTGCGCTCATGATTCACTTTATTCTTATCCGAAATACCCAAACCACTTGTACATCTCAGTCCTGTCATCTACAGAAAGATGAGTTGCAGGGATTTCTTTATTTTGTCTTCAGGATTTTTTTTTTTCTGAACACTGAATCGAAATCTACATCCAACATGTTTCTGTTAAGCTGCTTTGTGACAATATCTACGAATTAAACCGAAAACGTTCCTTTATTTTATTTATATGCTTGCTAGTGTAGTCAGTGCATCATTTATAGTGTAGTTTTTACCCTCATGCTAGTGAAAGGGGACATGTTCTAGGATTGTTTTTACTCTCATGCCAGTCATAGAAGATGGTTTTTACTCTCACGCTAGTCAGAGAAGGCATTTTTTCACTCTTAGGCTAGTCTTACTCTAGTCAGAGAGGATGGTTTTTACTCTCATGCTAATCAAAGAGGATGTTTTTTTATTCTCATGTTAGTCAGAGAGGGCAGTTTTTACTCTCATGCTAGTCAGTGAGGGCAGCTTTTACTCTCATGCTAATCAGAGAGGGCAGTTTTTACTCTCATGCTAGTCAGAGAGGGAAGCTTTTACTCTCATGCTAATCAGAGAGGGCAGTTTTTGCTCTCATGCTAGTCAGAGAGGATGGTTTTTACTCTCATCCTAGTCAGAGAGGATGGTTTTTACTCTCATGCTAGTCAGAGAGGGCAGTTTTTACTCATGCTAGTCAGAGAGGGCAGCTTTTACTCTCATACTAATCAGAGAGGGCAGTTTTTACTCATGCTAGTCAGAGAGGGCAGTTTTTACTCATGCTAGTCAGAGAGGATGGTTTTTACTCTCATGCTAGTCAGAGAGGGCAGTTTTTACTCATGCTAGTCAGAGAGGGCAGCTTTTACTCTCATGCTAATCAGAGAGGGCAGTTTTTACTCATGCTAGTCAGAGAGGGCAGTTTTTACTCATGCTAGTCAGAGAGGATGGTTTTTACTCTCATGCTAGTCAGAAAGGATTGTTTTAACTCTCAAGCTAGTCAGAGAGGGCAGCTTTTACTCTCATGCTAATCAGAGAGTGCCGTTTTTACTCATGCTAGCCAGAGAGGGCAGTTTTTACTCATGCTAGTCAGAGAGGATGGTTTTTAACTCTCATGCCAGTCAGAGGATTGTTTTTACTCTCATGCTAGTCAGTGAAGATGTTTTTTACTCTCATTCTAGTGCTTGTAACATCTAAATAATTTATCAAAATACATGTTATAAGCATAATTTATCTTCCCTGGAAAGAGTCACAACATCATACAATACACAAGTAATTAAATAAATAATTAATATTTATTAAATAAATGAATAAATAATTTTTTCTACTTTCTATTGAGTACAAAAATATCTCACACCAATGCACTTTGGGCTACATGATAAAGCTTGCTGAGATCATCGTTAATTACAGTCATCACACAGAGAGAGGTAAGAGGCAAGATGTAGAAAAAATAATAAGAATTTGGGTGTTTTTGCTCCCTATTATTAACTTTATTTAACCATTTGAACAGGAGCAAAAGCCAGGCTAATTTCAGAGCTGCTGGAATTTTTTCTTCTTTGTAGCATCACTATTTCTCTATGGCTTTCACATAGAATAATGATAACTTGAAATTTATTTTGATTATGAGTGGAGGTAAAAAAAAGGATTAAATCACATCATATACAAGCCAAAAAAGCCAAAACAGGTCATCGTGGGACGTCACATCAGACATCAGACTAAAAATTAGTTAATCAAAGCTCAGAATTATGCAAAAGATGTTTTAAAATAATTTATATCCAAGTTTGGAAGCCTGAGAGTTCTGATTCATATATTATGTAGAAGATAGCGATATCGACTAAACATACAGCACCTTGCGTAAGTATTTACCCCCTTGAACTAATGATCATGAATCTACAAACACAAAAAAACTCATAATAGTGAGGCGGGAAAAAAAATTGAAATTATTTGCTAATAAAAACTAAAACTTCTCCAAAACATAAGTACTGAAACTGCTGAATTAATTCTGGATCAATCAGTTATTACAGAAGTCACACTGAAGTGCTACACTGAGAAATGACCGTCTGTAATCAGGGTGTATTGCCAAATACAGGAGACTTGGAAAGTGCAATGTATACTGGAGGGCCTGAAGGGGTAACTAGAGACCAAGACCAGAATTCTAATAGTGCTTGTCCTCAGCTCAATTCTCAGCTCATCAAGTCAATCAAACGCTCAAGGAGAAATATGTACAGTCAAAGTAATGGCTAATGGTGGAAAACAGAGATACACCAGTACACTATCTATTTCCACTGCATCCCCTAATGTGCCTCAAGCAGTGACTCATTTCCGAACACGGGTTGGCAGGATAGTTAATCCTGTGAATAAACTGATACAGAATATGACACAAAAAGCAACACACAGAGTAGTCAGTGAGATCCCAAGGTCTCTTTTGCTATGAGAATCTTTAAGTTTCATAGGATACAAATCATGGAGTTCTGCTAAAAAAAAGCTATTTAATTGAGTCAGCTTGAGTGGTGTATAAGGCACCTCTTTAGCAAAAGAATATTTAGAAGTCTGATCAGCTTTCTTTTCTGTTTCTTTTCTGGGAACCATCATCACCCAGGACCTCAAGTGGGTGCTGCATATAGACTAATTACCAGTGGTTGTACTTCCTGCAGCAGTGAAAGAAGTTCAGCCTACCAAAGACAATGATGGTGCACTTCTACACCTCCATTATTGAGTCCATACTCTCCATTATTGAGTCCATACACCACCTGGTACGCTGCTTCCACAACTAGGGACAAAAACAGACTGCAGAGTGTCATTCATTCTGCTGAGAAGGTGATTGGCTGCACTTCTTCAGAACCTGTACACTTCCAGGACCCTGAAGCGGGCAGTTAAGACTGACCCCTCTCACCCTGGACATGATCTTTTTTCAGCACTCCCATCCTGCAGACGACTGCGGTCCATCAAGACAAAAACCTCAAGTCATAAAAACAGTTTCTTTCCATCAGCAACTGACCTCATCAGCAACATGCAAGACACATCATGGTCTCGCCGACTTGGACCACCTTTATTGTGTTCATATGTGTCACATTAATGCACACAACTCAGACAGCCATATTGCACCTGCACCTTCCTATCTCAAACTCTGAGATTTCTTTATATATATATATATATATATATATATATATATATATATATATATATATATATATATATATATATATAAATATAAAGAAATCTCAGAGTTTGAGATAGGAAGGTGCATAATATATATATATATATATATATATATATATATATATATATATATATATATTATTTATTTTTTTTTTTTTTTATTGTTGTCCACCAACACACCAAGGCAAATTTCTTGTACATGTAAAACCCACAGTACTTGTCAATAAAGCTGATTCTGATTTTGTTCTTTTTCCCATGATGGTCAGGTAACATGAATGTTGCATGATATGGTGTTTTTTTCTTGTAATAAGTGATTTGCCTCAATTGTATTTAACCCTTAATAAGTTGTCAAATATGTAGTAGTGCAGGTTTTGTGCATAAATAGTGAATTTACTGGAAATCAAACACCAAGATCCCCAGTGAAGCATGGTAGTGGTAGAATCACACTGAACATTATGATTCTTGGTCCTGTTGGTTGATTCTGTTACTTTTGGAAAGATTTAAATAATGGACTTAATGGAGCTCTTTGTGGATGTTTGAAGTATGGAATATTATACTGTGAGTAATATTTACCCAGAACTTTGCTGTATACTACATTTACATTTACGGCATTTGGAAGATGTCCTTATCCAGAGCGACTTCTATTTACCTTATTTATACAACTAAACAATTAAGGGTTAAAGGAGAAGTTCACTTCCAGAACAAAAATCTGCAAATAATTGATTCACTCCCTTGTCATCCAAGATGTTCATGTCTTTCTTTCATCAGTCGTAAAGAAATTCTGTTTTTTGAGGAAAACATTTCAGAATTTTTCTTCATATATTGTACGTCAATGGTGCCCCCGAGTTTGAACTTCCAGTTTAAATGCAGCTTCAAAGAGCTCTAAACGATCTCAGCCCAGGAAGAAGGCTCTTATCTAGCCAAACCGTTGGTCATTTTCTTAGAAAAGTAATAAATTGTATACTTTTTAACCACAAAAGCTCATCTAGCGCTAGCTCCGGGATGTGCGTCTGCAACGCTACGTACTACATAATCACGTCGAAAGGTCACATGTTACGTAGGCTTACCTACCGACAAACAAAGCGAACGTACAAAGACCAAGGAAGTGCAAATAAGTCAAACGCTTTTTACTAACAAAAAGGTACAATGAGAATGTATGGGTGTGTTGATATCCAGGTGCAGAGCGAGCAACCACAGCTTCAATCGCTCAGGATTTTTTAAAGGAAATCTGTGAGCAGTCACGTTATTTCCAAGCAGACGTAATCTTTTAGGTCTAAAACGATTTCCAAATCCAGAATACACACACGAATGGACCATTTTAAACAAAAAACTGACATAAAGACATATAACTTTGTGTCCTTCCACGAGCAACAAATTCGGAGCTGTCCTCCTTCTCTACACTAGTAAACGCTGGGTCTGTAGTTCCGCCTACATCACATGTGACCTTAAGACATGATTATCTAGTACGTAGTGTAGCGGACGCGCATCCCAGAGCTAGTGCTAGACGAGCTTTAGTGGTTAAAAAGCATACAGTTTTTTTTATTTTTCTAAGAAAATGACCGATCATTTCACTAGATAAGAGCCTTCTTCCTGGGCTGGGATCGTTTAGAGCTCTTTGAAGCTGCATTTAAACTGGAAGTTCAAACTCGTAGGCACCATTGAAGTACAATATATGGAGAAAAATGTTTTCCTCAAAAAACAGAATTTGTTTATGACTGAAGAAAGAAAGACATGAACATCTTGGATGAAAAGGGGTGAGTAAATTATCTGTATATTTTTGTTCTGAAAGTGAATTTCTCCTTTAAGGGCCTTACTCAGGGGTCCAGCAGAGTTGGCATCTTGGTGGAGTTGGTATTTGAATTCAGGTCCCACACCTTAACCACTGAGCTGCCACTTCCTCTGATCTTATTTTTGCTACTTGCTTTTTTTTTTTTAAGTGTTGGATGTTGTTTTTCACTTGAGATTTGTTTAATAAATTGTGGGAAGTATCTTTAGTTGTTTCAACCACCCCAAAAAATAGCAAAATGATTCAAGAAGGTCAGAGGCATTGTTATGGAATCAGTTGTGACAATGAGACAGGCAAGTAGTCTTCTTCATTGCCTCTTCCCCCAGATGAAATTACAAATAAAATATATCCTCGTTACATACCTGCTGGTTTGCAGAGAGGTGTTTACCACTCCAACACTTTTCTCATTCTAGTTTTCATATCTCCATGGTTTTCAAGATGCCATTTCATTGGGTATGTTATTTACCAAAATCTGGATTTTTCCAGAAACCATATGTATTAATATTAAGGTCATGTGACCTAGATGGACTTCTTTCAACTAATTACAGTATGTGACATTTGACAACAACTCACAACAATGACAGTGAAGACTAATATAATGATAAATTGGCCTTTTTTGGTGTGAAAATAATTTTACAAAATATTTAGATATTACATTGCATGTATTTGTTGCTCTTTTGGCTGGTCCCTGTTCGGGGTCACCACAGCAGATCATCTGGTCTGCATATTTGATTTGCAACCAGTTTTAGGTCAGATACCGTTCCTGACAAAACCTCTCATTCTATCTGGGCTTCGGACTGGTACTGAGAGTTAATTCCGCAGTGGTTCGGTTAATTCCCTGCTCAGGAATCGAACCCGGTCCACAGCAAAGAGAGCACAGGAGCCTGCTGCTGGACCACCAGGGGACCCTAGATATTACATCATGTATCAGGAGCTAATTTGTGTAGACTCATGACATACAGGACAGACAGACAGATAGATAGGTAGATAGACAGACAGACAGATAGATGTACAGACAGACAGACAGACAAATAGCTTTACAGAATATAAGAAACAACAAACATACAAACAATTCTAGGTGAACACTTCAGTATATTTTAAAAAAATACCAAACACTATTTAATTCATTCATTCATTGTCTACAGCTTATCTGATCTATACTCGGGTCACAGGGAGCCTGTACCTATCTCAGGCGTCACTGGGCATCAAGGCAGGATACACCCTGGACGGAGTGCCAACCCATCGCAGGGCACACACACACTCTCATTCACTCATGCAATCACACACACTACAGACAATTTAGAGATGCCACTCAACCTACAATGCATGTCCTTGGACCGGGAGAGGAAACCGGAGTACCTGGAGAAAACCCCCAAGGAACGGGGAGAACATGCAAACTCCACACACACGGCGGAGGCGGGAATCAAACCCCCAACCCTGGAGGTGTCAGGGAAACGTGCTAACCACTAAGCCACCGTGCCCCCTATTTAATTCACATTCATTCAATTTTAATATTCCTGAATTGATTGTCATTATCAATCAAGTGGTGTATGTGTGTATGTCTCTGTGTGTGTGTGTGTGTGTGTGTGTGTGTGTGTGTGCGTGTGCGTGTGCAATCTGTTGGAAATGAGATTTTTATCAAAATCATCAAAACAGACCTGGGAGAATATAATATGACTTCATATATTTATATATTTATATGATATAATAAATATTCAATCTCGCCATGGGGGTCACAGTCCAGTGACTTCTGTGCCGGTCCCAAGCCCGGATAAATAGAGAGGGTTGCGTCAGGAAGGGCATCCGGCGTAAAACATTGCCAAATTTAACCATGCGAATCGTCAGTACGAATTTCATACCGGATCGGTCGAGGCCCGGGTTAACAACGACCGCCATCGGCGCCGTTGACCTACAGGGCTCCGGTGGAAATTGGGCTACTGTTGGTCGAAGAAGTAGAGGAGGGAGGAGAGTGCACAGACAGAGAGAGAAGAGGAAAGGTAAGAGTGTAGGACTGAGAATAGGAACTCTGAATGTTGGTACTATGACAGGGAAAGGTAGAGAGCTGGCTGATATGATGGAGAGAAGGAAGGTGGATATACTGTGTGTACAGGAGACCAGGTGGAAGGGTAGCAAGGCTCGTAGTATAGGAGCAGGATTCAAGCTGTTTTATTATGGTGTGGATAGTAAGAGAAATGGGGTAGGTGTGGTCCTGAAGGAGGAGTTTGTGAGGAATGTCCTAGAGGTGAAGAGAGTGTCAGACAGGGTGATGTGTCAGGCTTTTGGTGTCTAGTGCTCTTTCAGTGCTCCTTATAGGGCTCCTCAGATCCAGATCATCATCGGAGGGATGAAAATACACTGAAAAGGACAAAACATAGGGAAGCTCGAAAGGGAAACTCGAAACTCGGAACTCGAAAGGGAAACTCGGGAGGGGAAACTTGGGACTCGAAACAAAAACAAAGGGAAGGAGAGACTCCCGAGGAGAAGAAGGCAGATCCCGAAGCCCGAGCACAAAACAGAGATAGCACCAAAAGCCCACCCGAAAAGCCGGCCACATAACCTCTAACGCCGACTAACGACAATTAAAGATCCCAGCCCCGAAACCGAGAAACAAAGAGACTTAAATACCCACACCCGAACGAGACACATGTGAAAGCAATACACTAATTGCACAGGCGCAGGGGCTTCCCGAGGATCTCTAGCGTCCAAAAACAAAACAGCCCAAAATCTGACAGGGTGCCCCCCCCAGGAACGGCTCCTGACGTTCCACCCTAAACAAAGGGAGAAGGGGCGAGAAGACTCCTCGAGAACTGCGCGTCCCTGCGTGCATAGGTTGGTTGGGATCTTTCTGTCAGGCTTTTGGTGTCTAGTGCTCTTTCAGTGCTCTTTATAGGGCTCCTCAGATCCAGATCATCATCGGAGGGATGAAAATACACTGAAAAGGACAAAACATAGGGAAGCTCGAAAGGGAAACTCGGAACTCGGAACTCGAAAGGGAAACTCGGGAGGGGAAACTTGGGACTCGAAACAAAAACAAAGAGAAGGAGAGACTCCCGAGGAGAAGAAGGCAGATCCCGAAGCCCGAGCACAAAACAGAGACAGCACCAAAAGCCCACCCGAAAAGCCGGCCACATAACCTCTAACGCCGACTACAGACAATTAAAGATCCCAGCCCCGAAACCGAGAAACAAAGAGACTTAAATACCCACACCCGAACGAGACACATGTGAAAGCAATACACTAATTGCACAGGCGCAGGGGCTTCCCGAGGATCTCTAGCGTCCAAAAACAAAACAGCCCAAAACCTGACAGGGCGCCCCCCCTGAGGAACGGCTCCTGACGTTCCACCCTAAACGAAGGGAGAAGGGGCGAGAAGACTCCTCGAGAACTGCGCGTCCCTGCGTGCATAGGTTGGTTGGGATCTTTCTGTCAGGCTTTTGGTGTCTAGTGCTCTTTCAGTGCTCCTTATAGGGCTCCTCAGATCCAGATCATCATCGGAGGGATGAAAATACACTGAAAAGGACAAAACATAGGGAAGCTTGAAAGGGAAACTCGAAACTCGGAACTCGAAAGGGAAACTCGGGAGGGGAAACTTGGGACTCGAAACAAAAACAAAGAGAAGGAGAGACTCCCGAGGAGAAGAAGGCAGATCCCGAAGCCCGAGCACAAAACAGAGATAGCACCAAAAGCCCACCCGAAAAGCCGGCCACATAACCTCTAACGCCGACTAACGACAATTAAAGATCCCAGCCCCGAAACCGAGAAACAAAGAGACTTAAATACCCACACCCGAACGAGACACATGTGAAAGCAATACACTAATTGCACAGGCGCAGGGGCTTCCCGAGGATCTCTAGCGTCCAAAAACAAAACAGCCCAAAATCAGACATGATGAGTCTGAAGTTAGAGATTGAAGGGGTGATGTTGAATGTTGTTAGTGGTTATGCCCCACAGGTAGGTTGTGAGTTAGAGGAGAAAGAGAGATTCTGGAGTAAATTAGATGAGGTGATGGAGAGTATTCCCACGGGTGAGAGAGTGGTGATAGGAGCGGATTTTAATGGACATGTTGGTGAGGAGAACACAGGTGATGAGGAGGTGATGGGCAAGTTTGGAGTTAAGGAAAGGAACCTTGAAGGACAGATGGTAGTGGACTTTGCTAAGAGGATGGACATGGCTGTGGTTAACACTTATTTTCAGAAGAGGGAGGAGCATAGAGTGACTTACAAGAGTGGAGGTAGGAGAACACAGGTAGACTACATCCTATGTAGAAGAGGCAATCTGAAAGAGATTAGTGACTGTAAAGTGGTAGTGGGAGAGAGTGTAGCCAGACAGCATAGGATGGTGGTGTGTAGGATGACTCTGATGGTCTGTAAGACGAAGAGGTCAAAGATAGAGAAGAAAACCAAGTGGTGGAAGCTGAAAAAGGAGGAATGTTGTGAGGAATTTAGACAGAAGTTGAGGCAGGCTCTGGGTGGTCAGGTAGTGCTGCCAGATGACTGGAAAACTACAGCAGAAGTGATCAGGGAGACAGGGAGAAAGGTGCTGCGTGTGTCATCTGGAAGGAGGAAAGAAGATAAGGAGACTTGGTGGTGGAATGAGGAAGTTCAGGATAGTATCCAGAGGAAGAGGTTAGCCAAGAAGAAGTGGGACATGGACAGGACTGAAGAGAATAGACAGGAATACAAGGAGTTACAGTGCAGAGTGAAGAGAGAGGTGTCTAAGGCCAAGCAGAAGGCATATGATGAGTTGTACACTAGGTTAGACACTAGAGAAGGACAGAAGGACTTGTACAGGTTAGCTAGGCAGAGGGATCGAGATGGGAAGGATGTGCAGCAAGTTAGAGTTATTAAGGATAGAGATGGAAAGGTGCTCACAAGTGAGGAGAGTGTACAAAGGAGATGGAAGGAATACTTTGAGGAGCTGATGAATGAGGAAAATGAGAGGGAAAAAAGAGTAGAAGGGGTGAATTCTGTGGAACAGAAAGTAGATAAGATTAGAAAGGATGAAGTCAGGAAGGCTTTGAAGAGGATGAAAAGTGGAAAGGCAGTTGGTCCTGACGACATCCCGGTGGAGGTCTGGAAGTGTCTGGGAGAGGCAGCAGTGGAATTTTTAACTAGTTTGTTCAACAGGGTTTTAGAGAGTGAGAGGATGCCTGAGGAATGGAGAAGAAGTGTGTTAGTGCCGATCTTTAAGAATAAGGGTGACGTGCAGAGTTGCAGCAACTATAGGGGGATAAAGTTGATGAGCCATACAATGAAGCTGTGGGAAAGAGTTGTGGAAGCTAGGTTAAGGAAGGTAGTGGAAGTTTGTGAGCAGCAGTATGGCTTCATGCCCAGAAAGAGCACAACAGATGCAATTTTTGCTCTGAGAATTTTGATGGAAAAGTATAGGGATGGTCAGAGGGAGTTGCACTGTGTGTTTGTAGACTTGGAGAAAGCGTATGACAGGGTGCCAAGAGAAGAGCTGTGGTACTGTATGAGGAAGTCAGGAGTAGCAGAGAAGTATGTCAGAGTGGTGCAGGACATGTATGAGAGGAGCAGGACAGTGGTGAGGTGTGCTGTAGGTCAGACAGAGGAGTTCAATGTGAAGGTGGGACTGCATCAGGGATCGGCTCTGAGCCCCTTCCTGTTTGCTATAGTGATGGACCAGTTGTCAGAGGAGGTCAGACAGGAGTCTCCTTGGACAATGATGTTTGCAGATAACATTGTGATCTGTAGTGAGAGCAGGGAGCAGGTGGAGGAAAACCTGGAGAGGTGGAGGTTTGTGCTGGAGAAAAGAGGAATGAAAGTCAGTTGTAGTAAGACTGAGTACATGTGTGTGAATGAAAGGGAGGGAAGTGGAACAGTAAGGTTACAGGGTGAAGAGGTGAAGAAGGTACAGGAGTTTAAGTACTTGGGGTCAACAGTCCAGAGTAATGGAGAGTGTGGGAAAGAGGTAAAGAAGCGAGTGCAGGCAGGTTGGAATGGGTGGAGAAAGGTGTCGGGAGTTCTGTGTGATAGGAAAATATCAGCGAGAATCAAGGGGAAGGTGTACAGGACAGTGGTGTGACCGGCCATGCTGTATGGTTTAGAGACAGTGACACTGAGGAAGAGACAGGAGTCAGAGCTAGAGGTAGCAGAGCTGAAGATGTTGAGGTTCTCTTTGGGAGTGACAAGATTGGACAGGATTAGGAACAAGTACATCAGAGGGACAGCTCATGTTGGACGTTTGGGGGACAAAGTTAGGGAGGCCAGATTAAGATGGTTTGGACATGTTCAGAGGAGGGAGAGTGAGTATATTGGTAGGAGAAAGTTGGACATGGAGCTGCCAGGCAGGAGGCAAAGAGGAAGGCCAAAGAGGAGGTATATGGATGTAATTAATGAGGATATGAAGCTAGTGGGTGCAAGTGTTGAGGATGCAGAAGATAGGGATAGGTGGAGAGAGATGATTCGCTGTGGCGACCCCTGAAGGGAAAAGCCGAAAGAAGAAGAAGAAGATATGATATAATAAATATTCATATTATTAAAGGTATTGAGGCATTGGTGGCTCAGTGGTAGGTTGCTCGCCTATCATGCGGAAGGCCCGGGTTTGATTCCAGCCAATGCCTCAACCCCAGCCATTGGATGCAATGCCGGTCCCAAGCCCGGAAAAATGGGAGGGTTGCGTCAGGAAGGGCATCCGGCGTAAAACCTGTGCCAAGTTGTTGTGCGGACCAGTTGGTATGTTGTGGCGACCCCGAACAGGGAGCAGCCAAAAGCAACTTCTTCTTATTATTAAAGGTATTATGGCATTTGAAGATATTTTATTCTCCAAAGCTAGACAGAGAGGATGTTTTTACTCTCATGCTAGTCAGATAAGATGTTTTTTTTTACTCTCATGCTAGTCAGAAAAGATATTTTTTACTCTCATGCTAGTCAGAGAGGACAATTTCTTTTGTATCATGCTAATCAGAGAGGATGTTTTTTACTCTCATTCTAATGATGATTTTTTTTTCTATAATGCTAATTGGAGAGGATGGTTTTTACTGTCATGCTAGTCAGAGAGGGCAGTTTTTACTCTCATACTAATAGATGAGGACAGTTTTACTCTCATGCTAGTCATAGGAGATGGTTTTTACTCTCATGCTAGTCAGAGAAGAAGATTTTTTGCCCTCATGCTAGTCAGAGAAGATGTTTTTTACTCTCATGCTAGTCAGAGATGATGTTAAGGGAGTTTTTCCTTGCCACAGTCACCTGAGGCTTGCTCACTAGGGATGATTTTGTCTAACATCTAGGACTTTTTGCACTATGTTTTTTGTTTCTTATGTTCTGTAAAGCTGCATTGAGACAATGTCCATTGTTAAAAGTGCTATACAAATAAAATTGAATTGAATTGAATTGACGTTTTTTACTCTCATGCTATTTAGAGAGGGCAGTTTTTACTCACACACTAGTCAGAAACGATGGATTTTACCCTCATCCATAGATGAGGACAGTTTTTCCCTATCTTGTTAGTCAGAGAAGATAAATCATTTATCCATATGAGTCCAGTCGTGTTAACAAACCCAGAAACCAACCTTTCCACTAACTCCCTGTGTGTGTGTGTGTATGCAATTTGTTGGAAATTAGATTTCTATCCAAACCATCAAAACAGACCTGGGAGAATACAATATGTCCAAATATCACAACGTGTTTCATATTATTAAAGATATTACAGCATTTAAAGATATTTTATTCCCCAAATCTTTGTTTTATCTTCCCACATGCTTGGTCTAAATAGCTAGCCTCTGTCAAACAACAGGCTGAACTGGACTAACATTGCCATTTGTACACACTTTTCAGGCGTCTAATTTTTCCCAAGCCCAGATTAATCAGTCTGCTGATCACCTGACACTCTATGTCAATAAACCTGACAATACTGATTTAGTTACTTAAAATGAGCACTGAAAAGTCGATGCTGTACTGATAACTGTGAAATTAATTCCCATGGTCAGAACAATAAAAAAAAAAAATGAATGTGTGCTTTGGGATATAGACCTTCAATTTTTTTTCCACCACTTAAACATCGCTAAATATAAACAAGACTGTAATAATGTAAAAATACTGCCTGGAGTCTATCCCAGGGGACACAAGGCAGCAGATACCATGGAGTTTGGACTGCCGAAGGAAACTGGAGCAGTTGAAGGAAACCCCTGAAGCATGGGGAGGACGTGCAAACACCACACACAAAAACCAGTCACAAACCAAACCCCTGACCTTGAAATTTAGTGTGAGGCAAACGGGCTAACCATTAAGCCACCGTGCTCCCCCTTGGTACCCGGAATATCTGAGACAAACCAGTACAAAGGGATCTCCATGGACGGAGAACAAGAACGTCACTGCGATAATTTAAAAAATGGCAAAGCTTCATAGTTTGTATGACTTGTAGGTGGTTTATATACGGTGCAAGACAGGAAGTGAGATCGAAATTCAGGGAGTGCCCTATGGTGGCAGGGTAGAGAACTATCTGCCATTTAAAAAAATTGCCAAGGGCGTTCATTCATAGTGACTCACACAGGGGGGATAATTTTATAAGATGGGTCATATTTGTAATTTTGTCAAATAAATAAATAAATGGGATAACTGCAGCATCCAGTTTGCTGCAATCCTACCAGCTATAAACTTAATTAATCTTATCTCTAGCTGCTTAATGAACAAGCAACTGGAAAGTAGGACCCCTCAGAAATTGTGCCAATTTTTTATAACCAGTATAATCAGCATAATGTGGTGGATGTCCAGCTATATCTCACCTCCTTCACACATCACTCACTCACTCACCTGGACACTAGAAAGTGGAATTATGTTAAAATGCTCTTTGTCGACTACAGTTCAGCATTTAACACTATAATTCCCTCCACACTCACCACCAAGCTGCAGCACCTGGGACTCAGCCCATCTCTGTGTCAGTGGATCTCCAATTTCCTAACCGGCAGACCACAGGCAGTAAGGATGGGCAGACATGTCTCAGCCACCCTCACCCTCAGCACTGGAGCTCCCCAGGGTTGTGTTCTGAGCCCCCTGCTGTACTCATTGCACACGTATGACTGTGTGGCCTCTACCAACTCCACCACCGTCATCAAGTTTGCTAACGACACAGTTGTGGTCAGACTGATCTCTGACAACAATGAGACAGCCTACCTGGAGGAGATTAGGAATCTGGAGAACTGGTGCCAGAGGAACAACCTCCTCCTTAATGTCAGACTTCAGCATGAAGCAGAAGAGGAACTACCAGACCCCCATGATCAACGAGAGCCCAGTGGAGAGAGTGGACAGCTTCAGATACCTCGGTGTTCACATCACGCAGGACCTGTCATGGTCCTGTCACATCAACACCGTGGTGAAAAAGGCCCGGCAGCATCTCTACTACCTCAGACGCTTGAGAGACTTTAGACTGCCCTCTAAGGTGCTGAGAAACTTTTACTCCTGCACTGTAGAGAGTATCCTGACGGGAAACATAGCAACCTGAATGCATCATCCGTACCAAGCTCCCTGACCTGCACTCAATTTACAGCAAGCGGTGCTGGACCAAGGCCAGGAAGATCGTGAAGGACCTCAGCCACCCCAACAATGGACTGTTCTCTCTGTTGCGGTCAGGAAAGCGCTTCTGCTCCCTGAAGGCCAACACAGAGAGACTGAGGAGAAGCTTCTTCCCACAGGCTATACAGACTCTCAACCAAAACTCATAGACATAGAACTCAACTGATTGGACTTTCATGTTTCCTTCACACATGTGTTGGAACACACCAACCAACTTGAACATTTGCACATTGCACAGGACTCAATCACTTTGATCAACGTGAGCACACTGCTACAGCTCCACCTTTTTAAATTTTTACATTTTTTATATTTCATATTTCATCTCTAATTTAATTGCAGATTTTTATATTTTATATTTTTGTTTATATTTTATATGTTATATTTTTGTTTTGTATTTATTCTCTTTTGCATTATTTCCTTCTTCCTTCTATTTCTTACTTCCTTTTTACTCTCGCTACAGCCACAGAAACATTGAAGCAAGCTCCAACTTGCTCGATTTGTTTATAGAAATTAAAAAAAAATAGTGACCTCACAAATAGGGGACTTAAGTCTCCATGGTAAAAGATGCCAGAAAAACCTCAACTGCTTGACTGATCCCATCAATTTTCAGAGAACAAGGAAGACCTGCATCAAGACTCTTCTCTGTTCTAGCACTGGTAGAATAAACGGTGGAATAAACGTGGAATAAACGTCACCTAGATGTCGTTTTTACTCACATGCTAGTCATAGAGGACAGTTTTTACTCTCATGCTAGTCAGAGAGGATTTTTTTTATTCTCATGCTAGTCAAAGAGGTTGGTTTGTACCCTTATCCTAGCAGGAAAGAACATTTTTTTTCTATCTTGATAGTCAGAGAGGAAATTTTTTTTATCTCATAGTCACTCAGCTTTGGATTGTGGATTAATTTCCTATAACAACATACACTAAAGGTGCGTATTTAAACAACTTGATAAGTTTTTTTTTATCTTTATTTATCTAGATTTTGGTAGTTTTTTCTGTCTGGCTAAACTTTGAGGGTTGAGTGTCCTTGTTCCAGTTCAGTGATAAGAGCATGGGTGATTTTTTTTACCTTTTTTTTACCGTTCTGTCTTTCTTCTTTCTTTTTTTTAGGCCTGGATCTGTCTCTTGTAGAAAACAGAGAGAAAAGAGAGAGAGAGAGAGAGAGATAGAGAGAGAGAGAGATAGTTATTCAGTTTCACATGGCATCATCAGATAGATGGAGGACACTGCAAACGACATTAGAAAAAAAAAGAGATTAGCAAAACAGAGATCTATTTCAGCTGCAAAAGAAATTGTTCTTGCTTCATCAAGCTTCTTGAATTAAACAATATTTTGTCTAAATGAGTTTTGCCCTGAGCATTACATCTGTGTGATGAATCTGCGATCAGGCTGGCGGTAGGGAGGGACAGGTGCTCTGCAAATTGCGTCCTCTAAATATTTAAACGGTGAAGATGAATGCAAGGGCGATGAGTGTCTGTGTGTGTGTGTTCTCTGAGCTACAGAGCATTGGTTTTGACTGACAGATAGATAACTATGAAGGTCCATAAAGGTGAAATTCTCTGTCATCTATAGAATGATTGAAAGCTTTTTACAGGTGATTCGAAGGTATTTTCATTCAAACCATTTCTCTTCTGAACTAAAAAGAGAATTTCACCAAAGGCATTCCCATATTTCTATCTTACCTCCTGGAGAGAACCTTTGAGCAGTCCTCAGTCTTTACAGCACAGATATATCAGGCATCGTTCAAACGTTTCAGCTCTGTAAAGGTCTTCATGTTGCTGAGGTTCATGTTTTGACACCAATAGTGTGGACAGAAAGACAAAGATTTTGTGATAACTTTTTCTAACTTAGTCTTTTGAATCTTTTGAAAAGTTTGCTTCTATGGATAGTTTTACTTTTGCACAAGTACATAAAGCGTCTAAGAATAGTCTTATTTGACATAAATTCGTCATGTGTGTAGAGAGGAAAAACAAACAAACGCTGCGGCTCATATTGAATAGTTCTCTTAAGAAAACTGCAAGAAAAATGATGACCAGGAGTTCGAGGCATAAATCAATAAGTCCATCAACCAAAAAGTTATGAGATATACACAAGGACTAATGAGAACAAAACTGAACATTTAGCTGCACTTGGAAGAAACCTAACACTGCTAATCATAGTGAAGCATGGTGGTGGTGGTAGTCCTGGATTCTTGCCTGATTCTTGTAAGAATCTCTTCTTTACTCAGCACACTGGTAGGCATGGGCTAGAGTAAAAAGTTATACAATTTATTTGTGCTGTTGCACAACAGGATCCAATGATCTTGTAACGTCACGACTTACGACATCTCCTCCAAGCCACCAGAGGGAACCCTTACCCGAGTTTTGACACACTTCCGGGTCAGGTCACTTCCGGGTCAAATATACTTCTGGTTTGACGGACATTTAAGCAGCGTGTACACTGACATCGGTGCGAAGTATTGTTCCGTTGTGTTATACCAAGCCTTGCATTTTGCTGTTTATTCTTTGCCTGTGTATGACATTTATATTTGTATTTTTGACCAGATTTTCTCGTTGCATTTGTTTCTCGCGCCTGTTCTGATTGTTTTCCCGGTTTTGACTACAACCATCTGTCTTTTTCCACTGTGATTCTTAGATTACTATTTGGATTTGTTTGCTGTCAGATTTTGTGATTAAATCTGCACATGGATCTCACACGTGCTGCCCCTGGGGCTTCCTTAGAGCTCTCCATGCAACATGAGAGAGGAAGGGCTGAGATCATTTGTTACATTGGGTATCTATAATCAGGATTAAAACACAAAACAGGATAAAGGAAATAAAAACACTGTCATTCATTGGCTACATTACAACACCTGATCATCACCTGAAACTGGTAGCCTTACCATCTAGTCTCTGGCGCAGTTCTGTACCTCTAATATTTTGCACAGACAAACTCTGGTCACGTTGGGGGTTCGATTCCCGCCTCTGCCGTGTGTGTGGAGTTTGCATGTTCTCCTCGTACCTCGGGGGTTTCCTCCGGATACTCTGGTTTCCTCTCCCGGTCCAAAGACATGCATTGTAGGTTGATTGGCATCTCTAAATTGTCCGTAGTGTGTGATTGTGTGAGTGAATGAGAGTGTGTGTGTGCCCTGCGATGGGTTGGCACTCCGTCCGGGGTGTATCCTGCCTTGATGCCCAATGACGCCTGAGATCCGAGAGTAGATCAGATAAGCGGTAGACAATGAATGAATGAATCTCTGGTCACAACAATTCCTAGTCACACATACAGAAAGTCAGAACCTCACAAATATCCTTTATTGTATTTTATTTCTTAAATTAAATTGCTTTAAAGTTACTCTATGGGATGTTCAAAGTTTGTGATATTTATCTCTCTGTCTGTCTGTCTGTCTGTCTGTCTGTCTGTCTATCTATCTGTCTATTTACACTTAATGACACATGAGCTTTTGACATGCTCGACTCCCCCTGAAATTAGCTCAGTATGTATAAAAATGAGGAAGGAAGTATTTAATATATATTGCTCTTATTTCAATAGCATTCAAAAGAAGAAAGATTGAGTGAATGTTTGAGATGTTGACATACATAAAGTTAAAAGTTGCTGCAAATAAGCCATATGTATTTTTTCGGAAATATTTTTCTGTCTGAGCCTGGTACACCTTGTACAGAGATACACATCGCATACACATCTTTTCATCAGTGCCACTGTGGCTGTGGTATTGAGGTCAGAGGCTGAGGTTGCTGGCACTTTTACAGCGTTAACAAACCCAGACACAAACATGTCCAACATTTTGAATAACCTTCTGCAGTTCTACTCACAACACGTAGCAGCTACAGAGTCTGTGGCACACAAGATGGACAGCTAGACATGTCATGAACACACTTCTGAGAACATTTTCATCCTTAGTGTTTAGTTCTTCACTGGGAAAACATCACATCGACACGATGTGTTTTCTTCACTAAAATTAATTAGCTTGATAACACATAAAATATTATACTAATAATATCAGTATTAGATGTTGAGGTAACAATTAATAACAGAACTTTGCAGTCTTCTCAGTTTTTCATAACCTTTTCATATAATTCAATATTTTATAGTCTTACAACCTAGAACTGAAATTTACATAATTGACCTTCATTACTGTAAAACCCCTACCATCAGATGTCATAAAAAATGAAAAGAATTTGGCACAACCGCAATTCTGCCTAGCGGAAGCCGTCCAACAAAAGTCAGTGAACTGGTTAAGAGGGCATTTGTGAGAGGAAGGTAAGAAGAAAGCCATTATTGAAAAAAAGCACTTATTGTATGTTCGGAAAGTGTGAAGAAATAAAATAAAATAGAAAATGTTAGTCTGAGGAGTTGAAAATGAGATATACAAAGTGCAAGGGTTCTATGAGCCTGAGAAGACCATCTCCACAGTGAAGCATGGTGGTGGTAGCACTACGTTGTGTGGATGTTTTTCAGGGAAAATCTGAGAAAAATTCTGATCCTGTTTGCAAAAGATTTAAGTCTTGATTGGTTCAGCTTCTTAAATATGCCAGAGTGACCCAAATCCCGGACCTACTGGACTTATGGGACATTTTCAGTCAGTGTAAAGAAATGAATGATTTTCTGGCTGTGAGTCTGATATAAAATCAGTGCAGCTTTTCTTTTCTTGCTATTTTTTACTGCCTAAAAATGAACACTTGGAAAGTTAAAGTAAATATTTTACTTGAATTTTCATTTTTGGTTTTTGAGTGTTTTTTTGCAGATTCTCACAAGAGATATTTCTTCCCGTAAGTTTTATGGAACTGTCTCATCTTTCTGCTTGTCCATGTGTCTGTCTGAGAGCCGATAGAACAATATCCCAAAAATCAGTTGTTGAATCTTTATATTTATCTAAAATGATCACTCTAGCCAGCAGATGAAAGATCACATAAAGGTCAAATGTCTGAAGTAATTTATCTTCAATACCTTTCTTCCTTGTTTTTGTTTCTTCCTGTTTTCCTGTATTTTAACCCTTTTTACCAGAACACTGGTGTTCCATTACGCCAGAAGAATAGACATCGACTTATTAGAAATTTTCAATGAGTATAAAGAAATGAATGATGTTCAGGCTGTGAGTCTGATATAAAATTGAGTCTGATGGCTTTCAGTGTGTTTTGATAACCTTACACAGAATTTACTGGTCAAAGATCAAATTTGAGCTGCTTTTTAGATGAACAAGCACTTGGAGCATCTCAGAGAGCAGAAATGGGTTTGAAGATACAAACATATATCTGGAAAAAATACTTTCTTGGAACTTTTCTATACATTTATTGCTCCTAGTATGCGAGGTGAAAACAGAAACGCTTCTGAAAAACGACATAATTTAAGTTAAACACATATAACCAACGTGAAGGTTGAGGTGGATCTGGAGCCTATTCTAGGAATACAGCGAAGCAGACAGGAATGAAATTCTAGTCTACAAACATTCACATAATCATTTATAAGATCTGTGACATGGCAACACAATGCTCCTACACCAATCATGTTCATAATCATAATAAATAAGAATCCGGTTCTCAAGAGTCCAGAAACAGATGGGCAACAAAACCCAAGACTTTAATTCTGTCTCTCAAACAAGTGACCTTTACCTAGAAGGACAAGGATATCTTCTATCTTCTATAAACCATGGAGATGATTTTGAAAAGGTTATATCATATCACTTCAAAAGAAACAAAACCAACTCATAATCGCATTAAGGCTAGGATTATACTCAACTTTCTAAAGGTTTAGAGAAAGATAAAGAGTTTGATAGAAAAGATAGATGAATACATTTTCTAAATATTACATATGATGGATTTACCTCAACCTTCACCTGCATAAAGTGCTTAAGAAGCTCCTCTGTTGGTGAAATCTTAAATTTCTTAAATTTGTAATTTTTCATAAGTATTTCTATTTTCCCCAGGTCTACTAGGGACTATATTCATAGAAAAGTTCCAAAAAACAAATATGCAAAGTTTTTTTTCCCACACAAATGTTCATTTTCAAAGTAAATGTTGATATCAAACCCATTCCCACTCTCTGAGATGCTCTGTCACTTAAGATATACAAGAAGTAGGAAATTGTGTATCTAACATTATCGTGAAGTTCTGGGTTCACTTGTTTTTTGTTTTGTTTTTTGATAGTGTAACTTTAAATCTAAGAAAATGACAAAAAATTCCATTGGCAAGCAAGAGGAGCATGGGATTCATTCAGCACTACTCTGAGGAACCACATCATCATCATCATCATGGTATAGGATAGCATATCATTCTCACAAAGCGCTGCAGATGATGAGCGGAGATGATGGTGCCGGTGTAAAGGAATCAGACCCAACGCGGAGTTAGACGGCGGACAGGGGTTTTATTAAACAAAGGAACATACAGCACACAGACGTAACACAAAGACGAGGACTGGCAAAGTAACGAAGACAGACGGCCACTATAAATAAGGAACATGATTACACACACATTAGGAACAGGTGACAGGCATGAACACATTAGGGAAAGGCGTGGCTAGAACAAACACATGACTAAATGAACAAAACCCCTGCTGAAGACCCCCTAGTGGTCCATCGGGGGCACTTGCCCCCGTAACAATCATGGCATAAAGATTAGTTTGCGATCTCTAAAAACACACCTGAAGAGCGGAGGAATGTTTTGAAAACAAAACTATTCCAGATTAAAGGATGTAAGGAGCGCTACAAGACCAGAGCTGCATTCCTACACACATTTTCTACTGCTGCGGCCTGCTGGACTTCCTGTATATCAGTGACAGATGTCTCGTCCAATCAGCGGTAAGAATTCCATTCGCAAACTATACCTACCTTTTCCGGGTTATCTGAATTGTCCTTGTGTTTTTGGATTAGTTATTGTGGTTTGCACTTCTCAGCCACTGTGAAAAACCGAGATAATGCCATAAAACTTACGGAAAGAAAAGCCTCCAGTAAGAAGCTGCAGATAAAAAACCACTCAAAACCCAATAAGATAACTAATTCAAATAAAATGTTTCATATTTTCCAAATATCTTTACTTCACTTTTTCAGCTATTCATTATTATGTAATAAAAACTAGCAAGAAAAAGTACCAAATGTACTGATTTCACATCCATCAAGGGTCATTTTTCTGGCAGGTTTAAACACACACACACACACACACACACACACACACACACACACACACACAAAATGCACAGTTTCTCACATTCTCAGCATTTCTTTCTCTCAAAGCTCAGAGCTCGAATCCTGGGAGTAACATCAAAGAGGAATAACACAGCCTCTGATACACATTTCCACATGATATTATACAGGCCAATGTGCACACACACACCCACACACAGACAGAGAGAATTAATAAAAATTGGTGACCATGTAAGGTCAAATTATTTTTCTTATCGGCTATAACAAAAGATGAATGAAAGAAACGTTTTCCTTTGCGCTTTTCTTCTGCCAGGCCTCTGAGCCTGTGCTAATGAGCTTCAGCTCAGTTTCATATTCACCAGACTTTTTAAACTTGAATGAATTTACTGTACACAAGGTTTAATTTCCTCTTGCTACTTGGAAAGAAGAACAGAAGAACAAAAAAAACTGGGTAGGTAAACAAGTGGCAAAGCAAGTGAAAAAAAACCCCATAGAACTAAAAAGTCCTGCTAGTGTCGCCGTTTTGCTAATAAGGAAAAGTTAAAGCTGGAGAGACGTACGTATAAAAACGTTTCTCCAGCCCGGGTTTTCCTGATGTTCCAGCTTCTTCCACCACAAGTCATTACAGCTTTTTATGATTGCTTACACACTAAAATTGAAAATAACACACAGTTACTAAAACCTTACTGTCAAGGAGCAAAACCTCAGCCCAGATCTGCACAACTATAAGCATTTTCTCAGCCTCACAGTTTTTGCAAAACACTACACACATTGTTTTGCAAAACACTAAACACACTTCTCTACATTAGACACAGAAAACATAATGTCACTTCTTGGCCATTTCAAGTGTAATGTGGCTGACAAAAGTATTAATGCTGAGTGTGATGAAGTTATATCTTCAATCAAAAAACAAACTTTGGGGGCTTTGTGGTGTTCTGGAGAGTGTATCATAACATAATTCACATCCCTGTGTGTTCCTCCCCTCTTCAAGGAGACAATGATGGAACTATCTTCTGGATCTTATCAAGAAGGCTTCACCCTAATTTACATTCTCTTACCCCATTGTCTTCAGGTTCTAATCTCAAGAATATTGAACAAAAATATGATGATATACTTACTATATGATGTGATTGATGTCTAATGTCATTCTAAAGGTCATGGTGTGATTGGTGAAAAAGGTCTAATTTCCAAATCAGAGTGTACTAATGTTTACACATAGTCTGTACTCCTGTTGGAGATATGTCCTTATGACCTTATTCAACCCCCTCTCAGGTCACAAGATAACAATTCGAGCTTTGTCTTTTACAACACTTATTTAGTTTTATCTCTGGGTCACAAAACTAAAAACACAGATCACAATCAATCTCTGATCCAGATGTGTCTTTACGACCCGGTCAAAACCAGGTCTTTAGTTGACCCATAGATTTTACGACCCTTCGTCTCTCTTGGGTATATAGGGTGCATTTGCAAAGGACTCAGGGAAGCATTCAGAACTTCTGCATCAGAACTGCATCAGAACCATTTGCATTCAGAACTTCCCACACTATTATTGTGTGTCTCTATTGCCAGGTATGACTTTGAATCTGTAACTTGTGTTTTTCATACGTTGCTGATCATTTTAATTGTTAGTGTGTTTTGTATTTTTCTAATTGAATAGATTGGTTTAAGTGTAACCTGCCTGGCAAAATAAAACTGTTCATTTTGACTTATTCTGAACCTATCATTAATCATTATCACAAACCTCTTTAATCTTTGGATATGAACTTAAACTGGAATGGAGAATGCCTCGGTTTAAGTTGGAATGGAGAAGTCTCGACTTAAACTGGAATGGAGAATGCCTCGGTTTAAAGTTAAACTAGAGCAAACCGAAACTTAAACTTGAATGGAGAATGCCTCGGTTTAAGTTTAAATGGAGTTATATTCAATCATTTTGGTTTTCCATCTACTTAATAAATTAAGAATAGTAAAACCCTCTAATTTGTGATCAGCATCAGATCATATTATATTAATTATTAATTGGAGTCAGATAATAATTATACACAGAGGTTAAAGACCGAAACCAAATTCTAATAAATTAAGCAAATTCTTCTAGAAGCGCAAAGGAAAGGTAGAACACAAGATCCCTTCACCCACGCCTCTGAATTCCATCGTTGGGCCAGTGGGTGGTCCTTACACAAGACACTGCTTTCCAAAATACCACCTCTATAAACCAGTTAACCAAACATGGCCGTCACATGTGCAGACACTTAGGTGGTTAACTATAAACTCAACGATCAGATTTAAGCACTAGAGTTAGGATGAGGAAGTCCATGGAGGAATGGGGGTAGAAAGAGGAAGAGGGAGACGAAGAGGTAGACCTGGAGGACATGGACAAAGAAGGCAGGGACCAAATTTATCAGATGCGATTCGAGCAACCTTGGTTGACCATGTTGTAAACCATGAGTTGACATTGAGAGAGACTGGCCAGAGAGTTCAGCCCAACCTCAGCAGATATACTGTGGCTTCAGTAATTCGGACATTTCGACAAGAGCACAGGTAAAAAACAACTTTTCTCTGCTGTCTACAGTACAATATAACCTACTACATGACCTCCATCATTACTATTTGGTACCATTCACTGTGTTCCATGTTTTAGACAATGTCTTGTGTGCTGTCTTGTGACATTTACTGTAACATGTATTTTGATTGATCTACATAGGATTTAGTGTCGAGAACGTAGAGGAGGAAGGGGCCCCATATTCACAGAGGAACAAGAGAGAGCTATTATAAACATGGTTCTGACCAATAATGCGATACGTCTGAGGGAAATTCAAACAAACGTCCTGAATGACCACACAGTTTTCAATAATGTCCATCAGGTCTCTCTAACAACACTGGCGCGAATCCTTAAAAAACATCACATCCAGATAAAACAACTGTACCGAGTGACATGTGAAAGAAATTCTGAAAGAGTAAAAGACTTACGGCATGAATATGTGGAGGTAAGTAATGTCCACTTCAGCATTGTCCACTGCACACAAAACCTTTTTACATGTTCTCTATTTTTTTTCTTTTTTCTTTTTTTCAGAGAGTTCTGCTAATTGATGGTGATCCAAAAAATGAATCAAACAGAATCAGAGTGGATGAACCATGTGTGTTCCATATGGTGTCAAAGTTGGGTTTTGTTAAATTAATGTAAAGTTTTAAACGAAGTAATAAGAATAATAATAATAATAATAATAATAATAATAATAATAATAATAATAATAATAATAATGTTTTATTTATTTAGCGCCTTTCAGGAACCCAAGGACGCTTTACACCAAGTTGCTATATAAAATGAATACATATAAGTATATAGTCAGTATACAACATGTAATCAACCAGATGGAACAGACAAAAAAGGTTAATCTACAGTAAACTTACAAAAACAAACATAGTGCTGGAAAATTGAGGCAGACAATCAATTAACAAAACATAAAGTGAATAAATGAGTTTTGAGGGCAGTTTTAAAGGTCTGTAGAGAAGTGACATCACGAAGGTCTTGTGGTAGTTTGTTCCAAATGAACTGAGGTGTTCGGCTTCCGTCATGGCTTTATACTGCGTTACACTTTTTTTTTATGATCGCTTAAGCACAATTTTAAAAACAAGGCTCATTTTGTCAAAACATTACACACAATTCACAGATCTACACACACCAGTACCAGCAGCTTCAATGCTCACTTGGCATGTTGTGGTTTTGTTGTGTGAGATTCTGTGTTGTACCCCCAGACTGGGTCAGGTAACCAATCAGAAGAAGGAGTGGGTGGAGTCATGGCAGCTGTTGCATACATTCATTCACGGGGAGCCTGTGCCTCAGGCGTCAAGACAGGATCGGTAGAGATGCCAATCAACCTACAATGCATGTCTTGGGACCGGGAGCAGAAACCGGAGGGAACCCCCAAGGCACGGGGAGCGCGCACACACACACACACACACACACACACACACACACACACGGTGGAGGCGGGAATCGAACCCCCAACCCTGGAGGTGTGAGGCAAGCGTGCTAACCACCAAGTGATGAAAATTTCAGACCCCTTTTTAAAATGAGGCTTGATTTTCTTTCCTCATTTATACTTTAAATAAACAAAGTTCTATAGCGTAGAAATGGAAAAACAGCTGCATTTTCTTTGTCTAAAACCGGAAGTATCTATTCTTCTGTCATTTGTGGCTACGTGCAGTCTTCAGCGCGGTAAAGTTGGTTTCAGGTTCGATATTAGCCGGATATTCGCCTAGGCTGCTTTAGGGATTGTCTGCAAATGTACCTTTCAGTACAAAACAAAGTCCAATAATTAATACAAATTATGTTTACAAAGCCATAGTAAATGACTTGTGGGCAAACTGACTGAAAATATTTAGTAAGTAGTACTGTAGTAAGTCAGTCTTGTAAGTACACACATACTACAAATTTTGAAACATAAAAAAAGCCATTTTGGTGAATTTCAGTAATTGTTTTCTACGAATAATTATGTACTGTATGTACAGTAAGGGTGATATTGGCAAACTTTCTCCTCTAGTAAGCCAGTCTTGTAACTACAAATGTACTACAACCTTTGGAACATGACTAACCCCATTTTGATGAATTTCTGTATTTCTTTTCTCTAAAAATATTTGTGTACTGTACATACATTAGGAGAGGTATTGTCTAAAGTGACATATTTGTTAAATATTTTCAGTCAGTTTTCCCACAAATCATTTACTGGCTTTTTATACATAATTTGTATTAATTATTGGACTTCGTTTTGTACTGAGAGGTAAATTTGCAGACGGTCCCTAAAGCAGCCTAGGCGAATATCCGGCGAACATCGAACCTGAAACTAACTTTACCGCGATGAAGTCTGCACGTAGCCACAAATATTACTTTCATTTTCGTTTTTTTGTTTCTGATTATAAAAAGAAACTTCAAATACCAAAAAGTACACGGACCCAGATTTGTTATTTTGTTTTTTTTTATATTTATTATTTTATTTTTGGATTTGTTATTTTGTTTTTTATATTTATTATTTTGTTTCTGGATTTGTTATTTTGTTTTTTATATTTATTATTTTGTTTTCAGATTTGTTATTTTATTTTTTATATTTGTTATTCTGTTTCTGGATTTGTTATTTTGTTTCCAGATTTGTTATTTTGTTTTTTATATTTATTATTTTGTTTCTTTGTTATTTTGTTTCCAGATTTATTTTGTTTTTTATATTTATTATTCTGTTTCTGGATTTGTTATTTTGTTTTTTATATTTATTATTTTGTTTCTGGATTTGTTATTTTGTTTTTTATATTTATTATTTTGTTTTCAGATTTGTTATTTTATTTTTTATATTTGTTATTCTGTTTCTGGATTTGTTATTTTGTTTCCAGATTTGTTATTTTGTTTTTTATATTTATTATTTTGTTTCTTTGTTATTTTGTTTCCAGATTTATTTTGTTTTTTATATTTATTATTTTGTTTCTGGATTTGTTATTTTGTTTTCAGATTTGTTATTTTGTTTTTTATATTTATTATTTTGTTTCTTTGTTATTTTGTTTCCAGATTTATTTTGTTTTTTATATTTATTATTTTGTTTCCAGATTTATTTTGTTTTTTATATTTATTATTTTGTTTCTGGATTTGTTATTTTGTTTTCAGGTTTGTTATTTTGTTTTTTATATTTATTATTTTGTTTCTGGATTTGTTATTTTGTTTTTTATATTTATTATTTTGTTTCTGGATTTGTTATTTTGTTTTCAGATTTGTTATTTTGTTTTTTATATTTATTATTTTGTTTCTGGATTTGTTATTTTGTTTTCAGGTTTGTTATTTTGTTTTTTATATTTATTATTTTGTTTCTGGATTTGTTATTTTGTTTTTTTATTTATTATTTTGTTTTCAGATTTGTTATTTTATTTTTTATATTTGTTATTCTGTTTCTGGATTTGTTATTTTGTTTCCAGATTTGTTATTTTGTTTTTTATATTTATTATTTTGTTTCTTTGTTATTTTGTTTCCAGATTTATTTTGTTTTTTATATTTATTATTTTGTTTCTGGATTTGTTATTTTGTTTTCAGATTTGTTATTTTGTTTTTTATATTTATTATTTTGTTTCTTTGTTATTTTGTTTCCAGATTTATTTTGTTTTTTATATTTATTATTTTGTTTCTGGATTTGTTATTTTGTTTTGCACTTCTTGGCCACCTTACCATGGTCCTACAGAAACATTGTTTAAATCCACTGCGTCAGCTACATATGATTGAAATGACAATTAAAGCTTCTTGACTTGACTTCTACACTGTATACTCTAATGATTGACTTCGCCACTATTCTAGTGTCATCCAGTAAGAAACAGGTTCCTCTTAAGCTTCTTCTTCTTGAGAGTTCATCCTTATGAGCAGGGGTGGCTCAAATGTTTAAGGCTTTGGGTTCTTGCTGATAAAGTTGGGGTTCTTTAACCCAGCACCACCAAACTGCCCCTGTTGGGCCCTTGAGAAAGGCCCTTAACCCTCTCTGCTCCAGATGTGCTGCATTAATGCTGACCCTGTGCTCTGACTCAAGCTTCCTAAACTGGGATATGTGAAGAAAAGATTTTCACTGTGCTGTAATGTGTATGTGAAGATTTCTTCTTTATATCCTCTTGAGGATTTTTTGCTTGTTACTTGTCAGTGTCTGCATCTGGATTTCTGTGAAGCTGCTTTGTGAAAATGTCTGTGGCTACAAAAACACTAAACACTTCATTAAACCTTCACATCTCCAGCTAGGAGTGTATGGAAACAGTCGGTTAGTTGTTAGTACAATGACAGGAGCTTTTAAACAATTCACCATAATGCACACTAAAACAACAATTATGAACATTTACAGGTACTTAAAAGCACAGAATTAGTCCCGGCACAATTTTCTGTGTTTAATAGATCCTTGATTACGAGCTCCAGTGTAGCACCTATTCAGTTTGTTAAATCAGTCAGTTCTGTACTGATGTTCAGCATCATCACACATCATAGTGCTTCATAATGGTCAGTGAAATCAGTGAAACCGTTTCATCAGGCAGTTCATGGTGGCTCTCTGTAATCTACTCTAAAAGATGCAAAACAACCGGTGTGCAAAATATACGGCCTGAGATAATTCCAGCCAAGAGCGAAGATGATGTAAGGTGCACTAGATAACATGAGCTCAAATGAAAAATTGGTCCTGCAGGGGCATAAACGGGCTAGCAGGGCTTCTAAAGATAAGAAATTTCCCATTCAATTGCTGTGAAGAATTCATTTTGCTGCAAAGATGCACAACAGCGCTGATATCAGGGCAATGAAAGTTGAAAACTGGCACCACCCACTGCTAATTAATATTCATGAAGCAGACCATTAATATTCATTATATTGTGGTAAGAAACAAGCCAATATAATTTTTTTATTTTTTTATATAATTTTTTTGTTCCAGTCTCAAAGGAGGACAATGTAAAAGAAAAAAAAAGACATTTGCCATGGCTTTTGCCAAGCATCACACTCTGAGCAGATGTTTATACACCACCTCTCCAGCACCACCACACTGAACACTGGAGCCCCTCAGGGCTGTGTGCTCAGCCCACTGCTGTTCACTTTGCTGACTCGCGACTGTGCAGCAAATCACAGTTTGAACCACATCATCAAGTTCGCTGATGATATGACCGTGGTGGGTCTCATCAGCAAGAACGACGAGTCAGCGTAGGAGCGTAGTCAGAGAGGAGCTGCAACGCCTAACATCCTGGTGTAAAGCCAACAGCCTTTCTTTGAATGTTAACAAGACAAAAGAGATGGTTGTTGACTTTAGGAGAGTGACCATTCTCCACTGTTCATCAACGGATCCCCTGTGGAGATCGTCAAGAGCACCAAATTCCTTGGTGTGCATCTAGTGGAGCACCTCACCTGGTCACTCAACACCACCTCCATCAGCAAGAAAGCCCAGCAGCACCTCTACTTCCTGCGGAGGCTGAGGAAAGCCCATCTCCCTCCCCCCATCCTGACCATATTCTACAGAAGGACCATCGAGAGCGTCCTGAGCAGCTGCATCACTGCCTGGTTTGGGAATTGCACCGTCTCGGATCGCAAGACCCTGCAGCGGATAGTGAGGACACTCTCTCCCCTCTATCACAGACATGTACACCACATGCTGCATCCGCAAAGCAAACAGCATTGTGGACGACTCCACACACCCCTCACACACCCTCTTCACCCTCCTGCCATCTGGAAAGAGCTATCGAAGCATTCGGGCCCACACAACCAGACTACGCAACAGTTTCTTTCCACAAGCCATCAGGCTTCTTAACACCCAGAACTGAACTACCAGCTCTCTCTCTCTCTCTCTCTCTCACACACACACACACACACACACACACCTGTATAAGCGGACTCTTAATATAATGTATCTCCTATTTGCTGTACCTCAACTGCTGTGAACGATCAATTATTTGCACTATTGTTAAACTGCTGCTATCACATCTTGCACACAATGGTCATGCTGCTATGCATTATATACATATATGTAATGCACATCACATTCTGCCAACATTGCACATGTTTTGTGTCCTGTCTTGAGTTTGTCTTGTCTTTGCACTCTTTGCACTCTTTGCACCTGTGTGCATACATTGCACTTTATGTAGCTAGAACAAACTTCTGTCCTAGCTCTGTGTTGTTGTTTCAGTTTTGTAATTACATGTTGTGTCATGTTTTTAATGTAGCACCAGGGTCCTGGAGAAACATTGTCTCAGTTCACTATGTACTGCGTCAGCTATATGTGGTTGGAATGACAATAAAAGCTTCTTGACTTGACTTGACTTGACTTGACCTTCTGATGCAACTTCTTCTTCTTCTATTGGCTTTTCCATTCAGGGGTCGCCACAGCGAATCATCTCTCTCCACCTATCCCTATATTCTGCATCCTCAACACTTACACCCACTAGCTTCATATCCTCATTTATTCCATCCATATACCTCCTCTTTGGCCTTCATCTATGCCTCCTGCCTGGCAGCTCCATGTCCAACATTCTCCTACCAATATACTCACTCTCAACATACTCACTTAATCTGGCCTCCCTAACTTTGTCCCCCAAACGTCCAACATGAACTGTCCCTCTGATGTACTCGTTCCTAATCCTGTCCAATCTTGTCACTCCCAAAGAGAACCTCAGCATCTTCAGCTCTGCTACCTCTAGCTCTGACTCCTGTCTCTTCCTCAGTGACACTGTTTCTAAACCATACAGCATGGCCGGTCTCACCACTGTCCTGTATACCTTCCCCTTGATTCTCGCTGATATTTTTCTATCACAGAACTCCCGACACCTTTCTCCACCCATTCCAACCTGCCTGCACTTTACCATTTTACTGCTTCTTTACCTCTTTCCATTACTCTCCATTACTCTGGACTGTTGACCCCAAGTACTTAAAGTCCTGTACCTTCTTCACCTCTTCACCCTGTAACCTTACTGTTCCACTTCCCTCCCTTTCATTCACACACATGTACTCAGTCTTACTACGACTGACTTTCATTTTTCTTCTCTCCAGCACAAACCTCCACCTCTCCAGGTTTTCCTTCACCTGCTCCCTGCTCTCACTACAGATCACAATGTCATCTGCAAACATCATTGTCCAAGGAGACTCCTGTCTGACCTCCTCTGAAAACTGGTCCATCACTATAACAAACAGGAAGGGGCTCAGAGCCGATCCCTGATGCAGTCCCACCTCCACTTTCAACTCCTCTGTCTGACCTACAGCACACCTCACCACTATCCTGCTCCTCTCATACATGTCCTGCACCACTCTGACATACTTCTCTGCTACTCCTGACTTCCTCATACAGTACCACAGCTCTTCTCTTGGCACCCTGTCATATGCTTTCTCCAAGTCTACAAACACACAGTGCAACTCCCTCTGACCATCCCTATCCTTCTCCATCTAACTTCTCAGAGCAAAAATTGCATCTGTTGTGCTCTTTCTGGGCATGAAGCCATACTGCTGCTCACAAATTTCCACTACCTTCCTTAACCTAGCTTCCACTACTCTTTCCCATAGCTTCATTGTATGGCTCATCAACTTTATCCCCCTATAGTTGCTGGAACTCTGCACGTCACCCTTATTCTTAAAGATCGGCACTAACACACTTCTTCTCCATTCCTCAGGCATCCTCTCACTCTCTAAAACCCTGTTGAACAAACTAGTTAAAAATTCCACTGCTGCCTCTCCCAGACACTTCCAGACCTCCACCGGGATGTCGTCAGGACCAACTGCCTTTCCACTTTTCATCCTCTTCAAAGCCTTCCTGACTTCATCCTTTCTAATCTTATCTACTTTCTGTTCCACAGAGTTCACCCCTTCTACTCTTTTTTCCCTCTCATTTTCCTCATTCATCAGCTCTTCAAAGTACTCCTTCCATCTCCTCTGTACACTCTCCTCACTTGTGAGCACCCTTCCATCTCTATTCTTAATAACTCTAACTTGCTGCACATCCTTCCCATCTCGATCCCTCTGCCTAGCTAACCTGTACAAGTCCATCTGTCCTTCTCTAGTGTCTAACCTAGTGTACAACTTGTCATATGCTTTCTGCTTGGCCTTAGACACCTCCCTCTTCATTCTGCGCTGTAACCCCCTGTATTCCTGTCTATTCTCTTCAGTCCTGTCCATGTCCCACTTCTTCTTGGCTAACCTTTTCCTCTGGATACTATCCTGAACTTCCTCATTCCACCACCAAGTCTCCTTATCTTCTTTCCTCCTTCCAGATGACACACCCAGCACCTTTCTCCCTGTCTCCCTGATCTAGAGTTGCTGTAGTTGAGATCTGCAGTAGTTGACCAGTCATCTGGCAGCACTACCTGACCACCCAGAGCCTGCCTCAACTTCTGTCTAAATTCTTTTTCAGCTTCCACCACTTTTCTTTTCGATCTCTGACCTCTTCTTCTTACAGACCATCAAAGTCATCCTACACACCACTATCCTATGCTGTCTGGCTACACTCTCTCCCACTACCACTTTACAGTCACTAATCTCTTTCAGATTGCCTCTTCTACATAGGATGTAGTTTACCTGTGTGCTCCTACCTCCACTCTTGTAAGTCACTCTATGCTCCTCCCTCTTCTGAAAATAAGTGTTAACCACAGCCATGTCCATCCTCTTAGCAAAGTTCACTACCATCTGTCCTTCAAGGTTCCTTTCCACTCCAAACTTGCCCATCACCTCCTCATCACCTGTGTTCCCCTCACCAACATGTCCATTAAAATTCGCTCCTATCACCACTCTCTCACCCGTGGGAATACTCTCTATCACCTCATCTAATTCACTCCAGAATCTCTCTTTCTCCTCTAACTCACAACCTACCTGTGGGGCATAACCACTAACAACATGCAACATCACCCCTTCAATCTCTAACTTCAGACTCATCACCCTGTCTGACACTCTCTTCACCTCCAGGACATTCCTCACAAACTCCTCCTTCAGGACCACACCTACCCCATTTCTCTTACTATCCACACCATAATAAAACAGCTTGAATCCTGCTCCTATACTACGAGCCTTGCTACCCTTCCACCTGGTCTCCTGTACACACAGTATATCCACCTTCCTTCTCTCCATCACATCAGCCAGCTCTCTACCTTTCCCTGTCATAGTACCAACATTCAGAGTTCCTATTCTCAGTCCTACACTCTTACCTTTCCTCTTCTCTCTCTGTCTGTGCACTCTCCTCCCTCCTCTACTTCTTCTACCAACAGTAGCCCAATTTCCACCGGCGCCAATGGCGGTTGTTGTTAACCCAGCCCTCGGTATGAAATTCATACTGATGATTCGCATGATGAAATTTGGCGATGTTTTACGCCAAATGCCCTTCCTGGCGCAACCCTCTCTATTTATCCGGGCTTGGGACCGGCACAGAAGTCACTGGACTGTGACCCCCATGGCTAGATTACCACCTTTTGATGTAACAAACTACCGAAAGCACACACACACACACACACACACACACACACACACACACACACACACACACACACACACACACACATTGTTCACTCATTGGGTAAATAACTAAACAACTAACTAACAAACACACAAGCAAACTGGCAAATAAACAAACAAAAAGAAACAAATTAATATATAAATCAATATTCTTGAACTTTTCGCCAGATTCACTTGCTCCTAAATTAATTAAATAACAAACAAACAAGAAAACAAACTGACAAACATACAAACAAATGTTCTTGAACATTTGGCCTTATGTATTTATTTATTTTATGTTTGTTTGTTTGTTTTTATTTGCTCATAAATTAATTAATGTTGCTAACTAACAAATAAACAAAACCATTTAAACAATGTTGCTATTACTTATAACTTATAACTGACTAATCACTAATATCTAACCAGTTCCCTCCATGTTTTCATCTGGTCATTTGTTCATTCCTCCGTTCATTCATTCATTGATTCATTCGTTTGTTCAGCAATCTGCAAAAGGAATGGATTTGGTTGATTGAATAAATGCTTGATAATGCAAGGAAGGAAGGAAGGAAGGAAGGAAGGAAGGAAGGAAGGAAGGAAGGAAGGGAGGGAGGGAGGGAGGGAGGGAGGGAGGGAGGGAGGGAGGAAAATAAGAGAAGGAAAGGATGGCTGGATAGATGAGATGGATGACCTGCTGTAGCTCATTCAGTAAAGTGTACTGTAAGTATTAAGTAAGAAATATGTGTATTATATACAATATATTAAAAACAGAGAAGGAACCTAGCATGTGATGTTTATCCATTTCCAGTTACATTACATGATATGCCCAATGCCACAATAATATAAAACTCCTGTGTTTCCGGAATCTTCTATTCAGCAATACAAACAGGATTTTATGTAACTCTTTTCTTCTCTTTGCTTCATCCTTGACAGCTTTGTATCTTTCTGTGCATTATCCAGAACTTACTTTCAAAATAGGAGCTCCCTTTTCCTGTTTATTATTCTTATTTCCTGTATTATTCTCCTCTTGGTGGCGGATTTGTATTGACATGTCAGATTTATCTTCACATTACTTTTCCAAGCTCAGCCTTTATATGATCGGTGTAAAAGTCTCTGTGTCCTTGGGTGATGTGGCGCTGCAGCGGCATTGCTGAGCTCTTAAACGCATTTGTTTCTGTCTCTGGCTCTAGCTTCGACATGGCTACTGCTGACAGCTCGTGCTAGAGGAACAAAGTGACTCAAATTTCATGTGTCTGATAGCGAGAGGATGTGTGTGAGTGATGTGAGGGCAGGTTTGGATGTGTAGTAAAGTTCTACAATGAAAAAAAAGCATCATGAGCAGTTCCATCAGTGGAAATGGTGAACAATTATTGGGGAAGTGGGGAAAGATCTAAAATGCAGGAGAACCTACAGGGCACTTAATGCCATTTTCTTGCATTTTAGAAAGGCAAGAGGCTTCACCAGGGCTCCCTAGTGGGCACTTTATAACATTTATTGCTCATTGGACAACCATGTAGGGCACTGTGTCATGCATTCTCCAGTGTATGGGTATCCTAGAGGGCACTTCATCACATTTGTGGCACATAAAATGACCCTATAGGACACTTTAGCATGTATTCTTCAAAATAAGGGTACCATAGAGGGCACTTCATCATGTTTCGTGCACATTAGACAACCCTATAGGGCACTGCATCAGGTATTCCCCACACTAAGTGCATCCTAGATGACACTTTATTACATTTCTTACTCATTGGACAACCCTATAGGCCACTTCATTATTTATTCTCCACAATAAGGGCACCCTACATGGCACTTTATCACATTTTTAGCATATAGAACAATCCTTTAGGGCACAGCATTTTGTTCTTTAAAGTAAGGGCACCACGGAGGGCACTTTATCATGTTTCTCACTCATTGGACAGCCCCATAGGCCACTCCATCATGTATTCTCCACAGTAAGGGTATAGAGGGCACTTGATCACATTTCTGGCACATAAATCAACTCTATAGACCACTCTATCATGTATTCTTCACAGTAAGGGTATCCTAGAAGGTACTTTTTTCACATTTGTAGCACATAGAACAACCCTATAAGGCACTTTATCACATTTGTAGCACATGGAACAACCCTATAGGGCACTGCATCATGTATTGTCCACATTAAGTTTCCTTACACTTAATAGTATCCTAGAGGGCACTTCATCATGCTTCCTTCCTTCCATTGCTCTTTTAGTTTATGCATCTGAATGATTAAAAAGTTGGAGTGTGTAAGAGTGTGTTATTAGTAGAAACATAACAAGACTGTGATGAGAGTAGATTTTCTGTTTCAGTGTGATGACTTTTAACGTCCCTGACATCCTCTGTAGTAACATTTAGTCACTTGTTCATGTCACCACTGCATTTTTCAAGACACGTAAAAGTTAAAAAATGACAAGTGGGGTTTTACTGATGGAAAATGGAGCCAGAAGTGCTAAAATGCTACCTTGTTTCTGTGGTTTAGGTTTTGTTCCTGCAGCACTGTATTCTGGGAATGTGGAATACCATGGAAACTCCAGAGGCTGTTGCGTTATCATTAGCAAGAGTGAAACAGCCAGCAAAATAAAATGTTCAACACGAGCACACATTCAGATCTTTTTGTCCCTCGGCTACCTGTGAGGATGTTTCAGCATAGTTTTCATTATTACACCGCCAAGTCTGTCTCCTGCAGGACATTCCTCTTCTTTCTCCTCTCCTTTTCTCGTCTCTTCTCTCCAGAATGAGCCAACAAGATGCTCAGTGACTGAGATCTGCCTTGAGGCTGAGGCACAATCATGGGACAAAACCTGTGACTGAGAAGACTGCAAAATTCAGAGCTATGAGATATAACAGAGAGGGAGTAGCTGATTAATCCAACATTAGGTTTTTTTGTTTCATCTTTTTTTTATTATAAAACATAACACTTTAAACTTTATCATTTGTTCTGTGTTTCTATACTTCTGTAAAGCTGCTTTGAGACAATGTCTATTGTTAAAAGTGCTATACAAATAAATTGAAGTGAAAGTTTTCATTTTCTCAGAACTTGTTGAATACTAATAATAATACTAATAATAATTGAAGATACTAAAAATGTTCAGTTTTCACTTGGAAGCAATGATTCCACATAAAACAAGGAGCTTCTCCATCTGCCGCATGTGATTTTACCCTGAAGGGGTACGCTTGGCAGGTAGCAGAGTTATTCCTCTCTGTGAAAATGTTTTGATCTCTCAGAGGAAGATATCGACTCGCTGATCCAACACATTCTCTTTCTGCAAATTAGTCTGAGATATTTTCAAGGTTACGTTATGTTAGGAGTTAGAATGAAGTTCTAAAGCAATTAACTATCCCTCTCACTCTCTCTCTCTCTCTCTCTCTCTCTCTCTCTCTCTCTCTCTCTCTGTCTCTCTCTCTCTCTCATTGTCAGGTAGATAATACTCTTCCACAGAGTTCTGCTGTAATAGACGCCTGTGCTGGCTCTCTGCGCTCCATTCAGTCATGCTGTCTTAATAAAGTGAATATAGGAGGGAGTGAGTGTAGCCTGGAGTGAAGAAAAGCGACTCGAATGGAAAGGAATCATCCTCGGCTGTGGATTCCTTCAGCTGGAACTCAGAAGTCCAGAGTGTGATAAAGGAGCTTGTTTCGGTAGAGAGATGAAGTGTGGGAATTTTTTTTTCTGACATAATTATCACACACTACCTCTGTAAGGACACCGCAGAGTGATATGAGTTAAAGCTGAAAGTGTCTCAAGAAACACCATGACCATGCTAACAGTTTCTTTGTCTGATGCCCAAACGGGGCCTGGCTAGAATTCTTGAATCTGATTGGTCGCAAGGTGTTGATTAATTTTCTGTACATGTTTGTATCAATGCGGTTGTTCTGACGTTCTATAGTAGAACGTCACGTTTCTATAGTAATGATTAGGGTTTCTATAGTAACGATACAGCTCAATCATAGAGAAGATGCACATAAACATCTACATAACTTGACATGACACAGGAGATTATGTTTAACAGTTTCCCGGTAAAATTTAAAGCTAAGACAATTTTTACCTTCAGGAGACTGAGAGAAAAATTCTTGTGAGGAAACTGCTGTAAAATAATTAAAATTATGAAATCTGTTATATAAATAACAGAAATGTAGAAAGAAATTTTTCCTCATTCGATTTGGTCTGATTATTTAATCGAAAACCTTTTTAGTTTTACAATTTTGCACAAAACATTTGTTTAAGCATTAAACTTAACTCCGTTCTAAAGCTTCTGTTTTTCTTTACAGACAGAAAATTGATCGAACAAAAGTGATGCCTATGAGATATTTCTGTATGTTAAATAATCGCCATGGCAACAGTAAAGGGAAAAAACGATACCATCTAACTATCTGACTGCATGAAGATGTTAATTAAATTAAGATAAACTCTTTTATTAGAGAGCTGAACTGATTATACTTTGCAAGACCTTGTATGTAACATGCTAAATAATAAAGAAGAATAGTACTTGACTATCATGACAATCATCTCATTAAACGAGTTTTCTATAAATATGGGACTTAATTATAATGGTAAAAACCTCCACGCTCATAAAACCGGCAGAGATGCAGCAGATTTAACCTGAGATGAATTCGTTATTAATTACAAGACAACGTGAAGCGTTCAGCGAGTCCAGGGTCCGAGGCCGTGTCATCTCCGTATGGAGGAGAGACGCACAGAGTGTACAAAAAGTGTGTTTAGTGTCAGAGAGAAAGAGGAAACTGACCCCTGCCATGATGATGACAGCTGCTTAGGGAGGTTAGAGAGTCATGGGATTGAAATCGGGGAGAAAGACAGAAGGTGAAAATGTTAAAGAGAGCCTGATGATGGACATGACAGACAGCAGGACGGTGCTTTGAGAGGCTGGAGCACACTTACAGGCAGGTAAATGAGTTTATTTCAGATACACTGCTCTTCAGAGAGCATGCTGAGAGAGATACTGGAGATGAAAAGTCAAAAGCAAATTAGTTCAAAAAGTTTAATCTGGAGTTATTGCACCGCAGTCCCATGTCAATGCACACATATTGCGTGACTATATATCTTTTAATATTTAAGGCAAGTACACAGCTATTTTTTGTATTATTATTATTATTATTATTATTATTATTATTATTATTATTATTATTATTATTATTATTATCATTATTATTATTATTAGTAGTAGTAGTATTATTATTATTATTATTATTATGATTATTATTATTATTATTATTTTATTTTATTTTATTTTTTTTATTATTATTATTTCTTCTTCTTCTTCTTCTTCTTCTTCTTGTTATTATTATTATTATTATTATTATTATTATTATTATTATTATTATTATTATAGTCTCAGACCGAAATAGACTATTACAGATCAAATACAGATAAACAATAAGGCTTGATACATCAGAACATGAGAAAAACCTCATACAGAGTGTGTGCTTCTGTAAGAACATGAAGTGCACCTTCCCCTCCTCGCCACCAGAGGTAACTCTCACCCGAATACTGACACTTCCGGGTCATGCAGTTTCACTTCCTTTTTATGGGACTTACTGTATATACCAGAGGTCCTCAACCTTTTTTATACCATGGAATAATATACCGTTTTAGCGTGGCCCAGGGGTGGGGGGGTCCCAGTTGAGGGGTTTGGACATTTGTTCTTGGGTCATTTTAGTGTTGGTTAGCTTGCGGACTTACTGATTTATGGAAAAATCCACGACTGAGTCAAATGCGGGAGTGTGGCATGGTAGGAAGTGGCAATAGTTGTATATATAAAATTTTAAGTTTATTGATTCTTTCAGCTACTCAGACACAGATACCTCAGCTACTCAGACCACATCTCTTTTATGCTAATTCCAGCATACAGACCACTCCTCAGACACTCTAAACCGGTTCTGAAACAAGTGAAAACCTGGCCAGCAGGAGCCATCTCTGCTCTTCAGGAGTGCACTGACTGGGACATGTTCAGGGAGGCTGCAACCAAAGGTGACTCTATCAACTTGGAGGTGTACATGACATCAGTGACCAGCTACATCAGCAAGTGCATCGATGACGTGACTGTCTCCAAGGCCATCATCACACGCTCCGACCAGAAGCCTTGGATGACTGCAAAAGTGCATGCTCTCCTGAAGTCGAGAGACTACGCCTTCAGAGCAGGGGACAAGACGGCCTTAAAATCAGCAAGGGCCAAACTGTCCCGAGCCATCAGAGAGGCAAAATGCGCACACGCCCAGAGAATCCACAGCCACTTTCAGGACAGCGGAGACTCTGCTCAAACTACGCTTGGTTCGAGGTACAGAACAGCATAGCGGCGAAGAAGACCATCTTAATGACCAGGTGCTCTGTTTTTCCACGGCTGACATGAAGAGAACTCTATGCTGAGTTAACCCACGGAAGTCTGCTGGACCAGACAACATTCCTGGTAGAGTGCTCAGGGAATGTGCAGAACAGCTAGCAGATGTCTTCATTGACATCTTCAACATTTCCCTGAGCAGCACCATTGTTCCTACATGCCTCAAGACAATGACCATTGTCCCCGTGCCGAAGAAGTCTATGGTTTCCTGCCTCAATGACTATCGTCCCATTGCACTCACACCCATCGTGATGAAATGCTTTAAGAGGCTCGTCATGAGGCACATCAAAACTGAGCTACCACCCTCACTGGACCCCTTGCGTATCATCCAAAGCCGCTCCACAGACGATGCCATCACCACAACCCTCCATCTGGCCCTCACCCACCTGGACAATAAGGACTCATACGTATGAATGCTGTTCATTGACTTCAGTTCAGCATTCAACACAATCATCCCTCAGCACCTGATTGAGAAACTGAGACTGCTGGGCTTGAACTGAATCCTTGACTTCCTGACTGGGAGACCTCAGTCAGTACGGATCAGGAACAGCATCTCCAGCACCACCACAATAAGCACTGGAGCTCCTCAGGGCTGTGAGCTCAGCCCACTCTGTTCACTCTGCGACTGTTCAGCAATGCACAGCTCCAACCACATCATGAAGTTCACCGATGACACAACCGTGGTGGGTCTCATCAGCAAGAATGACGAGTCAGCATACAGAGAGGAGGTGCAACAACTAACAGCCTGATGTAGAGCCAATAACCTGTCTCTGAATGTTGACAAGACTAAAGAGATGGTTGTTGACTTTAGGAGAGCACAGAGTGGCCATTCTCCATTGATCATCGACGGGTCCTCTGTGGAGATCATCAAGAGCACCAAATTCCTTGGTGTATATCTGGCAGAGAACCTCACCTGGTCACTCAACACCAGCTCCATCAGCAAGAAAGCCCAGCAGCATCTCTACCTCCTGCAGAAGCTGAGGAAAGCACACCCCCCCCCATCCTGACCATGTTCTACAGAGGGACCATCGAGAGCATTCTGAGCAGCTGCATCACTGCTTGGTTTGGGAATTGCACCGCCTTAGATCGCAAGACCCTGCAGCGGATAGTGAGGACACTCTCTCCCCTCTATCACAGACATGTACACCACACGATCGATCCGCAAAGCAAACAGCATTGTGGATGACCCCACACACCCCTCACACACACTCTTCACCCTCCTGCCATCTGGAAAGAGGTACCGAAGCATTCGGGCCCACACAACCAGAGTGTGTAACAGTTTCTTCTCTCAAGCTATCAGGCTCCTCAATATCCAGAACTGAAACTATACAAACTCTTTCTCTCTCTTATACACACACACACACACACACACACACACACACACACACACACACACACACACACCTGTGTGAACAGACTCACAATATAATGTTTACTACTTATTTGCACTACTTTAACCACTGTTATAATGTTTCAACCGCTGCTATAATGTTTACTTCTTATTTGCACTACTTCAACCACTGCTACTGCATTTTTTGCACAATTCACATTATCATGCTGCTATATGTATCTTTACAAACATATATGTTATTAGATACGTGGTTTCTCAAGTTTGCACATGACATTTCATTTTGTTTCATTGCCCGTTTTTTCGGCGCAGTGTGTCCTGTCTTGTGTAGTTTTTTGTACTTCCTGTTTTTGCACTGTCTTGTCTTTGCACTGTTTGCACCTGGTTGCACACATTGCACTTTATAGCCCTGTGTTGTTGTTTCTGTTTGTAATTATATGTTGTATGCTATATGTGGTTGAAATGACAATAAAAGCTTCTTGACTTGACTTGACTTTTTGACTTCTTGATAGATAGATAGATAGATAGATAGATAGATAGATAGATAGATAGATAGATAGATAGATAGATAGATAGATAGATAGATAGATAGATAGATAGATAGCTTTACAGCTAGAATTAGCATGAACACACATTCAATTGGTTCTTTAATTCCTTAATTTCAATTCCATGTCACTTGTTTTTGGATTCACACTTGACTCCTGACTATAAACACTGAGTCAGGTTTCTCTGAACTATTTTTTATGTACTATTTTTAGCTGTCAGCCAAAATCTGTGCGATGTGAAGATCAGAAATATGTCACTCCCAGGAGGATTTGAGTGACGTGTGGAAAATGAAGGAAATGATGCCGGATTTTATCGGCTGCAGGTTTATTCACTTTTCAGTGTTTTGGAGCTCGCTGATGCATAATGCATGTTGTGAAAAACAAACCTCTCGCTCCTATCTTCAAGATAGATTTATTGCATTTAGCTTCACCTCTCGACAGGAATATATATCCTCTGTTTATCAGAGGTGGCTGTTTTGCATGAAATTGTTCAGTTAATTACACAGTCAGTGGCTTCGATGTGGGCGCACATTTTCTAATTAAGAAGAACAGGGTTCCTGCGCTGCATGCTTATGGAGTTATTAGTTTTACGGAACTACATTTCATTTCAGCAAAATGAGTCGGAGCTAAAAATAAAAGAAAGAAAGAAAATAAAATCTCACCCCTGCATCTGGTGAAGAGATTCCGTGAATAAATAGTATTTATTTATTTATTTATTTATTTATTTATTTATTTATTTATTTATTGATTGATTTGAGTTTAATGTTGGTGTAGGCAGGAAGCAGGAAATGTAAATGCGAATGTTAATCACACTGCATTCTGTAAATTCTTACAAACACTTAAGCAAAGTTGGAAAAAAAAAGAACAGAAGAAAAAAGAAAACGCTCAAACATTGTAATAGTAAATGTGATGACTTTGTCTGGCTGTTTAACATTCAGTCTGAATTAATATGATTTCTGTACATATTTTGTGTGCTTTTATTTATCTATTTATTTATTGTAGGTACTGATGATTTGTAATGTGTTAACAGTCAGTTGTGAGTGTTGTGTATGTGTTTAAACTGTAAATATCTGCTAATTTGGTTCCAAACTCTTTACACTGCTAGCATTATAAATAAAAAATGATTATAAAGGGACAATTTAGCTTACAAACCTTTGGGTAAGTTACTGAAATCGTATTTTATATATATGTCCTGAGATTAGAGCATTCATATACAGTATATCTTCACTGAATATGGTCCAAAAGATATCCAATATGATGGCATAGCATGTTTGCCTCATGCCTCCAGGGTTGGGGTTCTATTCTTGTCTCTGTGTGTGTGTGTGTGAGTGTGTGTGTGTGTGTGTGTGTGTGTGTGTATGTTCTCCCCGTACTTCAGGGGTTTCCTCTGGGTTCTCCCGTTTCCTTCGCAGCCAAAAGACATGTGTTGCAGGCTGAGTGGCATCTCTGAATTGTCCATAGTGTGTGAAAGTGTGTGTGATTGTTCCTTGTGATCCATCCAGGATGTCCCCAGCATTGTGCCCTGAGTCCTCTGGGATGGACTGTGAGCCTGTGTAGGATAAGTGCACAGACATTTAGGTTTGGTTTGCTCTTAATTGTTGAAGTGAGAGGTATCACCATGGTGACATCCAAAGAGCTCTCTGAGGCCTTCAGAAAGAAGATCGTTAATGCTTATGGGTCGTTAGTGCTTATAGGTCACCCCAAGAACAGACCGCAAGACGTTTAAAGACGTCTCCAAAAACCCTAAAATATCATCACCAGACCTACAGCAAGCTTTTGCTACAGTTTATGTCAAAGTGCATGAATGGACGGACGGACGGACGGACAGACAGACAGACAGACAGACAGACAGACAGACAGACAGATAGACAGACAGACAGACAGACAGATAGATGGATGGATGGATGTCCTATATGACTTGTGCACTCAGATTATTATCAATTTCCAGGAGTAATAGAGTTGCTCTGGGAGCGAATTAAAGCAGGAAGTGAAAATCTGCACAATGAAACCATCAACAATGGGACAAAATTATAATATAGTTGTACATTAAAGTGCAAATGCGCATTTCAAAGCAATATTTTATCTAACTAGTTGCACCATCCTAAACATTGATCTAAGATGGATATTTATTAACTCATAGCTAGCATGCAGTTGGTCCAGTGCCATGTTTCTGTGTCCTGACTGTGATAAGCTTTCTGAGAAACTGTATTAGCGCTACAGGTCTGAAGATCTGTAGTTTCTTGGGTACTGGAAGCAAGGTTATCCCCGGATAACCAAAGATATCTTCCAGAGCACCGGGAAACTTTATAATCTCAATTTCAGTACTGTAAAGATGCTTCTACTCCTATTAATCCAAACTTATTTGCTGAGGCAGAGTAAAGAAAAGAAAACTGGTTCAAAGTTCAGAGTTGTTATTATGTTTACTAGAGCTATGTGTTTGGGTTTAATGAGCAAGATGGGTTTTTTTGTGAAAGCAGCCATGCGCTCTGAAGCCAAGTTTACAAAAGTTCAAAGCAAACAAGTTAATTACCATGAGCTGACCCCAGATATGGAGGCACTATCACCCGTACACGAACAACATACAGTACCTGACACTTTAATTATAAATGATTAGTTATATAAATACATATTTGAGTTCATCTTTTACGTTGCATCCGACATTTATTTTCTCTTTTTCTTCTTTACACCACATTCAATTGCATGAACTTCTTAATGCAGCAAATACTGCAGCTAATTAAAGGAAATGTGATTTCTAATTAAGCATGGAACAGAAGGAACATGACACTGCTTCTATTAAAAAAAATAAACAACTCTGATGACGTTAGGGATGAAGTGGTGCTGCAGCATGTCACAGAAGCTGTGGGAGAATTTAATGCAGACTGAAAAAAAAAAATAAGAAGAAGAATTCAATTAAGCACAAATATTACTCATACACAATATGTTGCTGCTTGCGTTCAGGGAAAAGAAGGAAAAGTTATTGTTATAAGAAAAAAAATCTATTCCACTTCACAAGAATCCCAGAAGAAGAAGTAGATGAGGAGAATGTCTTGTATAAAAATGTATAAAAATATAAAATACATAAGCAGTTTTTCTGTTCACCACGATGTGAAATGAACAAGTTTTTAAAGTGAATAAACAAAGAGATTTTGGGTAAATGAAATAAATAAAACTGGTTAATATTAACAATAACATAGGGTGTTTGTTATCTCTCAAAAAAAGAAAGAAAGAAAGAAAGAAAGAAAGAAAGAAAGAAAGAAAGAAAGAAAGAAAGAAAGAAAGAATAAAATGAATGAATGTGATCAAAACAAACAAACAAGCAGAAAAGTAAAAAAGAACTAACTAATTAATTAAATAAATAAATAAATGCATAAATAAATACATAAATAAATAAATAAATAAATAAATAAATAAATAAATAAATAAGCAAACATCATTAATAAAATAATACAAAAATAAAATAATTTAATCAAATAATTAAATAAATAAATGGTTGTTGTTGTAAATGAAATTCTTTATAAATAATATTTTGTATATTAAATTATGGAGATTCTAATCCTCACCGTAAATTAATTTGTCATCCTCCTCATCATTGTGTCAACTGAGGCAGAAAGCTGCATGTTGTCGCATGTCCATGCCAACTGAACAAACTCTTAGTACCACCTGTGTGACACGTCGATTAACCTCACCCTTTAGGGGCAGTGGTGGCTCAAGTGGTTAAGGCTCTGAGTTGCTGATCGGAGGATCGGGGTTCAAGCCCCAGTACCACCAAGCTCCACTGTTGGGCAATTGAGCAAGGCCCTTAACCCTCCCTACTCCAGGAGCGCTGTATCATAGCTGCCCCTGTGCTCTGACCCCAATTTCCTCAGCTGGGATATGCAAAGAAAAGAATTCCACTGTGCTGTAATGTATGTGTGGCCATAATAAAGGCTTCATGCCCTCTACTTCTTTTAATCATGTAGAAGAACCAATCTGTGGAGCATCTGTTCCCGCCTGTTAAGAGTGGAGTGACGAGTGCGAATGCAGACCTAATGCCTATTTGGATGCGCATTAAACCGAACACGTGAGACTGTACAGATATTTTAATCCAGAATAGAAGATGAGCTCCTCCACTGAGAATATAGAAGTGTGAGTTCAGCGCCTAATCGAGTTGCTGTGCTGAGGAGCTTATAATTGTGATTAATGTTGATGTGAGGGGAAATGAGGTGAGGAAAGATGGAGAGTACAAACTGACCGTATCAGAGGGAGAGAGTTTATTAAGCCACTGCAGCAAATCCACCAGTGGTGACAGCATCATCATCATCATCATCATCATTAACTACATTATCATCATTACCATCTCCATTATTATCAATAATTTTTCTTTCTTTCTTTCTTTCTTTCTTTCTTTCTTTCTTTCTTTCTTTCTTTCTTTCTTTCTTTCTTTCTTTCTTTCTTTCTTTCATTTCACAAAAAATTTATAGTTCATGCATGGTGTATCTCTACAGCAGAATGCTGAGCTGAATTGAGTGATGCATGGAGAATAGGCCAGCATCCCACTCTGCACATAAGGAATATGAGGAAGTATGGAAGAGCTTGATTCTCCATTAGAATGGAGAAAGATGTGATGGTTCTGAGAGAGTACACAGAGCACTACGACCTTAACATCATAAACATCTCTACCAAAACTGACACCATAACAATGATTACACAAGTTTTTAACCAGTTAAGGTGTAATGAGTGTGATAATGGATTAATGGGAACGCATCAATCCTGTGCTCTGGACAACTGGATAGCCGAGGGAGCTGCTGCCCTGAGGTACGTCACTGACCTCCATTTAATAATGAAGAATTTAATGAATGAGGTTTTTAATGATGTAATGACCACCAGTCCACCATTCCACCATACCATAACCATTGAGTTGGCTACATCATAAAAAAACCTGTTATTTGCTTCACAGCCAAAACTACTGTCCAATTCTTCTCCCTATGTTATAGAAAATAACTCATCACCTTCAGGACAATCAGAACCGTGACTGAACCAGCTCTGTGTATAAAGAGATGAGGGATCATTAAATGGAGGTCAGTGCCGTACCTCAGGGTAGCAGCTCCACCGGCTGTCCAGTTGTTCAGAGCACAGGGTCGCTGTGTTCCCATTAATCCATCATCACACTCATTACACACTATTAATGAGCAGTCATGTACCATGGAGCAGTGTTTATGAATGAACATTTCCTGCTCATTACAGCCTTCAGCAGCAGCATGACAAACTGGGAGCCATTAGCCGACTCTAAACTCCGCTAATGACACTTGCTGTTGCCAAACAGCATCATCATCACCATCATCATCATCATCATCATCATCATCAGCATCATCAATGTCATCAACATCAGAGTCATGATCATCACCCTCATCGTGACCGCTGTCATCATCGTCATCATCATTATGATCGTCATCAACATCAATATCACCTTTAACTCCAATATAATCATCATCATCAGTAGCAGCAGCATCATCAGCATCATAATTAACACCAACATCATCGTCTTCATCATAATCACCATCATCATCATCATCATCATCATAATCATCATTATTATCCGCATCATAATCAACACCAACATCATCGTCTTCATCATCATCATAATCGTCATCACCATCATCAATGTCAGCATTGTCTCCATCATCATTATTGCCATCAATATCACCTTTAACTCCAATATAATTATCATCAGTAGCAGCAGCATCATCAGCATCATAATTAACACCAACAAAATCGTCTTCATCATCATCACCATCATCATCATCATCATCGTCGTCACCACCATCATCAACGTCAGCATTGTCATCAGTCATTGTTATCATTATAATCATCATCACCAGTGTCATCATTGTCATAATCATCAGCATCATAATAATCAGCATCATTGTCATCACTGTCATCGGTTCCATCATCATTATCATAGTCATTATCATCATCATCATCATCATCAAAATCAAAATCATCATCATCACCGCTGTCATCAATGTCTCCATCATCATTATTGCCATCACTATCATCACCTTCAACACCAACATCATCACCATCAACATCATCACCCTCATCGTGACCGCTGTCATCATCGTCATCATCATTATTATTGAAGACAAAACCTCTATTATATTATAACAGAAGAAATGGAAAGAAATGTGAACAAAAAGCATATTGGATGATTATCAGTTTTATTTTCTGGTCTCTTGCTCAAACACTGTGGCATTTAAACCTAAGATAGAGCATAGGATTAACTAAAACCTAAGAGTGACCCATGATTATCCACTGGTTAATTCTACACATTTTTATTTTAAACTTTCCTTTTTAACTAACCGTCAACCACCAACATGGCTGTTGCCACCTTCAACACCATCATCACCATCATCTTAATCATCCTTTATCATCTTAGCTCCTTCTTCTGTCACCAGCTTTATCACCATTAACATAAATATTATCACCTTCAACACCAATATCATCACCATGATCAACATCATAATTATCACCACCATTATTATATAAATCACCACCATGATTATATAAATCATGTCATCATTGCCATTGTCATCATCATCACAAATTTTAGCATCATCAGTCATCATTATCACAATCATCATCATCATCATCATCATCATCATCACCACCATTATCAATTGTCATCAGTCATTGTTATCATTATATTGGTAGGAGAATGTTGGACATGGGGCTGCCAGGCAGGAGGCAAAGAGGAAGGCCAAAGAGGAGGTATATGGATGGAATTAATGAGGATATGAAGCTAGTGGGTGCAAGTGTTGAGGATGCAGAAGATAGGGATAGGTGGAGAGAGATGATTCGCTGTGGCAACCCCTGAAGGGAAAAGCCGAAAGAAGAAGAAGAAGATCAGTCATTGTTATCATTAATATCATCACCATCATCATCAGTGTCATAATAATCAGCATCATCGTCATCACTGACATCAGTTTCATCATCATTATCATAGTCATTATCATCATCATCATCATCATCATCATAATCATCATGATCATCATCATTATCATCATCATCATCATCATCATCATCACCGCTGTCATCATTGTCTCCATCATCATTATTGCCATCACTATCATCACTTTCATCACCAACATCATTACCATCAACATCATGATTGCCTCCACCATCATCATCATCATCATCATCATCATCACCCTCATCGTGACCGCTGTCGTCATCGTCATCATCATTATTATCGTCATCAACATCAATATCATCACCTCTAACTCATAATCATAATCATCATCAGCAGCAGCATCATCAGCATCATAATCAACACCAACATCATCGTCTTCATCATCATCATCATCATCATCATCATCATCGTCATTATTATTATCCGCATCATAATCAATACCAACCTCATGAGCTTCATCATCATGATCGCCAACGTCGTCGTCATCATCATCAACATTCCACTCTGTATGTGAGAAAAATGAGGAAGAATGGATCAGACTGATGAAAAAATATGAAGAAATCCTCATCCTTTGCACACATCAAACAGCATCTTTAACTACAGCCTTATATTTCAGGTAACATCAATATCTGCAATTTACAGCTGACTTAACTTTCTACCTTTTTTAAAAGAATCAGAAACTAGTCAGTGAGAGAGTATGGTGTTTAGTCAGTAATGGAAAATAATCAATAATTTATTTTATGAAATGAAATACCTGTTACAAACCTAGGACTGCTTATTTTGTTCTCCCTCTGCCTCGGGGGGTTTCCTCCCCTGGTCCAAAGGCATGCATTGTAGGTTGATTGGCATCTCTAAATTGCACGTAGTGTGTGAGTGTGCCCTGTGATGGGTTGACACTCCGTCCAGGGTGTATCCTGCCATGATGCCTGAGATAGGCACAGGCTACCCGTGACCCAAGAACAGATTGGATAAGTGGTAGACAATGAATGAATGAATTTTAATAGATATCTCCATGCTTGAAAACATTTAGAGAATCCCTGCTTACACTGATCTCGATAGAAAACAAGGATTCAGTAAATTAATCAGCACTAATTTGTTATAATCTAATTTTACAATTATCAGTACAAATCAATTCACATCCAAGCCCCTGAATTCAGTCTCAATAAATGCATAAATAAACACCATAGTGAGAAGGTGGGGCAGTTGTAATGTTGCCCTGAACTTTTAAAATCAGCTGAAAACACAATCAGCATTTTATGACCTTTAGCGTGTATTCACCATCAGCATTTGGAGCATTAAGGACTTTAATCAAATATTATACAACACAAAATTTTAATAATTTTATATTGTACATAATTATTATTATTATTATTATTGATTGTATATGTTTATTTATATATTTATATTTTATACCTAATAAATACATAAATAAATAATTTGCAATGCCCCATTTGCAGTAGTAAAGAATGTTAATTGAAATTTTACTCTAAATATTTAACTTTCCTTATTATTATTATTATTATTATTATTATTATTATTATTATTATTATTATTATTGAAAGTTTTTTGTTTATATATTTATTTATTGTATTCATAGTAAATAGAGTTTTTTTACGTAAAAGAGTGAATGAAACCTATACATCCTCCTGGTCACATGGGTTTATTATTTACCCCATTTGAACAATTTCATGCACATGGAAACTATAGTTCTCAGTGAACCCTGTGCTCTTTATCATTTATCAGTTTTGCTAAAACCCTTGAAAGGGCACAAGAATTCACAACAGATTGAGACAATAGGGCATATAAACACTGAGGCATAATTTTAATCCAATTTCAGTAAAGGTTTTGAAAGGGTCTTCAGTAATGAGAATAAAATTAGAACACAGAAAGGTCAGTCCTGAAGATCAGAAGCCATTAGTGCAAGAGCCAGATGAGTCAAACACTGAAGGACAGGTGAGAAAGGTGAATCTCCACCAACCAAGGGCAGCTATCTTCTTCTGAATTATTTGTTATATTATAAATAAGAAATGTCGGTCTGCATGCTCAGCTTGAAGGACACAGTGGAATTAAGGGTTCTTAGTGATTTATTTTGATAATGGTACCAGATGTTCTGGCCTTGGGGGTTTTGTGGTTTAGTGGTTAACAAGATGTTCTGTCCATTGGAGGGTTGTTGGTTAACAAGATGTTCTGTCCATTGAGGGGTTGTTGGTTAACAAGATGTTCTGGCCTTGGGGTGGTTTGGTGGTTTAGTGGTTAACAAGATGTTCTGGCCTTTGGGCGGGTTTTGGTGGTTTAGTGGTTAACAAGATGTTCTGACCTTGTGGGGGTATGGTGGTTTAGTGGTTAGCAAGATGATCTGTCCATTGGGGGGTTGTTGGTTAACAAGATGTTCTGGCCTTTGGGTGGTTTGGTGGTTTAGTGGTTAACAAGATGTTCTGGCTTTGGGGTGGTTTGGTGGTTTAGTGGTTAACAAGATGTTCTGTCCATTGGGGGGTTGTTGGTTAACAAGATGTTCTGGCCTTTGGGTGGTTTGGTGGTTTAGTGGTTAACAAGATGTTCTGGCTTTGGGGTGGTTTGGTAGTTTAGTGTTAAACAAGATGTTCTGGCCTTTGGACAGGCTTTGGTGGTTTAGTGGTTAAAAAGATCTTCTGACCTTGTGGGGGTTTGGTGGTTTAGTGGTTAGCAAGATGATCTGGGACAGGGGGGATTGGTGGTTGACAAGATATTCTGACTTTGGTGAGGCTGGTGGTTTAGTGGTTAACTAGATGTTCTAGCCTTTGTGGTTTTGGTGGTTTAGTATTAACCAACCACTAAACCACCATCAACAAAACACCTTGTACCAATATCAAAATGAGTCACTAAGAACCTCTAATTCCATGCTGTCCTTCGAGCTGCAGGTTCTCCGGTTTCCTGCCCAAGTCCATAGACCTGCAGGTTGTTGTAGATTGAACAGCATCTCTAAATTGTTTGTCAGTTTATAGCAGTTCCTGTTTATCTGACTTAGTTTAATTTGATTGATTGATTTAGTATCAGCCTTCATTAGGCTGTTTTCATAATTAAATGTATGGATTAAGTGATATTTTTTATATATTTTGTAATTAAATGGATTAAGTGATATTTTAAACTTCTAAATAATGAAGGTGGAAGATTGGATTGTTAAATTAAATTAATTTGCACTGAGTAATGTGATCATTATAGTTAACTCAAATATTTGCAATATTCTAGACTTTTATTAAAAGTTTCTGTGAATTTTTGCAATCTGCTCATTCATATCTCATCATACTACACATATACATCTTTTTTTTAAATCGTCTCCTGCTGTTTTTTGACAGGAAAACTATTTCTTATGTTTTTTATGGTCTTAAATGTATCTTTTTGTTTTTGTTAAGAGTTATATGCCAAGAAAAATCTGTCAAGCTTATAAAAGAGAACTACATGCAGGTGATGATAATAATCTGAATGAGAAGCCCAGAAAATCAACTTAGGCAGTAAACCAATTCTGACTATGAGAAACTTTCCTCATGATAACTTTTTAAGTCACCAATTGTCTTGTTTTCCTTTTCTTTAGTATGATCATTTGTGAAAGATGATTTAAATATAAATAGGCCATTGAGACATAGCTTCTAAACTAAACTGTATCCACCGATACTGTATAAATGTGCACTGATATAAAGCAATAAATGTTAAATTATTCTCTGTCTCAGCCACAGTGATGCTGATCTAAAAATAAATGAGACTTCAGCCCTGCCCATTGCACATCACTGGCTATGTTTCATGCTTCATTAGGCGTTCATGTTGCACAATTTTCCACCTGAGGCACACAAAGGAAACAGATCAGGAATCAAGACCTTTAGCTAGCCCGAATCATTATTGTCCAATAAACTTCTGCATATAAAAGTACCAGCATTTAGACAAAAGAGCAAGGTTAAGGGATGATGAAGCAGAGCTTAGAGGTTTTGTAACATGGCATAAAGATGGAATCTGGTGATAGCCAGGCATCTATTTGCCATTAAGAGTTCACCTTTAGTATGTGTTTATTTCCTGTACAAGCTTTACCTTTAATTAAGTAAAGCTTTAAAAGCATATCATTGATTTCTAATGTCCATTTGTGTACCTTTAATTTTTTATTTTATTTTTTTCATTTCCAGGTGAAAGATGCATTTAAATGACCTTCATTGTGCACATAATGGTAATTGTTTTCAAAAGACAGTGGAGAAGACTGCCCAGATAATGACATGGAAAATACATTTCCGTGTCACTTCCTTCAGGGATTTTTGGCTTGTCCCTCTGAGGAACCTGTACTGGAAATATCTTAAACTCTACTACAATGTTTTCTATTCAAAAATCAGAGAAGTAGAAAGCTAGGACTTGGTACATATCCATACATTTTTTCTGAGTGTACAGACAAAACAATGGTTTTGAAAATCTAGCATCTGCCACGGTCCATTCCAGGGGTCTTGGCTGGGACTGACTATGTACCTTGCTTCGGACATCTCTCAGCCTCCTTAATCTGTTGAGGATGTCACTCCTCTTCCTGGCTCAGATAAGGGCATCACTTTGCATACTTGCTTTCTGAGGACACCACTTCCAATCTTAAGGCTTGTGGCATAGTGTGACATCTGGGAATACTAATACAAAAAAAAGTGACATACCATGACAAGATCTCAATCCATAAAAGATACCAATTTGTTGAAAAATAACAAATTTTGTTACATTGTATCAAACATGACAGACATGTAAACATTGTCTACTGCTTATCCAATCTATTTAGGCGTCTTCGGGCATCAAGGCAGGATACAACATGGATGGAGTGCCAACCCATCACAGGGCACACACACACACTCTCATTCAGACACTACGGAGATTTTCGAGATGCCAATCAACCTACAATGCATGTCTTTAGACTGGGGGAGGAAACCGGAGTACCCGGAAGAAACCCCCGAGGCAGGGGGAGAACATGCAAGCTCCACACACATGGTGGAGGCAGGAATCAAACCCCCAACCCTGGAGGTATGAGGCAAACATGCTAACCACCAAGCCACCGTGTCCCCCTTGGATTCAGTCAATGTAGATTTATTTATCAAAATCCTCTTCTTCTTCTTCTTCTCCTTCTTCATCTTCTTCCTTCGGCTTTTCCCTTCAGGGGTCGCCAATCATCTCTCTCCACTTATCCCTATCTTCTGCATCCTCAACACTTGCACCCACTAGCTTCATATCCTCATTAATTCCATCCATATACCTCCTCTTTGGCCTTCCTCTTTTCCTCCTGCCTGGCAGCTCCATGTCCAACATTCTCCTACCAATATACTCACTCTTCCTCCTCTGAACATGTCCAAACCATCTTAATCTGGCCTCCCTAACTTTGTCCCCCAAACGTCCAACATGAGCTGTCCCTCTGATGTACTCATTCCTAATCCTGTCCAACCTTGTCACTCCCAAAGAGAACCTCAACATCTTCAGCTCTGCTACCTCTAGCTCTGACTCCTGTCTCTTCCTCAGCGACACTGTCTCTAAACCATACAGCATGGCCGGTCTCACCCCTGTCCTGTACACCTTCCCCTTGATTCTCGCTGATATTTTCCTATCACACAGAACTCCTGACACCTTTCCCCACCCATTCCAACCTGCCTGCACTCGCTTCTTTACCTCTTTCCCACACTCTTCATTACTCTGGACTGTTGACCCCAAGTACTTAAACTCCTGTACCTTCTTCACCTCTTCACCCTGTAACTTTACTGTTCCACTTCCCTCCCTTTCATTCACACACATGTACTCAGTCTTACTACGACTGACTTTCATTCCTCTTCTCTCCAGCACAAACCTCCACCTCTCCAGCTTTTCCTCCACATGCTCCCAGCTCTCTGTTACAGATCACAATGTTATCTGCAAACATCATTGTCCAAGGAGACTCCTGTGTGACCTCCTCTGACAACTGGTCCATCACTATAGCAAACAGGAAGGGGCTCAGAGCCGATCCCTGATGCAGTCCCACCTCCACTTTCAACTCCTCATACATGCTTCTCTCATACATGTCCTGCCCCACTCTGACATACTTCTCTGCTACTCCAGTCTTCCTCATACACTCCCACAGCTCTTCTCTTGGCACCCTGTCATACGCTTTCTCCAAGTCTACAAACACACAGTGCAACTCCCTCTGACCATCCCTATACTTCTCCATCAAACTTCTCAGAGCAACAATTGCATCTGTTGTGCTCTTTCTGGGCATGAAGCCATACTGCTGCTCACAAATTTCCACTACCTTCCTTAACCTAGCTTCCACTACTCTTTCCCATAGCTTCATTGTATGGCTCATCAACTTTATCCCCCTATAGTTACTGCAACTCTGCACGTCACCCTTATTCTTAAAGATCGGCACTAACACACTTCTTCTCCATTCCTCAGGCATCCTCTCACTCTCTAAAACCCTGATGAACAAACAAGTTAAAAATTCCACTGCTGCCTCTCCTAGACACTTCCAGACCTCCAGCAGGATGTCGTCAGGACCAAATGCCTTTCCACTATTCATCCTCTTCAAAGCCTTCCTGACTTCATCCTTTCTAATCTTATCTACTTTCTGTTCCACAGAGTTCACACCTTCTACTCTTTTTTCCCTCTCATTTTCCTTATTCATCAGCTCCTCAAAGTACTCTTTCCATCTCCTCTGTACACTCTCCTCACTTGTGAGAACCCTTCCATCTCTATCCTTAATAACTCTAACTTGCTGCACATCCTTCCCATCTCGATCCCTCTGCCTAGCTAAACTGTACAAGTCCTTCTCTCCTTCTCTAGTGTCTAACCTAGTGTACAACTCGTCATATGCCTTCTGCTTGGCCTTAGACACCTCCTTCTTCACTCTGCGCTGTAACTCCTTGTATTCCTGTCTATTCTCTTCAGTCCTGTCCATTTCCCACTTCTTCTTGGCTAACCTCTTCCTCTGGATACTATCCTGAACTTCCTCATTCCACCACCAAGTCTCCTTATCTTCTTTCCTCCTTCCAGATGACACACCCAGCACCTTTCTCCCTGTCTCCCTGATCACTTCTGCTGTAGTTTCCCAGTCATCTGGCAGCACTACCTGACCACCCAGAGCCTGCCTCAACTTCTGTCTAAATTCCTCACAGCATTCCTCCTTTTTCAGCTTCCACCACTTGGTTTTCTTCTCTATCTCTATCTTTGACCTCTTCTTCTTACAAATCATCAAAGTCATCCTACACACTACCATCCTATGCTGTCTGGCTACACTCTCTCCCACTACCACTTTACAGTCACTAATCTCTTTCAGATTGCCTCTTCTACATAGGATGTAGTCTACCCGTGTTCTCCTACCTCCACTCTTGTAAGTCACTCTATGCTCCTCCCTTTTCTGAAAATAAGTGTTAACCACAGCCACGTCCATCCTCTTAGCAAAGTCCACTGCCATCTGTCCTTCTAGGTTCCTTTCCTTAACTCCAAACTTGTCCATCACCTCCTCATCACCTGTGTTCCCCTCACCAACATGTCCATTTAAATCCGCTCCTATCACCACTCTATCACCCGTGGGAATACTCTCCATCACCTCATCTAATTCACTCCAGAATCTCTCTTTCTCCTCTAACTCACAACCTACCTGTGGGGCATAACCACTAACAACATTCAACATCACCCCTTCAATCTCTAACTTCAGACTCATCACCCTGTCTGACACTCTCTTCACCTCTAGGACATTCCTCACAAACTCCTCCTTCAGGACCACACCTACCCCATTTCTCTTACTATCCACACCATAATAAAACAGCTTGAATCCTGCTCCTATACTACGAGCCTTGCTACCCTTCTACCTGGTCTCCTGTACACACAGTATATCCACCGTCCTTCTCTCCATCATATCAGCCAGCTCTCTACCTTTCCCTGTCATAGTACCAACATTCAGAGTTCCTATTCTCAGTCCCACACTCTTACCTTTCCTCTTCTCTCTCTGTCTGTGCACTCTCCTCCCTCCTCTACTTCTTCGACCAACAGTAGCCCAATTTCCACCGGTGCCCTGTAAGTCAATGGTGCCGATTGTCGCTGGACTGTGACCCCCATGGCTAGATTATTTTTTCATCAACATGATTCCATAAATTCCATAATCAAATTCGATTAATTTCATGTGAGTTCGATAAACTTCACCAACCAAAGACGCCAGACCTAACTTGACACTGACTTGTTGAGGTGTGAATTAAACCCACTCACCTCAAGTGATTAGGAAATTGATTTAAATTGCATGAAAAGCTTTAACAGTAGCTCTGATAAAAGTTGACGTCAATTGACGAGTGTAATTGACAAGTTCAATTGAGGAGATCAATCCACTTATTCAAATATGTTATAGTTTCTATAGTAATAGTTCATATGCAGGAAATACATTAAGCCTAATAACAATAATCAACAGATTAAAAAAAGAAAATCCAGATCAACTTGTATATAGTAAGTTTACTGTGTGGATATGTTAATGCTTTGCTGCATTTTTTATTATAACTTTAAAAAAGAGAGAGAAATCAGGTGAAGAGATATTTACTCTCTATAGCTGTCTTAATTTATACATAAAAACAGGAACTTGTCCCATCGACACTGCACATCATTAAACCAACTAAAACTCGATAAAACTATCATATTGTTCTGTAATACAAGAAAAATAGAATTACTGGCAAATTGCCGTATATAAGAGGATTAAAATAATTATAGACAAGCACTTACCAAAAAACAAGCTGCTCTGCTTCATCACACCATGCAGTGCTTGTTTATTTTCCCATAACAGCATGGCCCCAAGTGTTTTATTCCTTAAAAAGAAAATGAAGTTTGTTAAAAAAACTTTATGGTTGTACTCGCTGTACCGTAATTTAACTCCCAACTGCAAGATCACTGTACAGATTACTGCTGCAACAATTAAGTTTCTTAACCCTATTAAACTATTGCCACACAAACATTAGCATTTAGATTATTATCAGTGATCGTGTCCCATACGGAGTACTCAGCTGCTACAGGCGAGCAGGCCAACAATAATCCGCAATTGCACATTACACAGACGGGCTGTTTATGCCTCTGAATGCATTAACAGTGTGCTAATGATTTCATTAGCATCAGTAAAATAGGGCTTGTTGTTATGCAGGCTTTTGCGCATGGAAATTATAATGAATCTGTAATGGATACGATGGTTATTACACTCAAGTTGCAAAAGTGTAGTTTAAATAGAGCTGGAGATCGATTTCAGATGAAAAATGCACAATTTTAAAAGCCAGGTTTATAGAAAAAAAGGAAAAATCTAGATATTCACTCATTATCAGATGGCTGATTAAAATGGAACTGGAAATATACACTATATTGCCAAAAGTTTTGGGACACCCCTTCAAATCATTGAATTCAGGGGTTGTTTTCCAGGGGTTGGGCTCAGCCCCTTAGTTCCAATGAAAGCAACTCTTAATGCTTCAGCATACCAAGACATTTTGGACAATTTCATGCTCCCAACTTTGTGGGAACAGTTTGGGGATGACCCCTTCCTGTTCCAACATGACTGCACACGAATGCACAAAGCAAGGTCCATAAAGACATGGATGAGCGAGTTTGGTGTGGAGGAACTTGACTGGCCTGCACAGAGTCCTGACCTCAACCCCATAGAACACCTTTAGAGCAGAGATTGTGAGACAGGCCTTCTCGTCCAATAGCAGTGCCAGAACTCACAAATGTGCTTCTAAAGGAATGATCAAAAATTCCCATAAACACTCCTAAACCTTGTGGAAAGCCTTCCCAGAAGAGTTGAAGCTGTTATAGCTGCAAAGAGCGTGACAACTCCATATTACATTCATGTGCATGTAAAGGTAGACATTCCAAAACTTTTGGTAATGTAGTGTATCTATACAAATTTATTTGCTGGCATGGATTTGTTCTACGTTTCAAAGTTCTATACAAAGTTCTTCTGAGGTGGGTGTGGCCTTTTCCAGGATGACTTCGCCCTAACTAGAGATCACAGTGCCTCACTGAATTGAAGGAGAAAAATGATGTTAATCATATATCACGGCGTTCACTCTCACCACATCACAACCCAATTTTGGGAGATTTTCGAGCACTCAAGGACCATCATCATGACAAAACCAACTAAAGGAATGGAGTGAATAGGTTTAAAAGCGGTCACATGCTGGATTTATCCAGTCAGGGTTGTTTACGGTGCAAATATACAATAAGAAGACAATAACAATATGCAGCAGGGTTTAGGAAGCTACAGTGTGAAGTGTCAGATTACGAAGAGCCAGGATTCACACGGAGTTTACCCGGAGTTCACTAGGACCTAGGGAGAATCTTTCATGCGTGAAAGTTACTACATTGTGACTTCATAACAAACTGCATACAGTCTTTATGCATACTTTATGCAAACTGCATAAAGCAGCACATGATGATTTCTAAAAGGCTTTACTCAGTCTGGCAGTCATAGGTTATGTGATGAGTTTATTAACTAACACACTAACTACATACATAACCAGGAAATTGTAAACTAAAAAATACAACATACAAACACTTCAAAGGATTAAAAAAAGGGAAAAAAATGATTGCAGCCTATTAACACTGTCAGTACACTACAATGAGGTCTCAGGGTTCAAAGCTAACTGTGTGCTGCTGCTGAGAAATAATAGCCTGCCTCTGTAAATTGCATATTCCTGCAAATATTCACACGATATACGGAATAAAAGGCAGTTCCTCACGCTCCTGCCTGACAAACGAGCTCAAATTGGGCTCTTATGTGTCAGAATTCACAGGACGGAAAATCACCAGACTTCAATTGACATCAATTTAACTCACTGAGGACTGGCAGAGGGGGGGAGTAGTCTAAAATCAGTGTTTCTCATTTAACGTACAGCTTGTCAGGCTGCAGTCTGAGTGACAGCTTAATTTCATGAATTTAAATGTCGTAGTTATGGGTCGCTTCGCATTCATTCCCTCCATTGGAAAAAGTAAAAAGTACATCACTTCAAATAGCATGTCCTGAAACAAAAGTCACTAATTCTCTATTCAGGTGAGGCATGATCAGCTGCTCTGAAAAACTCTGGTTAAGGAATTCTTACTTGTCTCTATTTTAGATCTTAAATGTCACCTTGTAAGTGGAGAAAGAAATCTTCCTCCCTTCCTTACAAAGCTACTCCCTGTTTTGACAGTAATCAGAGAAACACCAAAGCTCTCCAGCTTTCCTGATTTAATGCTGTTGTATCTGCCTGGGGGGGGGGGGGGGCGCACGGTGGCTTGGTGGCTTGGTGGTTAGCGTGTTTGCCTCACACCTCCAGAGTTGGGGGTTTGATTCCTGTCTCTGCCATGTGTGGGTGGAGTTTGCATGTTCTCCCCGTGCCGCGGGGGTTTCCTCCGGGTACTCCAGTTTCCTTCCCTAGTCCAAAGACATGCATTGTAGGTTGGTTGGCATTTCTAAATTGTCCATAGTGTGTGTGTTCCCTGTGATGGGTTGGCACTCTGTCCAGGGTGTATCCTGCCTTGATGCCCAATGATGCCTGAGATAGGTGCAGGCTCCCCGTGACCCGAGTATAGATCAGATAAGCGGTAGACAATGAATGAATGTATTTGCCTTGTTGCTCTCAACTACCCTGTTGCTTTGATTCAACAGTCATTTATTGTAGGTAAGAGAATTTAAAGGGCTTAGCTGCAATTTACGGTAGAGTACATGCAGCTTTTCAACTCCAAAGTGAGAACTACAACCGCCTACGGCCATACAACTCTGAGAATGTTTGACATGATCTTATTGTAGGGGTTAAGGTGTTGGCCTGCTGATCAGAAGGTTGTGAGTTAAAATCCAGGTCAACCAAGCTGCCACTGCTGGGCCCCTGAGCAAAGCCCTTAGCTCAATTACATAGCTGTAAAAAACGAGATAAAAGTAAGTCGCACTGGATAAGGGCATCTGCCTAATGCCAGAAATGGAAATGAAATTCTTGTCTGATCTCAGAAGCTAAGCAGAGTTGGGCCTGGTTAGTACTTGGATGGGAAACTGGCTGGGAATGTCAGTTAAGCTTATTTGGGGCTTAAGTTGTTAGAGGTCTGGAAGATTGGGGTTCAAGATTGGGGTTGCCCTTGAGCAAGACCCACAAACCCAATGATACCCCCCACCCAAAAGGGGATCTGCATCATGGGTGACCCTGACCTCTGACCCTTAACCCCAACCCTCCAAGGATGTGATATGCAAAGAAAGAATTTCACTGTGCAGTAATGTATATGTGTAAATAAAGGCTAATTAACTTGACATGAAATACATGAAGGACAGATCCATTAGTGCTGGATTATTTGTTTTATTTGGATTGTTTGACCAGCTGTTTCTGGTCAAACCAGTGCTGGACAAGTCAGCAAGAAAAGATCTGTTTGCAGCATTTGGCAGATGCCCTTATTCAGCGACTAAAAATTTATACAACCGAGCAATTGAGGGTTAAGAACATTGCGTAGGGGACCACTAGTGGCAGCTTGGTGGTCCTGGGATTTGAACTCTGAACCTTCCAATCAGTAGACCAACACCTTAAGCACTTCCCCTGCACATGGGCCTGCAGAGTGAAGATGTTTACACTAGAAGTACAGACTCAGGAAGACTGAAGCATTCGAAAAGGGAAAACGTTTATTGATGTGAGCATAGAAACTGACACCTAGTAATTTCAGTTCCATTTAAGGGTAAGAACTTGACATTGAATCACTTGACATGACTCTTTGACTCTGATTTCTCTTATTTGTCTTGCTCTTGTGCTTGGTTTGCATCTTGATAATTTCAGAAGTATTTCTGTTTTTACCTAGCCTACTAGGGGCCATATACAAAAGTTTGTTACGGTTTATTTTTCACACAAATGTTCATCTTCAAAGTGAAGTTCTCTGGGGTCATTACATCCTACAAATTTGTGGAATCCTGCCAACTTCCTTCAGACTGAAGAAGCTGCTCAGATGAGTAGTGAAACATTTCGATCTAACTAGAAAGAAGTCCAGTTGACATGACTCAACTTCCAGATAACAGTAAAGAACAAATTCATTTTACTTCAAGCTGCCACTGCTGGGCCCCTGAGCAAGGCCCTTAACTTTCAATTGCTCAGCTGTATAAACAAAAAGAGATAAAAATGTAAGTTGCTCTGAATAAGGCTGTCTGCCAAATGCCATAAATTTAAATGGTAAAAACTAGTTTTTAAGGGTAAATTACTCGTTACAATTAGTCAAATGAAATTATAACAGTGTATTAATTATATTGTGATTTGTTTTGTTTCATTGAAGGAGTATATTCTAATGTAATGAGAAATTGAGGGTTAAGTGCCTTGCTCTGGTGCCTAGAAGTGGCAGCTTGGTGTACCTAGGATTTAAACTCACAACCTTCCGAGAACCCGGCCAATGTCTTAACCACTTCCCCCCAACACATCCCCCCAGTTTATTTTATTTTGCACAGCCTTGCTGAGGAAAAATTAATTTCCTCTTCAGGTTGGCAAAATTATTAAAGTGTCAGTGTTGGCTCACATGTTTAAGGGTCTGGGTTGTCGGGGTTCAAGCCCCAGCCCCAACCCCACCAAGCTAACACTGTTGGGCAATTGAGCAAAGCATTAACCCTCTCTGCTCCAGGGGGCTGTATCATTTTATATCAGAATCACAGACAGAACATCATTCATTTGTTTACACTGATTGAGAACGTCCCATAAGTCCATTTCTGTTCAACTGAGCAGAATAGAACACCAGTGCACTGATATATCTTTAAAAATGGTTTCATAATCCTTTTATACATCATCCTTGGTTTGTTAGTAGCCAAATGCTCGTGATTGTCAGAACTCACAGGCCCATAGACACCTCCACTCCTCGTTTGGACCTGATACGATTAATCTTCAGAGCTTCAGATTTAAATTAGGGTCCATTTTATTTATTTATTTTACTTGTACAGTGGCAGGAAGGACAAACCATCTGCTTAACCCCTGATCCTGTAAAACAGCCTTATTTCCTACTGAGTTACACGACTAAGAAAAACAATTATGGAAACTAACGAGTCTCATGAGGCAGCGACTCAAATCAATAAGGATTCACGTCCGTGTTTAAATGTGTTGCAGGTTCTTTGTTCCTTGTAAAGGTGGATGTATGCTTGGAGCTGGCCTTGTTTATAAGCAGTGTCTAAACAGCAGACATGATTTATAGAGTTATAGAAATTCTATTTTGTGATGAATTTCAGGGTTTATTAGTAATCTGTGACTTTGAGTCAGTGAGCAGGTGAGCTGATTTCTTTTTATACCACAACACTGCTGAATTCTCCGTTCTGATTGGTCACAAAGAGTTTATTTCAATAACTGCAACTCTGATAGCAGCACAAAATCTATCTATCTATCTATCTATCTATCTATCTATCTATCTATCTATCTATCTATCTATCTATCTATCTATCTATCTACTTTAACTAAGAAAAAAATACTCGTGAGGAATGATTGATTATATCTCACAGTTTCACAGATGTTCCATAGCATTAAAAACGTATGAAGTGTCTTTTAAAAAAATAAATAATAATAATTTAAAAAAAGGGGGAGCACGGTGGCTTGGTGGTTAGCACATTTGCCTCACACCTCCGGGGTTGGGGGTTCGATTCCCACCTCCGCTGTGTGTGTGGAGTTTGCATATTCTCCCCGTGCTTCGGGGGTTTCCTACGGGTACTCCGGTTTCCTCCCCCGGTCCAAAGACATGCATGGTAGGTTGATTGGCATCTCTAAATTGCCCGTAGTGTGTGATTGTGTGAGTGAATGAGAGTGTGTGTGTGCCCTGCGATGGGTTGGCACTCCGTCCAGGGTAAATCCTGCTTTGATGCCCAATGACGCCCGAGATAGGCACAGGCTCCCCGTGACCTGAGAGTAGATCGGATAAGCGGTAGACATTGAATGAATTTAAAAAAAGTAATAATAATAACAATAATAATATATTATTATTACTATCATTATTATTATTATAACTACAACAACAACAACAAAAATAATAATAATAATAATAATAATAATAATAATAATAATAATAATAATAATAAAATTGTAATTTTTTGTTTGATGGATGAAATGCTTCAGAATGTGCTTTAACAGGAAAATAATCAGTTTCTGAGGTACCTGAAAGTAAAATATCCTGACAACTTAAGCTCCAGAAACTCACTAACCCTGGAGACTCCTTCAAAAAAAAAAGTGAAATTATATTTTTAAAATTATATTTTAAAATATCAACGATTGGACCTGCTCTTTAAGTCTGTTTACCTGAAGAAAACCACCAAAAAACTTGTTGCCATAGTAACAACAACGTATTAAACCAAGCTCATTAATACAAACCTGTGATCTGTCTTTCAGTCTGAATTACTTTCAGATACGCTGTCGTGGTTTAATTATTGATTATATTTGATATATTAGCTGTTTATCTGTTGAGGTTGAACATCCATGCAGGAAGCTTTGGTAAATAATCTTAATGTATTCTATTCAAATCTCAATTACGCCTATCATAATCATCACGGCGTGCCACCTCGTGCTGTAGATAATTGTGATCAGCGAGGAGCAATGAGCTTACAGCATATCTGAGGGATTTTTTCTCTGTAAACTATGTAAGTCAGTTTTTTTCCGTCTATCGTTGCTCCGTGCTATTAGACTGAATGAAAGCTATCAGTGTTTATTTACACATTTGTGATTTAAAATGTCACTTGTGTCAGTATTGCATAAAGCCTAGAGAGCGAGGAGAGACAAAAGCATCACGTTACATACTAATCATTTAGTTCGGAACAATAACGTAGTGGAGACTGACCTCATTTTACCAAGACTGTTGATAGCACGGCTTTGAGGTGGAAGCGTGCCTGCTTCTGAGATTGAGATTCATCGAATAAGCAATATTTTATCTGAGATTTTATTACTTAGGAATAACATCAGCCAAGCTGCACTGTTTATTATAATCAAATAGGGAATTATATGAATATAATGATTAATCAGGGCTAGACTAGAGCAGAAGTGTCACAGATTGCCGACAGATGCAGAATAAATGCAGTAAGAGTATATTTTGAGTCTAGCACAGCCAAATCAATCTAAATTCTGAGGCACGGTCATGTTCCACAAACAAGCAAAGGTTCAGGAGATGTTCTAACCCGCTGTAACTCAGGAGCAAACTACGCTGTAGAAAATCCAACTCGGCAAACAAAGTGGTACAAAGTGGTACAAATAAAATGTCTACACACTTCAACAGTTGTTAGCTATGCCCTTTTTTAAAACTTGAATTGAATTATGGCAGCAGTGTGTAGTATTATGTTTCCTCTAAAGATGTCAGTAGTCGCACCATCGTCGATGTGACCGTCAGAAGAGACCCAAAGAAAATGGCTGAGGCACGCTTGACTTTCAAGCAATGCAAGATCATTTTGATATGATATTGTAAATTTGAAAATGTGTGTGAAGTTCGACAATGGTGTGTTTGGAACAGAAACACCAACACGACTAACAATCACATAAATTCCTGATGTTGTTCATAAGGTGCCTGGATGCTAATTGTGACACTTAGAGCACCTAATGTGATTACATAATTCAAATATGACTTACAGCTACCATTTGATGTGTATATAAATTTAGTAATACAGTGGAACCTCGGCTTACGAAGAATTGAGATTTTGCAAGAAATTTGCATCGGCATACGAAGCATTTTCGGCATACTAACGAACCAAACGGAATGCTGGCTAAGTTGCTCGTACATCCAGGAACTGTTCAAAACTTGTTAGCATCAGTGGAAAACCAAGCGAAGCGAGTTTACAAATTCTCTTTAGTCAGCTAAAGCTGTTTCGAAAGAGTCAACCCACAATACCAATGTTGGCTTCGGCATGCGATCAAAAGCTACATGAGTTTTTTGGGTGTTTTTTTTGAAGACGGAATTCTTTCTTAGCGACTCTGTTTTGGTTTTGAAAATGGCCTTCAGAAAAAATTCTGATTCTTAGGGCAGAAAAAAACCCTGTTTTTCTTAATTGTGCTGCTCTACAAGGTTCAAGAATGGCGGTTGAAACAGAAAATGTATTTGAGAACATTAAAATATTCTGCTAATGTGATTTGTAGTGATTGACAAAATAAGCTTGTACCCTTTTTTAACACTTATATAGGCAATACCAAGCAAATTTTGTCAACTTTTATTTGTAATTACTGAGAAATTGAAATGTTCAGTTCTGTGTTAAGGTTACTTTGTTTAAAACACACATTTATTTTTAAAAGAAATAGCTTTTATTATTGCCACACATACATTACAGCAGTAGGGATTTTAGAACTAAAGGGCTGTTTCTAAAGACATTGCTGTAAGCTGGGACTCAAACCCACAAGCCTCAGCTGTGAAGGCTGATGCCTTATCCATTAGGCCACTGGGTGGTTTTTGGTGGGTTATAAGGCATTTATAGGTTACACCAAATCAAATGCTCAAGTACAGGGAACTTGAGTTTCTATTGAAAAGTTCAATTAAAAAATTTGCATGCAGAATATGTGACTTTTATGCTGAGGTCACCACTGTCAGGACAGGATAGACGTGAGACAGGGGTTTATTCTAAAATAACAAAATGAACAGAGACCGGAAAACATTAAGGCAGAACTAGGAACTAAAATACAGAACAAGATACAAAAACACACGATGACAAGGAGTCAGTAAACGACACAAGACAACTGGTAGAAATTGGGGAGGTAATTAATGAAACAAGAGGGACAAGTGTGCAGAGGTGGGAACGGGCTAAGGATTGGGCGGGGCAAACACGTGAGAACATGAAACATAAACAAAGACACATGGCCCAGGGTATAAACAAACCCTGTTAACCAAGCCATCCATGACAACTACAGATTTTTTTTACAGTTTAAAGATCAAACCAAGATAAGCAACACACAAAGAATGGACTTGGCATCAGGTATGAACACACTGAAGAATTCATTCATGCTGTGTGAGGTGACTGTGTTTAGGTATGTGGGATTGAGAGTCCTTATCATCATTACAGTTACATTACATTCAAATTAACTGTAATGATGATAATGGATTGGGTGGAGTGGGGTATGCCAAGCACCGTTGGGCCCTTGAGCAAGGCCCCCTACCTCCCCCTGCTTCAAGGATGCTGCATCATGGCTGACCCTGTCCTCTGATCCCAAACCTCCAAGGAAGGGATATGTGAAGAAAGAATTTCAGTGTGCAGTAATGTATATGTGACAAATAAAGGCTACTTATTAAACTGGGTTTTATTTCAATAAAATTCAGAAATCAGCTATATATTCTGTAAATATTCCATTTTCTGGGCATGCAAATCTAAAAAAGAATATTTATATATACTTAAATTATTTTTTAAATGATTTAGTTACTTTTTAAGTTACTTTAGTTACTTTTTTTTTTTAAAAATCTATATTTTATATATAAAAATAAATATAGAAATTTTTAATATTGATGACATTACATATGAGGTTTAGTAGCCTGGAGTTCAGATATAGAAAACAATTACTAAGAAAGGGAAATAGAAGAAAGAAAGAAAGAAAGAAAGAAAGAAAGAAAGAAAGAAAGAAAGAAAGAAAGAATTAATGAAAATTATTATATAAAAAGTTACAAATATTATATATTAAAATATTAATAAAAAAAGTAAAATCTTAGTTTTTAATATAAATTACATTTATATTAAAATTTCCCACCCCAGTCTGAGCTCAGGAAAGGTCATGTGCATTCATATGACTTGGCTGCAATACATTTCATTTACAATTACTGCAGTGGAAATAACAATGATAAGAAATTTTCACACCACAGTTTTTCCAAAGGAAACTAGGCCAATACATTTTGCATGCATACCCATAATGTTACAGGTAAGCTGCTTGCAATATATATGGAGATTTGGGGGCGTTTATTTATGCAAATATGTGTGTGCCATTAACAAGCTGAGCAATAAAGTCTATGTTGGATCCATCAGCGGCCAATTCCTCAGCACAGTGATCATTTTCTACTGTTTACTAGCGCTTTTTACATACAGCATTAAAACTAACTCTTTTGATAAATGAGACCCCACGAGAAGACACGTGAATAATTCAGGTCCTGAACCACTGCGAGAAGTCACACTGTGACCTCATATCTGCTTTGTGTGAGCAGATCATCTGCTGTTAGAGCCAAAGCTCATTGCTGAATCAGAGCAGGATCTCTGTCCTGCTGCAAAGGTGATAATTAGGACGGGGAGTTTAGAGATGAAGCTGTGTCAAGGTCATGAAATAAAGAAAAGGAAGCTGTTATAAATTACAATGAGACCGTGTGAGATGTTCTACCTGTCTTCTCACACTTCTACCTGTCTTTCTGCTGTTTTTATAATACAGTGGAATCTCTGCATAAGAACTTAATTCTCTTTGGAGTTCCTAAGGTGAATATTTGTATTGCGAAATGAATTTTCTCATAAGAAATAATGTAAATGCAGATAATCCGTTCCAGCTACCCAAAAATATGACCAATATGACCAATACGAAGCGTATGTAAACTGTATGGCTGCTTACAGAGAACTGACCCAAGCCAAGCATTCCATGTCAAGGCTCCTCACAGGAAGTCGTGCCACCAAGCTTGGGCTAAAAACACAGAACAGACCGCCCACGCCACCGATCTGTCAACAAAAAACGCCCCAAAAAATCACCTAGCTTTTGAACGCATGACAAGGCAACGTTGGTATCATGGGATGACTCTTTCCAAACAGCTTTCAATGACTGAAAAAATTGTAAAATTTGTAAACTCAATTTGGTTGCCTTTGCTTGGATTTCCAGTGACGCAAACAAGTTTTAAACGGCTCCCAGATGTAGATGCAACTTAGCCAGCATTCGATCCGTATATTCGTATATTGAAAAATGCTTCATATGCCAGTGCAAATTTCTTGTAAAATTTCTATTCTTAAAGCAAAAATTCATAAGGGATGGCGATCGTATGCCGAGGTTCCACTGTACTTTTAATTGCTGCTTTGCCTTTAGGCATTAATTAAGACTGAGAAACCCAGTGATCTGTGAATATTTTCTTCTCTGAGGGTCTTATATAGAGGCAAACAATGTAACGATAAAATAATACAACTTTACGAAACAAAATCCCTTTTTATCGCTTACATTATAGCAGCTATAAAGAGTGACAAATGCATTCTGTCTCCAGTCATAATTCTTTTTGTTTACATTGACATTTGTTGCCTTTCCATTCATTTTTGTCTTCTCCAAACCTGGAAGGTGATTACGATATCATGAAAAAAAAAAAACTTATGAAAATGAAAATGAAAAATTTTAATTTTTTTAGCATTTTTATTGACACATATACATTGAGTTAGAAAATACATTGCAGCAGAGTGGATTTTTTTTTTTTTTGCATATCCCAGCTTAGAAAGTTAGGGGTCAGGGCACAGGGGCAGCTATGAGACAGCATACCTGGAGAAAAGAAGGTTAAGGGCCTTGCTCAAGGGCTCAACACTGGCAACTTGGCAATGCTGGGGCTTGAATGCCAACTTTTGGATCAACAACCTAGAGCCTTAACCACTTGCACAATTACTGCCACATACTTATATTAACCTTTATAACTTTTAAAATAGCTTTTAAAATATTATAACTTTTTAAATACATGGGAAAATTGTTATTGTAATTTGGATAAACAATAAATAAATAAATAAATAAATAAATAAATAAATAAATAAATAAATAAAATGAAATTGATAATTACTCATTAACAAAAAAACATCAAATCCTCTTATTCAATAACACTAATCTTGTTTTGTTTTGTTCACCAGATCTGATATTTAGATAGATATTTATTTCTGAGAAAACTTCAAATAGTGGGTGTTTTATCTCCACTGGGGCATCACTGTTGAAAATAAAGCCAGCTGTGGGCAAAGCACGCTCTGGATGAACCATGTGCTATTAAACGCTGTGAGCTGGCAAAAATAAATGCAACAACAGTTTGCGTTTTGTGTGTGTGTGTGTGTGTTTTATGTTTAAAATCGAAAAGAAAGTGATTTCTGCCCAGTATGGCTTGAGGGAACACGGCCATGGTCTTGCTGATGTGAACTCCAATGCAGCCCGAGGCTGAAAATCTGCTTCATCAGGAGACAGCAGGAAATGAAAGCAGCTTTCAATCCACCCTCCGAGTGAACAAGTCTCAGAAGAAAAAAACTCCATCGGTGAGCGTAAATCATGTAACAGCACGATAGTACAGTGACATTTCAGGTGGGAGGAAGAGAATGAAAAAGGGGTCAAAGGTCATCCAGGACCTGTCAGCTCTAATTGGGTGTCTCAGATTCTCAGACACAGACTGCAGCCTTTAAATGACACAAGCTCATCAACTCTGCTCAACGTTCAGCCTGGAGCTCTTACAGAGGATCAACAGTCCCTTAAATAATGCCTTCGGAGCTTGAGTATAGCTATGAACACACATATATATAGACGTTGGCTTGCTTTTTTTTTAATCAAGTAGAAAGCAAAATACTTTTAGAAGACATTCATTAGAATCAGTCTTGACTTAAAAAACAATATTCTTTAGCAGCAACAGCACTTCGATATCCTTCTGCAGCTGCTGTGCCCAGTGGTGATGAGAAATAATAATAAGTCCGTGATGTTTCAGTTCATCAAGATTTCTTGCATGAACAGTTTTCTTCAGGTCATGCTGTAGCATCTTAATTGGGTTAAGGTCTGGGCTCTGACTCGTCTTTATTTTAGATAATTCTGTTCATCCAGAAAGGGTTCTGATGTCTTCAGAGGATACCAAAGACACTTTGGTATGTTGTGGAGAACAGCAGTTCTATATATAAGCCATTCTTCAAATATAACACACTCAAACTGCAGAATACTGATTCATACTGACTCTATTAGTCAAACTACTTTCCTCATAGTAAAATAATACTACAGGAAAAAGGTTTTTGTTTACACTAAAGACAGTCGGAGTTGAGACCAAAACATGAATATGAAATGATTTAGATCAGTTTTAAACAGCTTAGAGCACACCTTTGATGGCAGACCACCCAGGTGAGCAAAGGTATACGAATAGGTAGATGTAAAGTTAAATGAAAATGAATAGGATTTAATCTACTGTTTGGTTGCATATCTCTTGCTTGCAAAAACTGCATCAAAACAGATACCCCATGACACTGACCAACCTGTTATATTAATATTTTGTGAAGCTTTTCCAGGCTTATAGCTCAGATTCTTTCAGCTGTGTTATTTTTTTTGTTCTAGGTCTTTCTCCCTTCAGTCTCCTCTTTTTCTTTTGTACACAAATTAAATTCCAGTTTATTATAACAAAAAAGTAGCACCCGCTTATGGCATCATTTGGACTGATGTTATATCCACATTGCTAAGCTTTTATCGGTTATAAGTTCAGGAGTTGAAATGCTCCTCAGTTAGATTAAGGTCATTTTCCCCCCCTAATATAGTCCTTTGCTGTATTAGTACCTTGCTGCATGATGAAGGTCCTCCCAGTTAGATGTAAATTGGACTTCTGCCATTTAGCAGACACCCTTATCCAGAGCAATTTACATTTTATACAACTGAACAACTAAGGGCAGTTAAGGGCCTTGCTCAGGCCCAGCAGTGGCAGCTGGGTGGACCTGGGATTTAAACTGACAACCTTCCAATCAGTAGCCCAACACCATAACCACTAAGCCACCACATCACCATTAAGCATACAAGCCCAAGCAATAACACTACCACCACCATGTTTCACAGATGAGCTTGTATATTTTGGATCATGAGCAGATCCTTTCTTTCACCACACTTTGACCTTTCCATTGACTTTGCTAGAGGTTAATCCTGATTGTCAAGCTTCTAAGTTCTCTTTTTCAAGTCATTTGAAAATGTTGAAATCTAGATCCATCAAATTATATTTGTCTTTTGATCTCAAACTCCAATGACTTAGCTGTTCCTATACTTTTGGAGAGAAATGTATATAAACCCTCCAGCAGGTCCTGGGTCTTGTCTTGGTTGCCATACAGCTCTAGAGAGAGACAACCATAGGGCATCCCTGTATTTGGTTTTTCCCAATATCTCATTTGATAATGATGGAGCAAGAACATTGTCAGTTTGACAACTTTGTCAGTCAGAGTGAGCCATCATTTTATCCAATTTGACAGCCTTAAAATGTATGTGTTTACAAATCTGCTGTTTACAGCTAATTCCCTGCTCCAGTTCCGAAGTTATTTTGGTCATTTACGACTTTAACCAGGTATCCATAATGAGGATGGATACCTGGTTAAAGGCTGAACTCTGACTGAAATCTTTAATCTATATGATTTCTTTGTAAGTATAAGCTCAGCTCCAATCTTTTCTTAAATCGTAGGCTGTCGGAACTCAAAGTCCTCCTCTGAGTGGACACATCACAGGGTGGTCCAGGGTATTGTCAATTATCTGGCATTGGCTACTCACTTACAAACAATAAAAGACTCCTCAGGCTTGGATGATAAGGAGCAAATCTTGTTTTTTTTGCAGTCAGATAATTCTTCAGCAATAGGTCACCAAAAGACACAATGCATCAGGCACAGTGCAGTTGAGTGCAAAAGTCCCGTGTAAATCACCTCTATTTATCTCTTCTTTTAATATGCATAACCCTCAGCAATTTCCCATTATTTCCAGGTTGAGCCCCTAGACTCCTCCTATCCTAATTTCCATGCCTTTTCACAATTCCCTTTATTTCTAGATTACGCCTAACACGCCCCACCTGCAGTCTAGAATCCCCCTTATTTTCTGATTAACTGAAAAAAGAAAGTTTGATATTGGCCAGTGATGGTTTTTTTTTCAGGTTTCGGGTTTTTTATTGCATGAATGCCTGTCCTCACTACATGAATGCGAATGAATAAAATCAGTGCTAATGAGCTACAAATTAATGGGTATGCTCCCAGCTCCATTCATGTGCCTGCAGGTCGTCTTTTTCTCAACTTGGGCACTAAATTATAACCCCCATCTCTAAAGTTGGCCTGAAATTTATAAATGTGCTGCTAATGTGATGCATATTTACATTCTCTCATAAATCTCTCCATCCATCAGCCCTCAGGCTGAAAGTCCAAATCACACTGCTGTTCTCCCGACAGCATAAAGAATGTTCACCCATTTAGAGCATTCAATAAACCTCATACATAATTAAACTGAGACACAGTGTCACATTTTCCCAGTCTTAACATATTCTTTTCATAGCATGGTGAGTACTGTTTATGCTTTTAACTTATTCTGCATCTTTCTTTTACAGTAATTTGGTTCTAAACCAGTGTCCATCCCAGCTTTATCATTAGTTTATCCCTGAACTATCAGAGAGCCACTTTAGAGTTCTTAAGCAAAACCCTTAGACTAAGTTATCAAAATAAAGGTTTTCATTGGGGTAAAAAAGAATCGGTGCATATATTTACATACAACTATTCATATTGCAAGTAACTGTGAAAACTGTGAAAACATCGGAGATTCGTTACAAAAAATGTAACTTATGGATTTTTTATATACATTTAGTTTCCAAAGTTCATGTGTTTTATGACGCTTATAGTTTGTACTTCAAGCTTACAGAAGAGCTCAGGCTTTCCAAGCCATTATTAATGAAATTAAACAAATGCACCTGCCTGCTCTCTGTCTTTTTTTTAACCAACACTATTTACTGATAAGATCTACATCCACATCTCCTCCTGTGCTCCTCCTCTTGACCTTTTTTTGCCCTCCATCTTTCACAAGGTTATGAAAGGTCGCATAATAAAATGCTTCACTCTCCTTTAAGGTCCCTGGAGAAACTCCCCTCGGTGCTCCACACATCTCTCTGTGATCCTGTGCTGCAGTCTTCTGAAATAAAATGACCTGAGCTGTTATCATTTCTAGTCAGCTTGAGTAGCATTGAGCCATCGTTGTGATTTACAGTCTGGCTTTTTTTTGTAATCACAACAGTGGAACATATCTATATATCTTTATGGCCCAATTCTACTCCTGTCTCTCTAGCAGTGTGAGATTTGATGCTCTCTAAGACATCGGCTCTAAAGCTGTATTTTTATAGCTTTAACCTGAGCTGCTCATCTGCTTCATCTGCTCTTCATTGTGCATTAAGTTCTCAGTAAGAAAAAAAAATCTTGACAGGAGAAGTAGTAGCAAAATGAAATGTATTTTTCCAGCAGCTCTCGCATTTACTCACGTTGACTCCTGAGATTGGCATCAGCATGTCATAAAGCAGGAATAAGTGCAATGGTTTTTTTTTCTTTTTCGATTCACTGTCAGGAAGTTCATATGTGTAAATCAAATCAATAACAGTGCAGAATATCATTGATGGGTTTAGCTGTTCTTGGTCTTCAGCCAAAGTTTCCTTCAGTATCTAACACACCCACACACATACATTGGGTTTGGAAAGTATTGCACACTTTATTGACAGAATATCTGACACAATTTATTACGTTACAGATTTTAGTTTAAATAAAGTATATTGACTGTTTTTGATTATCTATAGGGGGGCACGGTGGCTTGGTGGTGGGCACGGTGGCTTGGTGGTGGGCACGGTGGCTTGGTGGTGGGCACGGTGGCTTGGTGGTGGGCACGGTGGCTTGGTGGTGGGCACGGTGGCTTGGTGGTGGGCACGTTTGCCTCACACCTCCAGGGTTGGGGGTTCGATTCCTGCCTCTGCCATGTGTGTGTGGAGGTTGCATGTTCTCCCCGTGCCTCGGGGGTTTCCTCCCCCGGTCCAAAGACATGCATTGTAGGTTAATTGGCATCTCTAAATTGTCCGTAGTGTGTGTGATTGTGTGAGTGACTGAGAGTGTGTGTGTGTGCCCTGCGATGGGTTGGCACTCTGTCCAGGATGTATCCTGCCTTGATGTCCAATGATGCCTGAGATAGGCACAGGCTCCCCGTGACCCGAGTATAGATCGGATAAGCGGTAGACAATGAATGAATGAATGATTATCTATACACAGTAACCACTCTAGGACATTCCGGGTCCAATAGTCTTACTCCAGCATTGTTGTGGCTCTATACTTTGGATCATTATCATGTTGTTACGTCCCACATGTGTTTTGTGTACATTGTTCTTTTTCTCGCTCTCCTGTCCTTTTGTGTTATTTCTTACTCCACTTCTAGGTCGGTGTTTATTGGCTGACTAGACTGTCAATCATCGTTCTGACGTCATGACGCTCTGCTAATCCGCTGATGTGCCGGCTGTATTTAAAGCCTCGACTTGATCGGGTGTGGGTGTGCCACACCAGCGTACCTTGTGCTCCAACGCGGTCAGCAAATCTGGTGTTCGACGCCAGTTGTTTTCCTATGCTTAATGCATCTTGTCTTATGGAGTCATGCTTTGTGGTGTGATTTGATCTATCTTTAGATTCGTTCTTTGGCTATTGACTTGTATCGAATTGTCTCTTGATCAGATTGGTTTAAACTCTGATAGATTAGGTTTGGGAGTGTTACGCCACCATTGTACTTTTGTTTCTTTAGTTTGGAGGAGTTCAATTAGGGTGTCGTATATGCTAAAGATTATGGTTTTTATTCTCATATCTTGTTTTTGTTAGGCAGTTTAGAAGCCAGTTATAAGGATTTGTTTTGTTTTGTTTATTCCTATGATTTGGATGACACTCCTACTTTTTTTGGTTGCTAAACTTCATATTTCTTTTTCATTTAATAAGTATTTGTACACTTCCACACAGCTTGTTCAGTAAAGCCTTTTGAAACATACTACTTTCAGTGTCATCTTTGATCTGTTCCACACCCAGTAACAACTGTCTCACTTAAATGTTGTGGTATCATCCCTCTTTAACATCAAGCACGTAACAATGTCAAAATCTTAATTTTACTTTGGTCCAAGGTTGTGTACACTCAGTCTTTCTTCAAGGACCTTCATCCTTCCATTAGTTCTGACCAGTAGCCCCATCTGTGCCACTGGTTTTCACCAAACATGCACTTAGAGTTCAGTTCAAAAAATGAAATATTTGATACATCAGACCAGAGCAACCTTTTCCTCATACTTATTTTAAGTACATGGCAACATGCCTGTTACTCAGCCAGCTTCCATATAGCTACTCTACCATAAATGCCTGACTGATGGAGTATTTCCAAGATGGCTGTCCTTCCAGGAGGTTCTGGTTGGCATGGTTTTTGTTACCGGATGCAGTCCTGCAGACAGAAGAACATTAGTGAGGAAGTAGTACTGTACTGTAGCTCCATTAACCACAAAATTGCTAAGATGAAAAGCATCTGTGAAAACACAATCCATCAAAACTGGACACAAATGGGCTACGAAAGCAGACAAAAGACCATGTCAAGTGTTATTCCTGGCAAAACAGTTACACCTTCAGATGGAGGTATAAACAAAGAAACCTTAAAAGTTAAAAGGGTTTAATTAGTTTTTACATATTAACATATAATTTCTTAAGAAGCAAAGACAACAGACTTCTGTTTGCATGTTCAATCCCAGCACCACCACAGAGAGAGAGATAAATGTAAGTCATAAATGCCATAAATGTAGGGCTACATTAACAAAAACAAAAACAGAGATAAATAAACTCAGTCAGATAACTGTAAATTTTCCACATTCATCACAAAACTGAAAAATGCCCCATCATTGACAATATAGTCGATCAGATTTAAGAAAAAAATGCCTGATGTTTACTTAAAAATATTTAATTTCAACAAAATGTGATTTCATTGCTGATAATAAATTTAATGTAAACATGGTTCTAATGATTAGATTAAACATTGTAGAGCAAGCGTGATGACGTAGTACTAAGGTAAACCAGTTACAGTGAGAACTCTCAGCAGGATGCTGGTGCTGATGGGAATCAGAGTATAACTATAGTTTTAGATAAAGCTGAGTAACTCATGTATTTTAGAACAGTGCAGTGGTGAGGTGACTGTAAAACACCAGTGCTGTGGGTTGAATTCTCAGCTCAGGTATGATGGCAGTGTTTGATTTTATTCAGGGATTTGAAAATATCATCAAATTATATTGTATGTACGATAATTTTTAACTGTGTTAGTGTTAATTAATTCAATCATGTGGAACTGATGAACGAATGTGAACTAAGTAAATTTAATTTCCATGCCTTTAATTCAAGACTTTTTTGTGTATCTATCCATCCATCCCTCTATCCATCCATCCACCCATCCAACCAATCTCCATCCATCTATTTATCTAATCTCCGTCCGTCCGTCCGTCCATCCAATCTCTATCCACCCATCCATACCTTATCCATACCTTATCCATACCTTATCCATACCTTATCCATACCTTATCCATACCTTATCCATCCATCCATCCATCCATACATCCATCCGTACTGTATATGATTACAGTCACATTTACTTAACAGCTTTGAATCACAACTTCTTCAGGAATTCACTTTAGGAAGTGACACGAAGGCTACAACTTCCAAAATTTGAGGCTCAAGAAGAAATGTTATCCAATATTTGTTTAAATATTTCAATCAGAGCTCAAAACATATAATAACAAATATATTAAAGAAAAGAAAAGAAGCACAAAATATGAAGACATTTCTATTTTTCTGTTTGTCCCTTTGACATGCTCTAGTGCCAAATGAACACTGTACATGTACCAATAACTACATCTCATAAGTTCATGTCTCATCTTCAAACAAGCATTAAACTCTCACTGTGACTGTGCTGAAATGACATTTGCATTAATACCCGTGAGCGGTGGATATTTTCACCCCATTTCCTCTCTCTCTCTCTCTCTCTCTCTCTCTCTCTCTCTCTCTCTCTCTCTCTCTCTCTCTCTCTCTCTCACTCTTACGCTCTCTCTCTCTCTCTCTCTCTCTCTCTCTCTCATGCAATCCTCTGAGAGGAAACTAAACCCCAAGCTGTGAATTCCCTGCCACATTGATTTGGTTCCTATTGTCTCTGATTTATGAACTATTATGAATCTGAGATCCAATCAAAACTCAGCCTTGGGTCACCTAAATCAAACTGACAGTCTCGTTATTGGACACGGGTTGGTGAGGGGGGTGGAGGTGAGGTAGGACTGGGACTATCTCATTACTGCGAAGAGAGCTGAGGACAATACTTCTCTGTCTAATATGAACACCAGGGCAAAGTACTTACATCTCATAATCAATCTCCGACCTTTCAAGTCTGATATTTAAACAGCGTTCTATAAATCAATCATTTTTTAATCATTCTTTGGGAAAATATTATCATGAATTCAGGTTTATATTAGTGCATACATAAGTATGAATATTTCTAATTAAATTTGGGATGATTTACTAATTTCTCTTATTTATTTTCAGCTATGACCTTGGAGCTTATTGTTTATCAGTAGAGAGGTGGAATAAATAAACATTTGGATTCTGGCCATTTCTTCTACCTCAGTGAAAGCTGGCAAAGAAGACCATATGCAAGTGTTACTAATCTCTCTCTCTCTCTTTCTCTCTCTCTCTCCCTCTCTCAGTAGTACACTATGGAGAGATTCAATCGATCAATCAATCAATCAATCAACATATGATACATATGTTACATACATATGGTCTGGAAAGCAGATGTTACAAGGTTTTATTTAGGCTTTTTTTTTTCTCTCCTTGCCATAGCTTGTCTTCTAGCACAGAGCCAATGTAACAAACTCAGCATTAGAGACAATTTGTTTTAAAATATGTTTAAAAAAATCTATAAGGAATGACTGAATGAAATTAATTCATTCTTATAAATTATAAATGATAAGATATGCTCTATTTTTCACTCAATTTATATTTTATTGTATTTTTCCCCCATCTATTGTCTTTGCATACTGTAACGACTCCAGTCGCATTTCAACCTCCAGGCCACCAGAGGCGCCTGAGAGAATTCTAGCACTTCCGGGACACCCAGTCACTTCCGGGTTGAGCCTATTTAAACTATGCTAACACTATACACATTGTGAAGTATTACAGCGTTTATCCTGTGTACCACGTGATGTTCCTTGTTTTCCTAGCCACTGTTTATGACCTAGATTTTGTATCTCATTCTGTCTGTTTCTTGTTATTGTTTTGGATTGTCTGCCTGTGGATTTTGTTACACACATTAAGACAAGTTAATTTTAACTTTGATGAATGAATGAATGAATGAATGAATGGATGATATATATAAGCAGTACTACCAGTTATGAAAGGGTACATTCCAGAACATCTGGATTTATTAAGCTGAGACTAAATTAACTCGCCCAAACAACTCTGACATTTTTATATTGCTGCTTCTTAATCTGTTTTACTGCCCAATTCTATATTAAATGATCAGAAAGAACTTTCCCAACCTGCTAAAATTTACAGCTTTTGGCAGAGAACAAATTCTTGTGTACTTTCAACGATTTATTTTTATACCCAGTTCTTTATGAGTTTGTCTGATAATGACACAAGTGTTTAATAATTAGCCAGCACAGAGGTGAGAAGACGTTTATCTTTTCAGAGCAAATGAGCCATTTTGGTCAACATAACTATAAATCTTGGTCTTGTTTAGTTAGTAGTGTAGTCAATTCAAAATTTTAGTTTGACCCAGTATTAACTGATATATAAACCATAATAATGCAATTACTGACCATAGAAGTATAATTAATGATGTTTAAAAAATCTATCTGTCCATCTGTCTATCCATTCATCCATCCTTCCATCCATTCAATCTCGATCCATTCATCCATCCAATCTCTATTCATCCAACTGCTAATCAATCCATTTATCTAACCTCCATCCTTCCACTCATCCATCTATCCATTCACTGATCTACCCATCTACGTATTTATACATCCAATCTCCATCCATCCAATCTCCATCCATCCATCCAGCCAACTAATCTCTATCCATCCATCTGCCCAATTTTTCATCCATTTATCCTAATCTCCATCCATCCATCCATCCATCCATCCATCCATCCATCCATCCATCCATCCATCCATCCATCCATCCCATCCATCCATCCATCTCCATCCATTCCTCCATCCATCCATCCATCCATCCATCCATCCATCCATCCATCCATCCATCCATTCTCCATCCATCCAACCAATCAATCTTTATTGATCCATCTATCAATCCACCCATTTATCTAATCTCCCTCCTCTATCCATCAATCTGCCCATCCATCATTTATCTAATCTCGTTCATCCATTCATCCATTCATCCATCCATCCATCCATCCATCCATCCATCCATTCATCCATTCTCCATCCATCCATCCAACCAATCAATCTTTATTGATCCATCTATCAATCCACCCATTTATCTAATCTCCCTCCTCTATCCATCCATCCATCCATCCATCCATCCATCCATCCATCCATCCATCCATCCATCCATCATTTATCTAATCTCTTTCCATCCATCCACCCATCCTTCCATTCATCCATCCATCCATCCTTCCATCCATCCACCTATCGCATTACTTGGGGTCACATCAAGGAGAAATAAACATTTATAAGTTGAGATGAAAGGAATTCTGAAGGGTGTATGAAGAGCCATGTGCTTTCTAATTATCGCCAAAGCAGAAATTGTCCCATGGGATATCATTTAGGTTTTTACACTCTAACTTACCTCTCCTCAGAAGTAGTGTTTAGATTTTTATTGTACAGCAGCTGTTAGAGAAAGATAGCAAAATTGCCTGTAATTAAAGATACCTTGGAGGAATATCTTTTATACATTAACAGCCAGAGTCACAGTGTCATCTACAGTTTATTGAAATGCTACAGTTTGTGAGTCTGTGATATAATAACAGGGACAGTGGATCATTTTCAGGCTGTTTGTCACAAATTTAAATCCAGATTCTCTTTGGATGGAAAATGTTTCTAAGTGCAGTTGCACAGAGACCATACTTATTCCTTATTATTCTTATTATTTTGTCTTTTGTTGATTCTGATACTGGAACGAATAATAAACTAATCAAACCATCCATCCATCCATCCATCCATCCATCCATCCATCCATGTTTGTATCAACCTACCTACCTGAGAAATGGAAGAAAATTCACGTCAGCAAAAGCAAAAAAGAAAAGTCACGTAGCATCTCATTGCGGTCAGTCACCCAGGACCCTGACAGCGGCTACGTACAGAAATCAGATGGCTACGAGTGATTTGATTTTGATTTGATTGCTTTGAAAGTTAGCCCCGGAGTCACTCACTCCCTCACATTCTTCTGTGATCAGCGAGCTAGCAGTAATCGAATCACAAGAGAAAGCACTCAGGGAGGAAAGAGAGAGTCGTGTTGTGCAGCAGGAGAACAGAAAAGAGCAATGCATGCCAAAAAAACAGAGCTTATAGAGTCAGGATTAATGCAGAGGGAGAAGAGAGTCCTCACATCCTGCTGTTGATTAACAGACCTCAATTTCTACTGCAACAGAAGTCTCATGATGCTTAATTGATTAGACCTAGGATTAGATCGTTCAAATGTATTTATTTATTTAGTTTTGACTCAAAAAATCAACTTCTGTCAAATTTTTGTACAATTGCTCATGGCTTTCTGCTAATTAGAACGGAAACCTGTTGTTTTTGTGCTGCAACATGTTTCTGCTGTAACCAGGACACTGTTTGGCATTTGATTCGATATTCCATGTTTTGTTTTCATACAGGAACAAAAGTCAAGGAGGAGAAGGAAAACAGAAGAAAAGAAAATGGCATGTTGTTACCAAACCTCACATTTCTACAGTGTAGAGTAATGATCTACCTGAGAGCCTTGTTGAGGTTTATTTCAGACATTAGACTTTTTTAAAGTGTACACTGTGTACTATACAAAAGGGGATGTAGTAGCTTTGTGGTTCAGGTGTTGGACTACTGACCTGAAGGTAGTAAGTTTGAATCCCAGGTCCACCAAGCTGCCACTGCCTGGCCATTAAGCAAGGCCCTTAACCCTCAATTACTCAGTTGTATAAAATAACATAAATTGTAAGTTGCATTGGATAAGGGTGTGATGCATATGACACGCAAAATTGGAAACACTGTAGGAGTTTTCACAGTCGTCAACTGATTGGATTTTACTTGATTTCCAAGCTCTACCTGTGTGTGTCACATTTTTTTAACAGTCTGCCTGGAAACATCGTGATGCTCTGCTTCCCTCAGGGTAGAAGGAAGCGGTTGTTTTTACAACTGTAACAAAGAGCATTAATGAGGATTAGCTAAACGATGGATTTTCCAAATGATATAAAGCTCATGGTACTGAATCACGAATTTGCATGAATTTATTAAATGAACAATCTGTGGTTGAATATTCACAATTTTTTTCATTTTCACGCCGCTAAACATGACGCTGGACGAAACAAACTGTGATTAGTTGCTTTACCTGTCAGTCAGACGCTGTCTTAGGTGGTTCCTTGGCCAATAAAATCTGCTATTGAGTCAGACTGATGACAGAAGGTCTGGCTACAGAGACTAACCAGAGGGGAACCCAATTAATCCTAAACCATTTAACCCTAACCCATTTAAGAACATCTTCTTCTGTTGTGTTTGCAATTTCCCCCATGATCATACTTCTATGTTTGGTGATTAGTCACATTATTTAAGTTCCTGGGTGTCTTTGTCTTGCAGTAGTTGTTTGGTCTACCATGGCCTTTTCTAGTGTCTGTGTTTTTTGATATAGTCTTGGCCCTTTAGTCTGGTCCTTTTTGTACTAACTAAATATTTTGCACCTGCATCCACCTTCAACATGTGACATGTTTCACCAGTGTTAATGCTAATCAATCAGTTTGCCTAGTAGAAATATTTCTACCATCAATTAGCTCACCTCTCAGCTGATGGGTGTAGTATAGCAAATCTGCTTGGTCTAGCTACATTAACAGCACAGAGGTTCATCATAAGTCTAAACTTTGCTGGGTACTGATGGAAAAATTTTGTGTAGCTAAAATCAATAAAGATTTTTTTCCCTCTACTTGCTCTGGTTGCTAAACATATTTGTCCACAACAGTTCGAACATGAACTTTGCTCATCTTCCGATTTGTCAATCTCTGAAGAAGCTGTAAAGAAGCTGCAAGAGCTTTAAAATAACATGCACAAGATACTTTAGCACGGCAGGATGACTTGTTTGTGTTGCCTTGCTTTGGTGATCTTAAATAAATGGAGAGAGAGAGACAGAAAAAGAGGGAAAATAAAGTAAACTTTCTTTATTTACAGCCAAAGAACCAAATCTGTAAACCTTCTCGTCTAGTCTTTCTGAGTTCATATTAATCACATCATCTATAGACGAATGTTCTATCAGAGAAAGAACTTTAATTTGGTTATTATTAAAGTATTACCTGAGAGTTTACATCCTTTTCAGTCTGTTCCAAGTCTCCTGTTCTTCTCATTATTATTATTATCCTTGCAGGCATCACTCAGAGTCATAACATTGTCTCCTCATGGCCTCGTCATCCCCCCGACAGGACTTATCCGCTCAACACTGTGACCTAGCACATTCTCCTTCAGATAACTCACATGGTAACATGACGTGTAGTAATTTCTCGAAGCTATCAGCGGGTCACGGCTGCATGAAAAAGCAAACATCTCCATGCCAGACTCTAGACTAGCTTCTTAATCATTTACATGTTCAGTCATTATAATGAATGAAGTCTTTTCGTTTCTTGTTCATTTCTGATGACATGTAAAAGGAACAAGGAGTGCCTGAGTTGTTTACCCGAGTGCTTTATATTCTGGATCGGCTCAGACGAATTAGCTCAGATTGATCTGATTGATCTGACATGTCAACTTTAGCCCTTGGATTCTAATAAAAGGCATGTTTCAACTTGAGGGTGTGTAATTTTCATTTCAATAGCGTCAGTCAAGCTCAGTGTCTTAATATGAACCATACAGTGTTTCACAGTCTCGTGTCAATCATAGTTCTGTCTTCAGAAGAAACAGGGATTCTCTCTGCCAGTACTGAGGCATGGACTGTAATTATTTTGGCTTGACAGATCCAGTATTATGAGAATCTGCATAATATTTCTTCTTCTTTATCTTCTTCTTCTTCTTCTTCTTCTTCTTCTTCTTCTTCTTATTATTATTATTATTATTATTACAAATATGAAATTCAGAATAGTCCTAGAACCCATAGTATAGAGGACCTGTGCTTTTTGGGAAGGATCTTATAGCTGTTCATCCCCATATTCTACACACACTATTGCTGCTTGCACTACTTATTCTTACATCTTGTACTGTATATTGTGTATTGTAAATGCTCAAGGTCTTTCCTTCACATGATCTGAGATTGTGTTCAATTCAGATATACTGAAGAAACCATCTACTATCACTTTAGACACTGCCTGAAACATAATAGCAATGAATTAACAAGCTAGCAACCACCTGATCTTCCTTGACAACCTAAAAAACACCTGGGACAGCATAGTAACCATCTAGCACCACTACACCAACCCTGGGAATGTATACCAGCCACCTAGAAAAAGTCTAGTAACCATCTTGCATAATATTAGCTCCTAGAAATCACTGTAAAAAACATAGCAATTACCATATCAACCACCAGAAAAAAAACATGATGCACCCTAGCAATCATCTGTGATACCATAGCAACCACCAGGAATAACACACAGCACCCTAGCAACCATCTGTGATTCCATAGCAACCACCAGGAATAACATGCAGGACCCTAGCAGCTATCTATGATACCATAGCAACCACCATGAACAACATGCAGGACCCTAGCAACCATCTACGATACCATAGTGACCACTAGGAATAACATGTAGCATGCTAGCAATTATTTGCGATACCATAACAACCAGCAGGAATAACATGCAGCATTCTAGTAACCATCTGTGATACCATAGCAAGCACTGGAATATCATAAGAACCACCAAGAAACATCTAAGGAATGTTCAAACATCTAAGGAACAGCACCACAACAACCACTTGGAATACCAACAACCTAGCAACTAACTCTGATTCTAGAATAGCTACCTAGCAACACCTGATCAAGCAAATAAGATACCATAGCAACCACCTAGCAACACTCAAGTAACTGCTGGGAATAACACAGAAACCACCAGGCAGTACCTTAGCAACCACCTGCAATTGCATTACCATAGCACTGTCCTGAAATATACACTATATTGCTAAACGTTTTCGGACACCCCTCCAAATCATTGAATTCAGTTGTTCCAATCACTTCCATAGCCACAGGTATATAAATTCAAGCACCTATGCATGCAGACTGCTTCTACAAACATTTGTGAAAGAATGGGTCGCTCTCAGGATCTCAGTGAATTCAAGCATTTTACTGTGATAGGTAGCCACCTGTACATTAAGTCTATTCGTGAAATTTCTTCACTACTAAATATTCTACAGTCAACTGTTAGTGGCATGGTGGCTTATAACAAAGTGGAAGCAATTGGGAACAACAGCAACTCAACCACGAAGTGGTAGGCTACATAAAATCACAAAGCAGGGTCAGAGCATGCTGAGGCACACAGTGCACAGAAGTTGCCAACTTTCTGCAGAGTCAATCGCTACAGATTACAGATTAGCTACAGATTAGCTCAAGAACAGTGCTTAGAGAGCTTCATGGACTGAGTTTTCATGGAATGAGTTTTCACCAAGTGCAATGCAAAGTGTCGGATGCAGTGGTCTAGAGCAGTTAAGAAGTGTTCTCTGGAGTGACAAATCACGCTTCTCTGTCTGATGGACGAGTCTGGGTCTGGCGGTTGCCAGGAGAACAATACTTGTTTGACTGCATTGTGCCAAGTGTAAAGTTTGGTGAAGGAGCGATTATGGTGTGGGGTTGTTTTTCAGAGGTTCTGCTTGGTCCCTTAGTTCCAGTGAAAGGAACTCTTAATGCTTCAGCATACCAAGTCATTTCGGACAATTTTGGGGATGGCCCCTTCCTGCTCCAACATGACTGCAAACCAGTGCACAAAGGAAGGTCCATAGACCAAAGACATGGATGAGTGAGTTTGGTGTGGAGGAATTTGACTTGGTGTTGAGTCCTGACCTCAACCTGATAGAACACCTTTGGGATGAATTAGAGCGGAGACTGCCAGCCAGGCCTTCTCATCCAACATCAGTGCCTGACCTCACAAATGTGCTTCTAGAGGAAGAAGTTGCTTTTGACTGCTCCCTGTTCAGGGTCGCCACAGCAGACCAACTGGTCCACACAACAACTTGGCACAGGTTTTACACCGGATGCCCTTCCTGACACAACCCTCGCATTTTTTTCTGAGCTTGGGATCAGCACTGCATCCAGTGGCTGGGGTTTGGGCATTGGCTGGGAATTGAACCCAGGCCTTCCGCATGGTAGGCAAGATACCTACCACTGAGCCACTTCTAGAGGAATGGTCAAAAATTCCCATAAACACACTCCTAAACCTTGTGGAAAGCTCATGTGCATGTAAAGGCAGACATCCTAAAATGTTTGGCAATATAGTGTATATCCACCTAGCAACACCACAACACATACCTGTGATACCATAGTAATTATCTGGAATACCAAAACAACTGCCCAGTAAATACCATAACAACCCCAAAGCAATCATATAATAACACAAGAGCAAGCACTAAGCAACCCCATTGCAACCACTTAGCAGCATCATAGCAACTGACTTAATGACTGACTCAACTGGCATAATAAATCTTAAGTATTTTACTGATTAAAATATTAAAACAATCAACAATTATTCAAAACTTTAGAGTCAAAATTCTTAGTCATTATATTTTTAGAAGCTTCACCAGCTCCATCCTACAGCCACCACCACTAGACACAGGATCTGATGTGCAGAGCCTGAACAATAAAAGTGAAATTGCAGCTGCCTTGAAAAAAAAAACATACCTGCTGTGATATAAGTTGAGAAATACAGCCTGTGCAGTCTCCACTTCAGCTGATGATACAGTGACGTCTGGTCCAGCGTATTGAATTGGCCTGGACGTCTGCTATGAAAGGAGACAGTCGATGATAGATGTTGCAGGTTATTTGATCCACAGAGCTATCTTCAATTTATATAAATGGATATAGCCGTGCAATCATATTTCTCCTGAGAAGCAGAGATCCTCGACACATATGAGGTTTGGGAGTCAGTGACGGACGCGTCTGCAGATATGCAGGACAACAATTCTCACCGCTGGACAACATCTTCAATCATCTCAAGGGTTTTTTTCCTTTTTTTCCTGCTCTTACATTCATGAATAAATCTTTGCTTTCACTGCAACAAATTTATATTAAGCCACTCTTCTAGATTTAGCTTTAGTGAGATGGTGAAGCAATTTATCTTAAACAGTGTGTGTTCTCAGTTTCAGACTATGGCAAGAAGAAGCAAAAAATGGGTTAGAAGAAAATATTCATACATCCATACATAAAATATAGCTGTAGAATCCAAAAGTCTGAGCTAACTAGCTGGAATATGTTTTATAAATTATTTAAATTTAATACAATTTTGATAATTGTGAAAGATTGATTTTTGGTATTGTTAGTAAAGAAGAGCTTATAAATAAATAAATAAATACATACATTTATAAATAGATAAATAAATTAAAATCAACAAACAAACAAAAAAATAAATAAATTAATAAAGTAAAGTGAGTGTAGTGGTCACGTTTCCAGGATCCAAAACATAAGGAAAACAGACCCAGCGCGAGGATGGATGAAGACAGGGATTTATTCAACTTAAAAACATACAAACAGGACCACGAGACCAACACCACACATAGACACTACAGATTGACGAGGACTAGCCCCAAACCCTGGCAAAAGGCCACTATATATATATCTAACATAATTACAGGACACATTAGGAACAGGTGAACATTGATTGAGACACATTAGGAACTAGGCGGGGCTAACACAAACACATGGCATACAAAACAAACAAAACCAATCCCCGTTAGCAACCCCCCCTAGTGGTCCAACCTGGGACCTGCCGCCCGTAACATCTCCCCCCTCTCTACGGCGCGGCTCCCGACGCGCCAAACTGCAACCCTCCCCGAGAGTCTAGACAAGTCATGAGTCCTGAAAAGGAGTGAGGAACATAGAGAGGCTGGTGGGGGGAGCGAGAAGCATGGCGAGGCAAATGGGGGGGGAGCGAGGAGCAAAGGCGAGGCAAGTGGGGGGAAGCGAGGACCAAAGGCAAAGCAAGTGGGGGGAGCGAGGATCAAGGCGAGGCAAGTGGGGGGAGCGAGAAGCAGGAGCGAGCCAGGTGGGGGGAGCACCTCCGCTCGGTGGTGGTGCGACGTCCACCACCGAGCGGAGGCGCCGAGTGATGTCCACAGTCGAGCAGCAGAGCCGAGCGACGTCCACTGCTGAACCGCAGGGCCGAGCGACGTCCACTGCCAAGTCGCAGCGCCGAGCAACGTCCACCGCCGAGTGCTCGCGCCGAGCAACGTCCACCGACGAACGACCACACCGAGCAAAGATCTTTGTCTCGCTGGTGCCAGGAACTCCCCAAAGGGCAGGCGGGCGGGAGCCAGATACTGCCGATACCCTTCTCCAGCAAACAAGAAGTGAGGTGACGTCATCCACGAAAATCCAGCTGGCGAAGCGACGTCCCTCACCAAAACCAGAGCGGAGCGGGGCCAGACGACATAAAAATTTCCATAATCCACAAAATCCAGACCGGAACTCTCCTCCGTTAACCAGGAAGTGGGGCTGCGTCCCTCACGGGAAACCAGCTGGTGAGACGACGCCCCCACGGGAACATGAGCGGAGCGAGAGCTGGCGAAAACACAAAATTTCCAAAAACAGCAAAAAATCCAAACCGGAACTCTCCTCCGTTAACCAGGAAGTGGGGCCGCGTCCCTCACGGAAAACCAGCTGGTGAGGCGATGCCCCCATGGAAACATGAGCGGAGCAAGAGCCGGAACCAAGACCAGAACTACGCAAAACAATAAAACCAGAAACAGGAAAAAAAACCTCCTCACATAAGCTAACGCGCTGGGTCTGTACGGTTGCGGCTAGTCCTTCTGTCACGTTTCCAGGATCCAAAACATAAGGAAAACAGACCCAGCGTGAGGATGGACGAAGACAGGGGTTTATTCAACTTAAAAACATACAAACAGGAACACGAGACCAACACCACACGTAGACACTACAGATTGACGAGGACTAGCCCCGAACCCTGGCAAAAGGCCACTATATATATCTAACATAATTACAGGACACATTAGGAACAGCTGAACATTGATTGAGACACATTAGGAACTAGGCGGGGCTAACACAAACACATGGCATACAAAACAAACAAAACCAATCCCCGTTAGCAACCCCCCCTAGTGGTCCAACCTGGGACCTGCCGCCCGTAACAGTAGTATAGTGTTACTATAAAGTTAATACAGAAGAATGTAAATATTCTGCAAACGAATTAATGAAGTGTATAAGAAATTATTTATCTTTTTTCTAAGGTTCTCATTGGAGCTACTTTTTCAAATAGCAACATTTTCTTTCAATTTTCCTAATTATTACAATTGACTATAATAAGGAATTTTTCCAGCTACTTTCAGTCTACTTGAACTCTGTTGTTGCCTTTAACTATTTAACCATTTCTCTGGGAATTAATTCTGAAGTTGCTCACATGTAACATTGCCTGAGCTGCATCCGAGTATCCATGCTTTACTATACAGGAAGTGAAAAGCAGTAGGCCAACAGAGTAACGTCTGAATTCTCAGTATTCATAAAACACTAGGTGATAAATATCCAGATCATCTAAGCTCCCCGTGGGATGGCTTAGAGTGTATGGGAGGAGTATAGGGGATATAGTCGCCATTGAGGACAGTAACACAACCACAGAACCACTGCTGCAGAGCCACAGAGTTCTAACACATAAATACAAGTCTGCCCTGGTACGAGCTTATAGTCCATGTAGAGCCGGAGAGCTCTCTACACCATGGTTTTATTCATTTTGCCCAAAAAGCAGATCATGCATTTGTTATTGGTGAGCTAGCTGATGTGGAGGATGAGGACAAGGATGAGGAGGATGACGTAGAAGTGGTGGAAGGTGTGGGACTGGGAGGCTCATGGCTTTGAGGTTGGTTCTTGTCTGTCTCTCCATGTGGACAATTGTGGATGATGAGGTTCCCTTTTGAGAAATGTTTCTTCCTCTTCTATTTCATGGAGTTTCTTCCATGCCACAGTCACCTTAGGCTTGCTCAATAGGGAAAAATAAATAAATAAATTCAAATATAAATCTAATATTAATCTTGACCTTTTTGTTCTATCTTTCTTATGTTCTGTAAAGCTGCTTTGAGACAATGTTCATCTTTAAAAACACTATACAAATAAAATGGAATCGAAGTGAATTGATATTTGATAAGCAAATTAAATGGAGTTATTAAATCTAGCTTAATTTCATTTCATTTATAATCACACTCTCTGGTGTCATCCAGATGAGGATGAGGTTCCCTTTCGAATCCTTTCAAGGTTTCTTCCTCATATCATCTTAGGAAGTTTTTCCTCACCACCGTTGCCTCAGACTTGCTCATTAGGGATGAATATATATTTAATTATACATTTTGTAATATTTACTCTATATTTTTATAATTCTTTAAAGCTGCTTTGAGACAATATGCATTAGCAAAAGCAAAAATTTAATTTCAGACTTCTGGTGTTAAATTGAAGCCTTTTCTAATAATGAGAAGGTCATTTGTGCTTTTGTTCAGTCTCAGCTCAACAGCTGCAATTTCTTACATATAGGAGTCAGTTAGATGGCTTTGTCCTGTTTAGGCAGCTGCTAGTCTTATAGACAGGTACACATCAGTGCAAGGACATCACCTCTATTTAATCTTCACTCCATTCTGCTTCAATACTGAGTTTAAGCTTTTATCGTTCATTTTTAAATGGGTTAGCGCCAACATACCTCACAGACCTGTTACTGTGGTACACTTCCACAAGGTCTCTTAGGTCTTAACTGTTCCCAGGTCAAGATTAAAGCATAGGGGTGACTGTGGCTTTAATATAACTTGGAACAGTTTACCTCTTTGTCACAACTCAAGCAGTCACTTCCCCTCCCAGTCACCAGAAAGAGTTCTGATCACTTCCAGGTCAAGGGTGATTTCCAGGCTCAAGAGCGACTTCCTTATTTTTAGACTTTTTAAACTGCAACTGAAACATAAATCCTGTGGCAAAGCAAAATATGCAGACCAAACAACAAGAACAACAAATAGAGTTTGTACCTCTCAGGTATAGCAATATTCAACGTACGTACATACTATTTTTCCAGCTCAGGTTCTGAGAATAGATGTACAAGATTGAGGCTTGGGAAAGTGGGCCACTGTGACCGAGCAGTTATCAGGTCAGGCCTGTCCCTTCAATCAGACACTTTGTATTCAGAGAGCATAAAATCTTATAAAATGTGCAGGGACCCATGAAAATTCTCATTCTCTCTCTCTCTCTCTCTCTCTCTCTCTCTCTCTCTCTCTTTCTCTTTCTCCGATAAAACTGTTCCCCACTGTGAATGTCAAGTTAAATGATTCCTTCCAGTTTCCAGTTTTTAGTTTTTGGTTTTCATACAAAAACTGCACTCACATTCAAACATCGCAAAACATTGAATTTCACAAGACACAGAGTTGCAAAAATATACATTTTTTTGAGTTGCTTAGAGCATCACTGGGTGGGGGAAAAAAATTCACAAATTACAATCTGAAATATGAAGGTGTGATCTTTCCATTGATTAATAACAGGCAGACATGATTAGATCACTTAATAAGAGCAAGTGTAGTGCAGTTTCAAGATACTGTAGATACAGTGGGCACAAATAGAACACTGAGTGAAGAATGAGGTACACACGCTTACACAGGAAGTTATTATTATTAATTCTATTACTATAGAAGACCCAATCAAGCTTATAAACCAGGGGTGTCCAGTCTTATCCATAAAGGGCTGGCATGGGTACAGGTTTTCATACCAATCCAGCAGAAGCCACACCTGATTCCACTTGTTTAATCTTGGCTTTCAATAGACTCAGGTTTAGCTTCTGCTCAGTTGTAATAAAAACCTACCCCCACACCGGCCCTTTCCGAATACGATTAGACACCACTGCTATAAACTAAATAAACTACTAGTTAAAACTTAAATAACTGGTGATTTTTAATCATCAAATAGCCTTCATAAATGTGTACCAGTCTACATAAATAAACAAAAACATCATTTGTCTGCAATTACAGCTGTACATCCTTTAGAATATGTCTCTGTTCACAAATAGATGTAGATCATTTGAGTATAGTAACATTAGCAACAATGCTTGCCACCAATTTTTACTTACTTTTGGTGGAAAGCCACTGATAATGATTTATCTGTTTTTCATGGAACAATCAAATTTGTTTACAACCAAGATTCAACTCCGTGACCGAGAGCTGAATATGTTTCGATCGCTCCTCGTTCCTCATGATGCTCTACATTTAGGTATGTTCTCTAATAATCCCTGGGTTTATTTATATTAAGATCACATGACACTTCTGCACAATTCTGTTCAACTATTTATGATACTTTTGGTGGTAAAAAAGAGAGGGTAAATAAACAGAGTACACTGTAACAATCCTCGTACGTCATGATGCTCTTCATTTAGGCATGTTCTCTAATAAACCCTGGGTTTATTTATATCATGCTCATATGGGGAATGTGGTAGCTTACTGGCTCAGGTGTTGGGCTACTGCTCAGATGGTTGTGAGTTCAAATCCCAGGTCCACCAAGATGCTACGATTGGCTCCCTAAGCAAGGGTCTTAACCCTCAGTTGCTCACATGTATAAAATGAGATAAAAATGTCACTTTGGATAAGGGTGTCTTAACATGACAATTCTATTCAATTATTTATGAGACTTCTGGTCTGGGGTGTCAATACTTATGCAATCACAGCTTTTCAAGGGTACAAAAGAAAACAATCTTAAGATTTGCGAATAAATAAACAGAGCACGCTGTAAAATATCTACAAACTTAGTACATGAGTGTACTGCTAGATTATTGAAATGTATATTGAGGTGTAAATATATTGCACATGGTATAAAGTGAACTGTATTGTACTCTAAGAGTCACTATCTCTGCAATAATGATGGCAGTGAGTGCAGTGATGTGATGTGATGGCACCGAGATTGCAGGCATGTAGTCTGATTTAGTGCCATGTTGAAAATGTCAGCCAGATGAATGGTGATAGCTAACAATACGTGTCCTTGGATAATATTTGGGCCAGTCGTGTTGTTTGTGTGTCTTATTCAGGACTACCTCATCAATAGATTTACAGAATATCCGGTGTACTCCGAGAGCAGAGGTGTTCATCAAGCAGTGAGGCAACAAGAGCTGTAGCATTATTGAGTTTACTCTTGTTATCAGTAATTGGATCTGATTTATTGAGAAATTGGCTTTCTATTTGTGCTGTGGAGTTGTGTTTAGCAGCCTGGCTTTAGATTTTAGATCGCTGTCTTGCTGCATTTAAAGCTTCTCTGTCAGCACATTTGTTGATAAGGTCACATCACTTCACCTTAGACTTTAGCAAAAAGTATGTTACGGTTTTTTGGGGATGGAGATTCAGGGTCAGCATTGTATTACTGATTGGAAGGTTGTGAGTTCGAATCCCTGGGCTCCTGAACAAGGCTCTTAACCATCAGTTGTATAAAATGAGATAAATTGTAAGTCACTCTGGATAAGGTCGTCTGCCGAATACCAGAAATGTAAATGCAGTGAGCTTCCTCAATAATAAGGCAAGAGGAGTAAGGATCTAATTTCCTGCATATCATTTAAAAGTAAATATTTAATGACTTTCATTCTTATGCATTGCATTACTCAGATAGGTTGCTCAAAATTCCCCTCAAATGATTCTTCTGTTTCAGGAAAAAAAAAAAAAAGATGCGAGAACAGCAGGCAGGTTGTGAGGATCTACAGAACAGTACATGTTGTTTTCACAGCTTTAATTTAATAGGCTCAAGCTTAGGAATTATTCATACCAGACTCTTATACAGTGTGTGTGAGAGAAATAAACTTCTTGTTGGTCAGAGTTGCCTCCCGGTCTGCTGTCTAACAAAAGCAGGATTTTGTTGATCTGACAGCAGGAGGCGGAGCGGCTTCAGAATGATTGACGGGACAGAGGCAGGTTTAGAGCAGGAACACACAGGTGAGACTGATCTGCATTCAGGTCACATACTGCACCCCATTTCCTCACAAGTCAGACTGGACAGGTCCAAACACATGACTTTTGACACGTTGAATGAGAAATCAGTCTCTATCCTGTAGGGTCTCACACACACACACACACACACACACACACACACACACACACACACACACACACACACACACACACACACACACACCACTTCAAGTTGTTTCTGAATTCCTATTTTAACACAGTGTGCATTTTCTTTTCTATTTGAGTATATAATATCTATTTTTCAGACCTTGACCAAACACTGAACCCAATCTCAACAAGAAAGTTTCCTATTGGCTTTCAGGACAGATTTCTGTGAACCCACAAAGAAAACGCAAGGTTACACACCCAGCAGGGTTCCTCATAGGGTTTACTTAAATGTCTCTAGCTAAAACGCTCTATGCTGAGCTAAAATGTGCTCTGCTGTGCTCCTGCTAGGAACATAAGCTCTAATGAGCGATACACTCACTAATGTCCCTACTGGAATGAGGGCAGATGGAGGAGGTGAAAACAGGAGGGTCAGTGTGTCCTGAGTTCACAGAGCTGCATGATTTCAGGGCAGAACAAGAAAAAAACATCTTGATGATTAACCTTGCCATGAGGTAACACAGCAAATTGCATGTGTTAAAAATATGGAGGGAGGGAGGGATACAAGTTGTACATAAAGGAACTGGCTTGTGACTCTTTCACTGACTGATTCACTGAGTCAGAAAGGATTTGCTCACTAACTGAGTCACAAACTCATTCACAGATTCACTCATTAACTAACTACATCACTCTTTGACTGACCCCCTTACTGACTCACTGATTAACTCATTAACTGACTCACTCACTGACCTGCTCATTCACTTACTGACTCAGTTTATCACTCACACACTCACTCAACTGCTGCCTCGCTCACTGACTTCCTCATTCACTTACTAACTCAGTGCCTCACTCACTGAATTACTCCCTGTGTCATTACTCACTCACTGACTCATTCACCGAATCACTCACTGACTCACTCACTGACTGAACCACTCATTGACTCACTTTCCCTCTGGCTCACTCACTCACTAACTGAATCACTCATTCACTAATTCACTGACTCAGTGACTCACTGATTGATCATCACTCTCTCACTGACTAACTTAATAACTAAGTCACTGATCAGTTATTCTTTCAATCACTGACTCAGTTTATCACTCACACACTCAATTGTTGACTCACTCACTGACTCCTTCATTCACTTGCTACCTCAATGCCTCACTTACTGAATTACTCCCTGTGTCACCCAGTCACTCACTGATTCATTCACTCACAAACTGAATCACTCATTGAGTCCGTCATACACTGACTCACTGACTCTCTTACTGATTCATTAGCTATCACACTCACTGACTTGCTCAGTGACTCCCTCATTCACTCCATAAATCAGTGCCTCACTAACTGACTTACTGTTAAATCTCACTCACTGAGTCATTTAATCACTGACTCGTTGACTGCAGCCAAAAAGTCTGTACTTAGTTAATATGCAAGACCAAAATATATTACAGAAAAAGAACACTATATCTGTTAAAATATGTATTACAGTACAGTGACAATCTTTTCTTTGTGTATCCCAGCTTGTTCTGAAGTTGTGGTTATAACAATCAGCATGACTTAAACATAATGACCCAATCAGCATGACCTTATTAGCATGGCCCAATCACCATGGCCCAATCAGAATGACCCAATCAAAATAACCCAATCTGCATGACCCAATCAGAATGACCCAATCAGCATGACTCAATCATTGTGACCCAATCAGAATGACCCAATCAGCATGACCCAATCAAAATGACCCAATCAGCATGACCCAATTAGAATGACCCAATCAGCATGATCCAATCAGAATAACCCAATGTGCATTGCCCAATCAGAATGACCTGATCAGCATAGCCCAATCAGCATGACCCAATCAGGATGACCTAATCAGAATGACCTAATCAGAATAACAGAATCAGCATGATCCAATCAGCATGGCCCAGTCAGCATGGCCCAATCAGCATGGTCCAATCAGAATGATCCAATCAAATTGACTCAATCAGCATATCCCAATCAGAGTGACCCAATCAGAATGGGCCAATCCGCATGACCCAATCAGCATGACCCAATCAGATTTAAAAACCTTGCTCAAAGGCCAAAAAAAATAAGAAAGCAAATAAGTTATAAAAAGCAATGTATCAATAACTGAGCCTCAAGCTACTCTTTCAAATCAAATCAATTGTATTTATTTAGACCTTTTAGAAATAGACAGTCATAATCCAGCTTTACAAAATTCAAGAGATTTAAACCAATCATAAGCAAGCCAGAGGTGACAATGGCAAAAAGCAGAAGAAACCTTGAGAGGAACCAGACACTTACAAAGGAACCCATCCTCTTCAGAATGGCACCAGATGAGCTATTAGAATAATGAGATTATGCAGGTGTAGCCAGAGGGAGTAATGACATGCATGTAATGAAAGTCCTGCTAATAAGCACTTAGCAATAACAGCAATAATTCTTCTAGTGAGAATGAAGGAAACACCAGCAGCTTGTTATCTGCCTATTAAATGTGATTTATCCAACCAGAAGAGTTCAGAACCAGGTAGGTGCATTTATGGGCAATCGTTGATACTTAATTAAGCAAGTTTTGAGTGGTCGGAGAAGGATTTTTGGACATTGGAAAAGATCCAAGCACTGATTAATAGCTAAAATGGAAATGTTTTACATTATACACCACACTCGTAGTCAATGGCTTATAACACTTCCCAGTGAATGTATGGAATTTCATGGAATATATATATATATATTCCATGACAACCAAACACTAGCATTTTGGGGGGAAAAATGTTAACCAAAGCTCCTTCACGCTGATACACATCCACTGACCTACAGCTGTAGTTATGATTTAACAAAAAACAAAATCTTTACTTCCCTTTGCGCCACCTGGTGGCCATTTTGTGAACAAGCGTCACGTGTTCATTTGTGTGCGTATATTAAAGCAAAAGCACTCTTACACAAACGGTCTGTAGACAAGACTTCGCAAAAACACACAAACGAGCTGTTAACTAGTAACTAGGATGTTAGAAGCAGTGCTAGCAAGCTGATGATTATGACCTCTACAGGAAGGGAGTGGAAGTGTCCTGAGTTCTTGTGACAAAAGACGCTGAAACAAATTTAATTAAATGTCAAATTTGGGTTAAATGTCACACTGTCCTTATCGGTGTTCCTCAGAGAGCCAAGTATCTGTCACATGACCTTTAAGGTTGTGCGGCATTTCAGTTCTTATTGCACTTCATCAAATCGCTGGGTCAGTAAAGGTTACTGTGGTTGTTTTAAACTTTATAATCACATATATAACATCAAGAACAGGTTAAGAGCATCTTCAATTTTCTTTTTAACTCCTGCTTCTTCCTGCATACTTTTATAAACATTTAGGCTGTTTAATAATTTGTGGATTCTTTTATAATTCCTTTGGACCAAGGTTTGCCTCATCAGAAACGTGGTTGAACAGAGAGAAAAGGTGAACATTGAAAAATATTGCGGTTTAAAGAAGAACATCTGCTTGTGTTTATTAGGCTTTTGTAGATCTGTGTTGGTTCACATGCATCGGAAATCTACTAAATCTACTAAATGTATTAAATACTGAAAACGATTGACCAGGCCATTTTATTTGATCCTTTCAAAACATCAGTAGCCATGTTCATCAAAATATAACTGTTTAGAAATATATATTTATAAAAATAATATTGCTCTTTAACCAAATTCAGGACAGTGTTGATGTGTGTAAGTCAGTGAGGTGTCACTGAATTGCCAACATACTGTATTTTCTTTTGTTTTTGTTTTAACTGCACTTAGATTTTTTTTTTTTCAGAAGCACCATTAAACCTGGCAGCAGCAGTGATTGTAAAGACAGTAGTAAGTCTCTGAGTTCAGGACATCATTAACCCTGTGCAGCAGGACGTCTCAGGATGGATTCCTGGAAGTAGCGACCCTGTGGTCAGGATCATGAGAGCCGTCGTTCATCTGAACAAGCCTCTCGTATCTAATCCAGCAACCACAACAGTGTAGAACCAAGCTAATGATTATTAATAGCACCCTGGACGAGTAGGGAGTCCATGCGAAATCCATAACTTTACTAGACATGCTAGGATACACACTCTTCATATACACACCACAATACATTATGCACCATCCAGTATATGACACTTCAGTATGGATGCTGTAGTCACTATCGCTTGGTGTGTGGGAGGACTGAAGCTCAAGAGAAATTCAGAGAAAATTGCCATGCAATTAGTTTGCTGACTTGGCGCTTTTCCCGGAAACCTGACAGCGCAGGATGCTGGCTAATACTCAGCATACTGCAGTCCAAATAAGTCCTGGATGCAGACGGAGACAAACAGACAGCTAAATCGTGCAAGATTGAAATCGTTGCGCTTCACTGAGCAGACATGACATGTTTCTCTCTTTTCTTGTTTGTTGAGACAAACTGTCGACAAAGTTCAAGTTAAATAATAGTTTTCCCAAATATTTTTAAGCATCAGTGCCATTCTGTACCAGTTGATTGTGAAGCATAGGTTTTCACCAAACACAGTTTTGCACTCATGATAATGACATGACAACTATTCCTGTAATTCTCAACTGTCAGGATGACGCCTTCCTCGAAATCAACATTCCCCGAACATTTTACATTTGGCAGACGTCCCTATCCAGAGTGATTTATTTTTATCTCATTCATACAACTGAGCAGCAGAAGGTTAAGGGCCTTGCTCAGGGGCCCAGCAGTGTCAGGTCCTGGGATATGAACTTCTGATCAGTAGTCCAACACCTTATCCACTGAACTACCACATTCCCTAACAGCAAAGAGCCTTGATCAACAGCCAGACAGTGGAAGCTTGAACCCCCAATGTTTTATCCAGTAACCCAGCGCTGTAAACATTTGAGCCATACAAACACAGCTATTACAGACTACAACACTAACATTTAATAAAACAATTCTGATTTGTTTGTATATTAACAGACCTTGGACATTCAGTGTGAAGTTATCAAGCAGTGCTCAGCGTGCCTTATCTGAACTCACCAAACCTTTTGCCTTTTGTCTGTTGATTTCTATTTTTATCTTGGTTTTTGCATTCTCATCTCTGCTACTGTTTCCTGATCACCTGACCCCTTGCCTGTGTGTGTATGTGTTTTTTTTTAATACTTCCACATTTTTCACATCTTTCACCTGCTTAATGTACACTTGAATCAGGTCTCAGTCTCTGGTGTGACGTCAAACTTTTCCAACAATGTCCACTATCATATTCTGATTGATTCTCATAGAGCCCCAAGATTATATATATATATATATATATAGTATCTAATTTAAATAGTTTATAAGTACTCTAAGCTACATTTTCATAAACCAACAAATGTCAAATTAAATACATTTTCGGTTCAATATTCGCTCTGATATACTATCCGCTTCGACACTAAAATGAACAGTGACATTTTTGTACATCAACATTGCCATTTCTCATTACACGCAGACATCCACAAGATATTACACATCAATGTTAAACATGAAATTGAAGTTTTTGCAGCTGAGGCTGGACAATAAATTTTAACAGAACAATATTTAACAAAAATATAACTTATTAAATATTTTTCAAACAGACCCCTTGTGATTATGCAAGAAACCTCAAGGTGTGAAACTGCATTATACATTACACTGTCTCGATGTCCAGTTACATTCACTCTTATTATATTATATTATTCATTCATTCATTCATTCATTGTCTACCGCTTATCCGATCTATTCTTGGGTCACGGGGAGCCTGTGCCTATCTCAGGCATCATCGGGCATCAAGGCAGGATACACCCTGGACGGAGTGCCAACCCATCACAGGGCACACACACACACTCTCATTCACTCACACAATCACACACAACGGACAATTTAGAGATGCCAATCAACCTACAATGCATGTCTTTGGACCGGGGGAGGAAACCGGAGTACCTGGAGGAAACCCCCAAGGCACGGGGAGAACATGCAAACTCCACACACACAAGGCAGAGGACTGTGTTTTTCAGTGCCTGCTGACTATGATTCAGCTCCTGTTGCCTATGTTTCAGTGCTTTCTGCATAGAATTTCATGCCCTCTGCATATGATTCAGTCCTTACTGCACTTGAACCGGTGCCTATTGCATACGATTCAGTGTCTACTGCATACAATTTATTGCCTGCTGCACATGATTCAGTGCTTGTTGCATACAATTCAGTGTCTGCTGCTTACGATTCAGTGCCTGCTAAGTATAATTCATTGCCTGCTGCATAAGATTCCATGCTTGCTGCATACAATTCAGTGTCTGGTGCATACGATGTGGTGCTTACTGCACTTGATTCAGTGAGTGCTGCATATGATTCAGTGCCTGCTGCATACAACTGAGTCCTTACTGCACTTGATTCAGTGTCTACTGCATACAATTCATTGCCTGCTGCATACGATTCAGAGCCTGCTGAGTATGATTCAATGCATGCTGCATAAGATTCCATCCCTGCTCCATAAAATTCTCTGCATACAATGTGGTCTTTACTGTACTATATGTATATGACTATATAACCAACATATGAGTTGTTCCAGGTGGCACGGTGGCTTGGTGACTTAGTGGTTAGCACGTTCGCCTCACACTTCCAGCGTCCAGGGATCGAGTCTTGCTCCCGCTCACTGTGTGTGTGGAGTTTGCATGTTCTCCCCATGCTTGGTGTGTTTCCTCCGGGTGCTCCGGTATCCTCCCACAGTCCAAAGACATGCTTCTAAATTGCCCATAGTGTGTGAGTGTGTGTGTGTCCTGCGATGGGTTGGCACTTCCTCCAGGGTGTATCCTGCCTTGATGCCCGATGATGCCTGAGATAGGCACAGGCTCCCCGTGACCCGAGAATAGATCGGATAAGCGGTAGACAATGAATGAATGAATGAATGAATAATATAATAATAATAATATATATAATAATATTATTAATATTATTATATAATAATAATATAATGTTGATGTACAAAAAGGAATTTTTTCTCTAAAAAATCTCTAAATTGTCTGTAGTGTGTGATTGTGTGAGTGAATGAGAGTGTGTATGAGTGTGTGTGTGTCCTGCGATGGGTTGGCACTTCGTCCAGGGTGTATCCTGCCTTGATGCCCGATGATGCCTGAGATAGGCACAGGCTCCCCGTGACTCGATGATAGATCGGATAAGCGGTACAGACAATGGAATTGGAATGAGTTGTTCCAATTTTTTTTTTTTCCAATAAACTACATGTGTTAATCTAGCTGCTTTTCACTAATTTTGGTTAATCTAGATCATGAATAATTTAGGGGCAAGGCTTTTAGACATTAAATAAAAGTGTATTATTTGAAACTAAGCAGAAAGAATAGAAAAAACCTCCTGACATAATGAAGAGACTCTGATGTCGCTTTACAAATGGCTCCACATGGCTCTGTGTTCTGAATTAAATGCACATTTTTAATTTTTTCCTGACTGAATACAAACATGAAGGGGAAGTAGGCCGAGTGCATCAGCACACGGTCGAGAAGAGCAGTCGTGTTCAGCTCCACGCCATCTGCTATCCAGGCTGCTCATCTTTTCTGCATACACAGTTACGGCTGAGAAAAATTCCTTAGTAAACAATATATTTTTGCTCAAAGAGCAGATGAAACAGTCATTTTTAGTGAGAAATTGAAATAAGCCAAAGTATACCATTTGATTTAAATGAGCATTTTTCTTTAACAAGATTAAAGCTAGCCTTAGCTCTCACCCTAATCTTGATCATTCACAGATTTTTGCAGTCGTGCCTCAGTGGTTAAGGCTTTGGTGCTTGATAAATGTCTCTACAAGGTTAAACATGTCATATTTACTAAAATATACAATATCATATAACTTTATCATTATATAACATTCAATATTCGTATTTCCATTTGTACCACATCACTGTATCATACTCAGATCTTCTCCTGTTTCAGTTTTCCACCACAGTTTCCCTGTATGCCATATATACTACATTTTATTTTATATTATATATTATTTGTATTTTATTTTTATTTCTTTTATATTTTTTATTCTTTTCATTAGTGTTAATTGACTCGTTTTTTTTTAAATATCGAGGACAGTCGGAAAAAGAGCATGTCGCACTGTGTATGATTGTGTATGTGACAAATAAAACTCAAATTTGAATTATACAAACTCATGTTTGTGTGTGGGTGTGGGTGTGTGTGTGTGTGTGGGGGAGGTGTTCTTGGAACAGCTTTTTCTTCGAATTTGCCAGCTTCAGACAGAGCTTTTGTTTATTTTTTTTTCCCTAAAAACGCCATGCTTTCTCCAGAAAGTTACAATCTTCATTTTCATCCCCTGAGAAAAATCCTCCATTTTCATACCCTTTTAAAAACAATTTCCAAACCATTTGAAACTCCAAACACACGTCGTGAGGAGTGCATACGAGCAGCTCGACTTGTTTGCTCGAGTTTGCATCAAACTTCCGTTCCAGAATGTGAAGATTATCAGCAATCAGACCATCGTTATGCTTTTCCAGTGAAAATCTGATTAAATGTAGGGAACTGTGGTATTTTAGACACTACAGGAAGTGAAGTTTCACCAGATGGTTTATTTTTCCCTAAACCATATTAGTTAGTGTTATTAGTTCAACAAGCAACTGTTATTTTTTTAACAGTGTTAGATTATCAGGGATTCAGAGTGTTTCTATACCAGACCTCACACTCACCACAGTACTAGAATGATCCATCATCCACTCCCTGGTTTCCTCCTGATTTTAATTGTTTCTGATTTTCTATCTGCCTTCAGTTATTGCTTTGTTTACTGGATTTGTCTTTGGATTACCATCTAAACTTGTCGAAGCTATTTGTTTGCCCTGCCTACGTTACCATTGTTGATACAGTGGAACCTCGGCATACAAATTTAATTTGTTCTGGAGGCGAGTTCTTGAGGTGTGAAACAAATTTTCCCCTAAGAAATAATGTAAATACAGATGATCCGTTCCAGCCGCCCAAAAATATGACCAATATGACCAATACGAAGCGTATGTAAACTGTATGGCTGCTTACAAAGAACTGACCCAAGCCAAGCATTCCATGTCAAGGCTCCTCACAGGAAGCCATGCCACCAAGCTTCGGCTAAAAATAGAACAGAACGCCCATGCCACCAATCTGTCAACAACACCTGAAAAAAGCTAGCTAACTTTTGAACGCATGCCGAAGGCAACGTTGGTATCGTGGGATGACTCTTTCAAAACAGCTTTCACTGACTAAAAAAATTCGTAAAAGTGGTAAACTCGCTTCAGTCAACTTCGCTTGGCTTTCCACTGATGCAAATAAGTTTTATACGCGCAAATTAGTTCAGTTTGAACGCTGTTCAGTTCGGTTCAGTTCATATGCCGAAAATGCTTCTTATGCCGATACAAATTTTGTGCAATATTTCGATTCTTAAGGTGAAAATTCATAAGTGAGAGCATTCATATGCCGAGGTTCCAGTGTACACAGGGAGAACATGCAAACTCCACACACACATAGCGTAGGCAGGAATCAAGTCCCCAACCCTGAAATTGTGAGGCAAACGTGCTAACCACAAAGCCACCAAGCCACTGTGCCTCCCTCTGCCTACATTACCATTGTAGCTATTAGGATTATGGTTTGCTGAGATTGTTATTAAGCCTACTACAGATCTTCAATCTGCTTCTGAATCTCCATCAAGGCTTTTCACAGGTTCTCATGCCCCCCAAACCCCCCAAACCCCTGACACCCCAACCCTCAACCCCCCAGGGATAGGAATGTGTAATTTAAAAGCAGAGTTATGAAGCACTGCTTTTTACTCAGGGCACAGACATAGAGACATTTCTCCATCCGTATGGTCACAGTGAATCGTCTGATCTACACTCTCCTCCTCCAATAAAGCAGCGAATGTGTCAGGAGAGAGGCGTCTGCTGAGCAGCTCTAATCTGCCAGGCACTATCAAACCTCTTCCTCTCTCTCTCCCTCTATCATAACCAAAATTTATTTCACACCAGCTTTCTTCCAAATCTCTGTCAGAACCATAAACCTGCAACACCAAGCAAGATTTAAGACACTGTAGAGGAAGATGGAGGGATGGAGATGCACAGGGAAGCAACAGCAACAATATACCTTTAAACTGTTTGCTGTTTTTTTCCCCTCCAGTTTTGGAGGAACTTTCATCAGATTAAAACTAATGACAAATATATTACGAGGCAGCGTGTAATCCGCAGTGGCAAGCGAGAAGTGCTGGAGCATCATCATATACGATTTTCCATAATCTCTTCAAATATGTGTCTAATTTAAGAGCTTATTATGATGCTTATCAAATGCAATTTCTCCTGATTGGACGGTGCAGCAGAATTTAAAAAGTCTATCCATGTGACATTAGTATGTTATGAAGGACTCGTGTAGCAGGACAGGCGTGTCTGATTAAAGAGATTTGAGCCTTAACACTGACTGTAGATAAAGAATGAGAAAGAATAAGGACACGACACATCGTTCTTTCCAAATTTCTAAAGGATGGCACGTGAAGCCTCATTAGACAGACGTGTGTGTTAATAGCCTTATGTGCATTTGTATGACGGTTGTCCGCCAGCGGCGGCAGCAGCCGGAACCATGCACAGGGCTGGAGTCAGGGAGGGGCGGAGAGAGAGAGACATAGTCGGGCAGGCGAAGATCAGCGCACCTTGCCAAACGATAATCACCCATAGCTATGCTGGATCCGTAGGAGGCGAAGTATTCTGCGATGGTTGTCCGCCAGCAGCGGCAGCAGCCGGATCCATGCGCGGGGCTGGACTCGTGGAGGGGCGGAGAGAGAGAGATGTAGTCGGGCAGGCGAAGAGGTCGTAACCAGCAAATCCGAATAACGAAAGCAAACAAATCCAAAGGGCGCGGCAGAGACAAAGTCCAGGAAGCAGTCCGAGTCAAACACAGTCAAACAAATCCAAAAGGGCCAGAAGCAGAAATCGTAAACCAAAGAAACAATCCAAAGTCAGAGTAATCCAAACAGCAATCCAAGAGCATGAGGCAAACGCTTAGTAGGTCACAAGGGACGATACTTCGCATAGAGCAGGAAGTGCGCTCCCTATTTATGCTCGTGCGGAAACATGGAAGTGCATCAAAAGTCGGGCGAAGGCTCCCTCTCGTGGCCAGATCTTAGAGGAAGCGTGATAGAGGCTCCCCCCCTCTAGGAACACCTCCCGGTGTTCTACACCGAGGTCGCCCCCGAGGTCGTGGTGCGGCCTTGTCCGGGTGATCGCGATGAAAATCCTCAGTCAGGGATGGGTCCAGGATATCGGACGCGTCCACCCAAGAGCGTTCCTCGGGCCCATACCCCTCCCAGTCCACCAGATACTGGAGCCGTGATCTAACTTGCTTGGAGTCAAGAAGAGCATGTACTCAATAAGTCAAGAATCCATCAATGTCTATGGGAGGGGGAGGATCAACGAGATCCAAATCCCCTATGCCTGGAGAGTGCCCTGGCTTGAGGAGCGACACATGAAAAGTGCTGCAGATACGGTACGATGCAGGGAGCCGAAGCCGGTAGCACACTGGATTGACCTGGCGGACAATCTCAAAAGGCCCTATAAACTTGGGGCTGAGCTTGCGGCAGGGTAGCTTGAGTTTCAGGTTCCGGGTGGACAGCCAGACGCTCCGTCCCACCTGATGGGGGGGTGCGGGCAGCGACGCCGATTAGCCTGGATACTCTGTCTCCTGACAGCCCTTTGAAGATGTACATGGGTGCGCTCCCATACCCCTTGACTCAGGCGCGACCACTCCTCCACCGCCGGCACATCGGAGGGCTTTCCAGACCAAGGAATGGGGGGGGCTGGTACCTCAGCACACACTGGAAGAGCATCAGCCCAGTGGAGGAATGGATAAGGGAGTTTTGAGCATACTCGGCCCAGAGAAGAAACTCACTCCAGCGCTGCTGTTCCCTGCTGCAGTAAGACCTGAGGAATCTCCCAATCTCCTGATTCAGATGCTCCACCTGGCCATTGGACTGGGGATGGTATCCGAAACTCAAACTGATGTTGATGCCGAGCCGTTCACACAAAGACCTTCACACCCTAGAGGTGAACTGAGACCCCCTCAGGAAGGCCGAAATTCTGGAATACATGTTGGAACATGGCAATTTGCATGGCTGTGGGGGACCCCTTGAGAGGGATCAACTTACAAGCTTTAGAGAATCGGTCCACCACAACCATCACCGTGGTGAATCCTCCCGAGTTGGGTAAGTCGGTGAGAAAGTCCACAGACAGGTGGGACCAGGGGCGTTGGGGTATAGGTAGGGGTTCCACATTCCCACTGGGAGGTGGCGACTGACCCAAGACTGGGTGCAAGTAGGGCACGACCGGACAAACCTCTCCACATCTCTCCTAAGAGATGGCCACCAGAACCTGCGTAGAGTGAGTTGAGTCGACCTGAGGATCCCTGGGTGGCCGGAGCTGGGAACCTCGTGAACCCATTGTAACACTTGCTGGCGGAACTGAAGGGGCACATAGACCTTGGTTGAGGGACAGTTCGCTGGTGGAGGCTCGTCGGCGTGGGCTTGCTGAATCTCCTCTATGAGACTCCACCGGACAGGGGCTAGGATGGCGGCTACAGGGAGAATAAGATCGGGCTGAGAAGGCTCACTTTGGGTCTTGAACTGCCTGGATAGAGCATCAGCCTTGCTGTTCTTGATCCCGGGGTGATAGGTCACTGAAAACTCAAATCGGGTGAAGAACAGTGCCCACCAGGCTTGATGAGAATTTAAACGTTTGGCGCTGTGGAGGTACTCCAGGTTACAATGGTCGGTGAGAACCAAGAACGGATGACGTGCCCCCTCCAGCCAATGCCGCCACTCCTCCAGCGCGGCCTTGATGGACAGCAGCTCCCAGTTCCCGACATCATAATTCGCCTCCGCTGCTGTCAGCTTCCTGGAAAAGAGATCACATGGGTGAAGCTTGCCCATAACACCATGTCGTTGGGATAGCACGGCCCCGATGCCACTGCTGGACGCATCTACCTCCACCACAAAGGGGAGGTCCGGGTCAGGATGGCGCAGAACGGGAGCCGTGGTGAAGCTATCCTCGAGTTTAACCAAGGCCACCTGGGCTTGATCACTCCAGGACAATCTCCTGGGTTTACCCCGCAGTAAGCAGGTCAATGGGCCGGCCACGGAGCTATAGTTCCGGATGAAACGCTGGTAGAAGTTGGCAAAGAAACCACTGCAACTCCTTAATCATGGAAGGATTGGGCCATTCGGTGACCGCACATACATTAGTGAGGTCCATCTCGACCCCTTGCCACGAAATCACATATCCCAGGAACGTGATAGTGGTCCGGTGGAACTCACACTTCTCAGGCTTGACGTGGAGGTGATTCTGCTGAAGTCTGGAGAGGATGGCCCGGACGTGACGTACGTGTTCTTCCAAAGAGGTTGAGTACACCAAGATGACGTCGATATATGCAATAACCCACTTCCCAAGGATATCCTGGAACACCTCGTTGATAAGAGACTGGAACACCACAGGAGCATTAGTAAGTCCGAAGGGCATGATGAGGTACTCATAATGACCATGGGTGGTGTGGAAAGCGGTCTTCCACTCTTGTCTCTTCCCAGATCCGGACCAGATTATAGGCTCTGCATAAATCCAGCTTAGTGAAAAACCTAGCTCCCCTTAACTGCTCCAGGGCCGCAGGTACCAAGGGTAATGAATAGGGATAACAAACTGTGATAGCATTGAGTCCCCTGTAATCGATGCACGGACGAAGGCCCCCATCCTTCTTCCCCACGAAGAAAAACCCCGCTGCTGCCAGGGACGTAGATGGTCGTATGTGACTGACAGCCAGGGCCTCCTCAATATACTCCTCCATGGCTCTTGCCTCCGGCAGTGAGAGTGGATAAACCCGGCCCTTGAGGGGTGAGGTGTTAGGCAGCAAGTCTATGGCGCAGTCCCAGGCTCTATGCGCCGGTAGGCGAGCAGCCTTCTACCTACTGAACACCTCCTGAAAGTCTGTCAATGGCTGAAATGGTCTGAAATGACTGTCAATGGCCGTTATCCTTAACGATGGCATACAGGGAATAGTGGGGATCCGGAACTCCTCCACCAGTGCCCTGTCAATCAGGTTAATGGCGGCTCCTGAGTCTATTAGGGCTGGGACAGGAACACACCGATCAGAAAAGCATAACGACACTGGCACCGTCAGACTAAAGAACAATGAGTTTTCACTCACCTGAGCTGACGAAGGCTTCTCAGGGCACCGGTGGATCAGGTGTCCCGAACCCCCACAGTAATAGCACAGCCTCATCTGGGTATGTTGCTGGTGCCCCCGTTCTGTCAACCGGGACGGGTCCATGTCCCACACTGCAGAGGCCCAGTCCAGGGGTCTACCCGTCAGCAATGACAGTAAGAAAGCACACTTAGTCCCCTCATCGCGATAAACCTCGGGTTGATGCGCAAAGAAATTCTCACACTGGCGTAAAACCGCAACAGCAATCTGCAAAGCCATCATACTTCTCTGGCATGGCCAGTCTAGGTGACTCACAGCGCGGTGCTGGCGGGTCTTGCGGAGGCAGGGGCGCGGTGCCACTCGCGCTTTGTAGCTGGCTCTGTAGCGCTTCCACCTGATCTTGAAACTAGTGGATCAGCGCACCTTGCCAAACGATAATCACCCGTAGCTATGCTGGATCCGTAGGAGGCGAAGTATTCTGCGATGGTTGTCCGCCAGCAGCGGCAGCAGCCGGATCCATGCGCGGGGCTGGACTCGTGGAGGGGCAGAGAGAGAGAGATGTAGTCGGGCAGGCGAAGAGGTCATAACCAGTAAATCCAAATAACGAAAGCAAACAAATCCAAAGGGCGCGGCAGAGACAAAGTCCAGGAAACAGTCCGAGTCAAACACAGTCAAACAAATCCAAAAGGGCCAGAAGCAGAAATCGTAAACCAAAGAAACAATCCAAAGTCAGCGTAATCCAAACAGCAATCGAAGAGCACGAGGCAAACGCTTAGTAGGTCGCAAGGGACAATACTTCGCATAGAGCAGGAAGTGCGCTCCGTATTTATGCTCATGCGGAAACATGGAAGCGCATCAAAAGTCAGGCAAGGGCTCCCTCTCGTGGCCAGATTTCAGAGGAAGCGTGACAATTTGCTTGATTGCTACATCAGGCCCTGTTTTATTTCTTCGGATAAGCTCATCAAGTTACAATCCTCACAACATGTCATATTAGAATAGTGTCATTTTTATTTAAAACCCAAAATGTTTCAAAGGGGTTTCTTTTTTCACTCTGACATTTCCAAGAGACCAAAAATGAAGACTATAATAAACAATAATGGATATCTTTTTTTTTTCACTCTCAACAAGGCTTTTAAATCAACTAGACATACAGGGATGACATCTTGTTTGCTTTTTCTTTTCTTTTTTTGTCTCTTGTATGTGTCAAATCACAAGCAACAACACTTATTTATTTGTTTATTTATTTAAGGCTACATGAACACTTGAGGTCTATTATTTTGTCAGTTCTCCACCAAGGGAAGGTTTTTAGGAGAGATAGGTTTTTGCTTTGAGGTTTATCGTTTCTCAGCAACATGACAAGCTAGCTGTGATTCCTAGTCTTATTAACTGCGAGAGGAAAAAAAAAGTTAGCTGAGGGAACACGCTGCTATGAATATAACAGGAGCTCAGAACACAGCTTCTATAACACTACATGTATATAATGTAGATATACATGGATTGTTCTGAGGTTGAGCTTGAAATGTCTTAAATTCTGGGTTAGTTTTTATTAGCAGAATTTCAATCCTGTGCATTATTCATGTATATGAAGACTTCCTTTACTGCAGAACTTCATGGTTTTAGTTTCATTTATCAAACAGAGTAAAGTGGTCAGTTTGGGTGACACTGACCAAGTCTCAGATTCTGGTTCCTTGGGAACCTCAAGTCAAGTCAAGTCCAGAAGTTTTTGTTGTCTTTTCATCATATATAGTTGACACAGTACATAGTGAAATAAAACCATGTTTCTGCAGGAAACATAAGACATAAGACTACATAAGACTACATAAGACTACATAGAGCTACATAACAGCACAGAGCTAAGGACTGAAAGTAAGATGTCCTAGCCACATAAAGTGCATTGTGTGCTAACCTAGTGCACACAATGTAAGTCAAAAAGAGAATACAAAACAAAACAGTACAGGACAGGACATTCACTCATTGTCTACCACTTATCCGATCTACTCTCGGGTCACGGGGAGCCTGTGCCTATCTCAGGCGTCATTGGGCATCAAGGCAGGATACACCCTGGACGGAGTGCCAACCCATCACAGGGCACACACACACACACACACTCTCATTCACACACTACGGACAATTTATAGATGCCAATCAACCTACAATGCATGTCTTTGGACCGGGGGAGGAAACCAGAGTACCCGGAGGAAACCCCTGAGGCACGGGGAGAACATGCAAACTCCACACACATGGCAGAGGTGGGAATCGAACCCCCAACCCTGGAGGTGTGAAGCAAATGTGCTACCCACCAAGCCACAGTGCCCCCCGGTACAGGACAAATACACAAAATACAGAAAACGCTGCATACATGTATAGCGCTGACCAGTATACATTCTGTATAATATGTTACACAGAACAATGTGCAAAAATAAGAGAACTGTAAACAAAGCAGGTTCTTGCACTTCTATAATAGCAGAAGCTGGTAGGATTTTGAAATGTGTGCAGAAACAGCAACAGCAGCAATTGAGTAAATGTGCAAAAACAGCATGTAAACTCTTCTAATATGGGTGGAGTTACAGACATGGATGAATATTGAATTGAATTGAGTGTTTAAGTGAAGTTCTTTTGTTGACCTGATGTTCTTGTTGCTTTTCTGCTCACCACAGTTGTAAAGAGTGATTATGTGAGTTACTGTATCCTTCCTGGCAGCTTAAAACACACAAGTTGAATCCATATTCCTCTGATTTTTTTTTTTAACAACAAGGCTTTAACACTAACAGAACTCGTCACATGCTCGCTTTGTGTTTTTTCTGTGTTTCACACCTTTCTGTGTAAACTATATTGAGACTGTTGCATGCAAAGTGAAATTTCCAGGAGATAAAGAAAGAAACTGCTAATAAGCATGAAATTGGACAGTAATAGTGTTATATTTGTTATATAATAAGCTCATAATGAAAAATAAGATTCATCAGTTCATCATTAGTAAACATCTTACTGTAACTGACCATTACCTCATATTTAAGTAATTCATATTTACGTATTAATTATTAATTTCTTTTGAGATTTTGTTTAGCAAATTTGTCATTTCATCTACTTTACTTTCATCTTCGCAATATTAATCGCCTCCGCCCAATCTTGACACAGCACAGTACTGCCATATTAGTCCATGCCCTTGTCACATCACGTCTAGATTACTGTAATTCTGTTCTTTTTGGCTTGCCTTCTAAAATTCTTCACAAACTTCAACTGGTACAGAACTCTGCAGCCCGCATTATTACTGGAACTCCTTCTATTGACCATATCACACCAGCTCTTCACCAGCTTCACTGGCTTCCTGTGAAGTTTCGCATTGAGTATAAAATTCTGCTATTCACTTTCAAGGCTCTTCATAATCTTTCTCCACCATATCTGTCTGACCTTCTCCAATTATACACACCCTCCCGTACACTCAGATCTTCTTTTGCTAACCAGCTCACCACACCATCAGCACGACTGTCCACCATGGGGCTTAGAGCATTCAGTTGCTCTGCACCCCGCCTCTGGAACAGTCTCCCTGCTGACATCAGAAGTACAGACTCTCTGATAACCTTTAAATCCAGACTCAAAACTTACATGTTTAGAACTGCATTTTATATTTGAAACTTGTCCATTATTTTTTCTCTTTGTTAATTTTTTTTTAAAAATATTTTATTATTTGTTTTCTATTTGTAAGTTTTATATTATGCTGTGTTTTTAAATGTATTTTTGTAAGGTGACCTTGAGAGCTTGAAAGGCGCCCACAAATAAAATGTATTATTATTATTATTATTATTATTATTATTATTATTATTATTATTATTATTATTATTATTATTTCTTGTTTTCTTTGTTTTTAATTTTTATTTATTTATCTATTTATTTATTTATTTATTTATTTATTTTAACCAATCTATCGTTTTTATGTCATTTTCTCTTTGTTGTTATCTTTGTTTTTGTTGTTTTTTTGGGGGGGGGTGTTTTTTTTGTCTTTCTACCAATCTGTAATTTTTCTTTTTTTTTCTTTTACTCTGTACTGTTGTTTTGCAGCTTTGTTTTAAATATAAATTATGTCTTAGATTTGATAATATACATTTTAATAAACCAGAAAGGATGAACCTCCTCTTGTTGAGTCATTTATCTCATTGGATCCAGATGATCAGTTCAGATCTTTGCTCAAGTACCCAACAACAGAAGCTTGGTGGTGATGGTGCTGGGATTTTACACCAACTTGTTTTAGTTGTTTAGACAGCATATTAACCACTGACCTACCATGAACTGGTATAGCTTTAGATTTGCGATAGATTTTATTTGGCACTAAGCTACAAAAACAATAATATTTCTCTCATTGTGAGCTTAGTAGACAATAAATATAAAAATATTAAAGACTGATTTCATGATTATTAGCTGATTTCTTTGTATCATCGTGTTTCTAAAGTGATTAAATAATGAACACCTACAATGCATGGATTCATAAGACTTGTGTCATAGCTACAGTTATCTCTTCATTAGTTCATGATTAGAAAACGCCGTACTTTAACTCACCATTTCTTCATATTTAATTATGTATTAACTCACATATTGTTCACTTCCGCTTACTGTAAAGTAAAGCTGTGGCACAATATTTCACTACCTAACCATGCAGCACTTCTGAAGCTGACAGCATCCCGGTCTCCACGGTAACCCCATCGTCTGATCCGTCTCTGACAGATTTTAATGAGGTTGTCACTCGCTTGCAATCCACTCTGCATGAGAAAATCACATCCCCGCTCTGGAGAATGACTCGATAAATTAAGACTGGAACCATGATGGTGTCAGTGGTCAGGACAGATGAAGGTGGATTTTACAGGAACAAAAATATAACACTGTTTCACCTACTGCAAATCAAATCAACTCTGATGAAATGCATATTCATTCAGTCCAAACTGTGAAAAAACAAGCTCTGGATAATGAACAGATTTACTGAGGACTGGATTTTGATCAGATCTAATTAAATGTGACTGCTAAATGAAGAACAATTTATCTAGAAAATTGATGTTAATTTGATTTCTTTTTGCCATGTTGTGGTTAAATAATCAATTCAAAATTCAGACATTTATATTAAAGGAATCGTTTTAATATGTCAGCTTTATTTTAATAAACAGCTTTACAGGTAAAAATGTCAATATGTTGAAGACTTTTACACGTTTAGTTTACACGTTTACACGTTTTACACGAGTCTCCAGTGTCACTGCTTTAACTTTTACAACAAATGCTACACGTTTTCTGAAATTTTGATAGATAGATGAGTATTCACTTTGTGATTTCTTGGTAGCATAAGCTGCTTTGTTTTTTGCCATGTCAAAGTTAAGGAAAAAATAAAAAAAGACTGCGGAAGAAACGGTTGTTTAAAGCTTTTAGAATTCAATTGAATTGTATTTTATTTAGCACTTTATTTAACGCTTTTTATAGGGTTCATGATTAGCACCTACTCTGCTATTGGTGTGTAGCACAACGTTTTAACCACTAAGCTACTGACAAACTGGTCTAGCTTTAGAATTGTGTTAGATGTTCTTTGGCACTAAGCTACAAAAACATGAAAGAAAAAAGAAAAAAAGACTGGTGAAGAAACAGCTGTTTAAAGCTGTTAGAATACAATTGAATTGCATTTTATTTCACACTTTATTTAGCGTTTTGTATTGAGCTTTTAGCAATGGCAAAGTTTCCAAGCTGCCCTTATTGGGCCCCTGAGCAAGGCCCTTAACTCTCTCTGCTCCAGGTGGTGCTGTATCATGGCTGACCCTTCGCTCTGACCTCAACCTTCAAAGTTGGAATATGTGAATAAAGTAAAGAGCTGTGACAAATAAAGGCTTCTTCTCCTTCTAAAAATGTAACTATAAATGGATAAAACATATCATGTGTGCTTCTTTGTTAGAAAATTGCTTCGCTTTGGTATAAGACGAACACAACAGGTTGCAACATGCTGTTATGGGAAAATAGATATTGCTTTTGGCTGCTCCCTGTTCAGGGTCGCCACAGCGGACCAACTGGTCCGCACAACAACTTGGCAAATGTTTTACGCCGGATGCCCTTCCTGATGCAACCCTCCCATTTTTCCGGGCTTGGGACTGGCACTGCATCCAGTGGCTGGGGTTGAGGCATTGGCTGGGAATTGAACCCGGGACTTCCACATGATAGGTGAGAAACCTACCACTGAGCAACCAATATCCCATGCTGTTATGGGAAAATAATCAACTAATTTAGCTTCATTACATCACCCTGAAAATAATCATATTTTTCAATTATCTTCTACTTTTATTCATCACTTAAACACCAAAACTTTTCAAAACATTTTCTGAGCTGATTTTTCTGCATCTAGTTGAAGTTTCAAGAAAGATCTCAGCCCAATTGAATCCTACAGGAGATTTTGGAGCGATGTCTTAGACTCCGCTCTCCAACACATTTTTATTTCTACAACTGAGAGAATATCTATTGAGAAAACTGTTGTTTTTTTTTTGCTCCAGTATAATTCCAAGCTCTTCTGGAAGCTCTTCTGGAGACTTGTGGAGCCCCGAAACCTTTACTAACATCCTCAATGTTGATTTTTCCCCTTAATAATCTCCAGAGGTGTCTCTTGACCCTCATCACCAGCACTGGCTTTTTAATCTGCAGTTCCAATGACAATACTGTTCGTATAGCAATTAAGCTGTGAATAGGAGTCAGAGGAGAGCAGCACTGGGATTTAAGTTGGCTTTGAAACCCTAAATGACTGCTTTAAATATGCAAAGAGAATACGAAGAGACTGGATCCTTGCAAATTGGGTGGATTTTTTGCATTTATAAACCAAACCGTCATTAACCGAGGCAGTAAGGACAACAAATGTTAATTGAATCTTTGAGCAAGTGCATATGAAGTCGTCTGGAGAATTCTTGGCAGCCATCATAAAGAAGGATTTAAAACAATGTATTTGTGGTTAACTGAGCTGTTTCAGACTGAAAATATGGCGTATATAACAATTAATCATACTATAAGCACAAAAATAGAATAAATGTATCTATCTATCTGTCAATCTAACAAAATTTCCCTGGAGCATATTTCCATTTATTTCTTTTTTAAATACTTTTAAGAACACTTTCTGTTTACGGAAAAATAAACATGAGGTGAAACGGGCTGAAATCCATTACAGACCCAGAGACAGAACCAGGACAGGAACAAAAGCATGTGGTGTGAACACAAAATAAATAAATTGGGGATTTTATGAGAACCAATTTGGAGAAAATGGTGGAAAATACTCAAATGAACTGAAACAAAATTGTTCTGATCTCAAGGAATCAGGATATAAATGGCTATAAAAAATAATGCCTAAAAATGGCCAGTAATTAAGAAGCCTAGACAAGCAGCCCTGTAACGAACCTGCCTGGAAATGTTTTTTTTACAACACAGTCATAATCAGACACCACGCCCATTCCAACAAACACTATACACTCAGTAAACACTTTATAATAAACAATTCAATTCAGTTTATTTTTTATAGCACTTTTAATAATGGACATAATCTCAAAGCAGCTTTACAGAAGTATATATACATATAATACAAATGAAAAAGTTTAAAGTTAAGTTATTATTTATCTTTAACATTTATCCCTAATGAGAAGCCTGAGGCGATGGTAGTGAGGAAAAACTCCCTGAGATGATATGAGGAAGAAACTTTGAGAGGAACCAGGCTCAGAAGGGAACCTCATCCTCATTTGGGTGACACTGGACAGTAAATAATGCAAATGTAAATAGAAGAAGATGCTTTCAGCTGCCACAGTGTACCAACTGGTCCGCACAACAACTTGGCACAGGTTTTACGCCAGATGCCCTTCCTGCCACAACCCTCCCATTTTTCCGGGCTTGAGACCGGCACTGCAGCCAGTGGCTGGGGTTGAGGCATTGGCTGGGAATCAAACCTGGGCCTTCCGCATGATAGGCGAGCAACCTACCACTGAGCCACCAATGCCTCAAATAATGCAAATGTAAATAATGTCCTTTATTCAAACATTTTATATTCACATGCAATTTTGAAACCAAGATCTCCTGATGAACTAATTGGTCAGTGTCATTTCTGAGTTCATTATAGACTTAGCACTAATTTCTTGACTGATGCAAAGGCAATTCAAAGATGTTGTGATAGTCTCCAAGTGGTTCTATCAGTGGGGCAGTCCCCTGGGTCACAGGAAGTCCAGGCAGATCTATTCCCAGCAGCAGTGAGCACCGCCAAGCCACGAGACTCCAACCACGGGTAGAGCGACTGAATGGAGACACTATAGGTTTATAGTTTTGTTCTCAGAACTCATTTCTCTATCTATCTATCTATCTATCTATCTATCTATCTATCTATCTATCTATCTATCTATCTATCAATCTATCTATCTATCTATCTATCTATCTATTTATCTATCTATCTATCTATCTATCTGTTAGAACAAAAAGAATAAATCAGTTCTTCTCAGAGGTTGTCAACTCTTTAGATCAGTAGACACAGGTACCCAGCAACTGAAGATCTGCAAAAGACGGGCCCGGAGAGATATCTCAATAAAGAGGCTGAGGTCTCCGCTTACTAAGACATCTCCAATTTTATTGTTGCAAGGCATGAGTATATATACAGATACAAAAAGGGGAAAGGCGACCATGTGCTGTTGCAAGGTTAACGTTTGTCTCTGCAACACAAGTTCCAGCTGTTACTCAGAAGAGGAACCGCCTTGCTACAATAACGAGTTCCTCAAGATTCTATGCGTGCAACACGAGGCGAGAAGTAGTGCAGAACAGATGTTCAGGTATGGAAATAGGAAGTTGTGGTCTCAGACCAGGGGTCACGTGCATGTAAGTGCAATACCAAAGATAAGAAGGAAAAGAGCACAGGATACAGAGTAAAGAATGTGTTGCAGTAGAGATGAACCATTATGTACAATTATTCTTACACTATCTATCTATCTAAGTTGTTATACCTCAAAAAAAAATCTAACCTATTTTAATCCATTTTTGACAATAGATGCCACTGTACTAAAAATATTCATCATACATGGGTCAAGATCTGGGAAAGTTTAACCTACAATAAGAAGAGAGCAGAGGACACTAAGGAAGATATTATGGAGGAATATATGCAGTCAGCAGGAGCACTGCTTTAGTAGCTGATTGAACTGAATACATTAAGCATAGAAAGGATGACCTCTGATATTATTATACTGCAGTGTGCTTTTCCTGGACAGTGCTAATTCAGTAGCAGCTCAGCAGTAGCGATGTTGGACTACTGATCAGAAAGTTGTTAGTTCAGAGCCTTTCTCTCTCTCTCTCTCTCTCTCTCTCTCTCTCTCTCTCTCTCTCTCTCTCTCTCTCTCTCTCTCTCTCTCTCTCTCTCTTTCTCTGTGAACTGTGGTTTAAATGGTTTTAATGATCCTATTGGTATTAATGGTATTAATTATGAGCACCTTATGGAAGTATTTAAGGTTAAGAGACCATTCGAAGAGTAAAAACCTGCTGAAACAGAATTAGATTTAGATTTAGAGTTTATTGTCACATCACATCACAGTACCATGGGATAAAAAGGTACTCAAGATAAGAGAAATTCTTATGTTACAGAGCTCCAATATTAAAGTATAGTGGAGCCTTGGTATACAAATTTATTTGGTTCTGGAGGTGAGTTCTTAAGGTGAAAATTTGTATTGTGATGAACAAAGTTTTCCATAGGAAATAATGTAAATGCAGATAATCCGTTCCAGCCCCCCACAAATATGACCAATATGACCAATACGAAGCGTATGTAAACTGTATGGCTGCTTACAAAGAACTGACCCAAGCCAAGCATTCCATGTCAAGGCTCCTCACAGGAAGTCATGCCACCAAGCTTGGGCTAAAAATAGAACAGACCGCCCACTCCACCAATCTGTCAAAAAAAAAACACCTCAAAAAAATCACCTAGCTTTTGAACGCATGCCCAAGGCAACGTTGGTATCGTGGGTTGACTCTTTTGAAACAGCTTTCACTGACTGAAAAAAAATTTGTGAACTCGCTTCAGTTGTCTTTGCTTGGCTTTCCACTGACGCAAACAAGTTCTCGGTTCAGTTTTTGGTTCGGTTCAGTTTGTTCGTATGCATCATATTACAATGCAAATTTCTTGCAAAATTTCAATCCTTCAGCCAAAAAATCGTAAGGGAGATTCCACTGTATTCTCTGATAATAAATAACAGTGTAGCATCGGCCAGAAGAGGGCAGCATCAGCAGGGTGTGGTTCGGGTATATTCATTGTTTTGGTAGACATATCCTTGAGGTAGTGAAGCTCACCCTCAGTGACCGGTTTGTATTACAGGCTACAGTTTTTATGCTCAAGAGCACTGAGGTTCCCAAACCTTGTAGCAGGTGATACTACGAGTCTGGATGCTTTTGATTCTGGGTTTCAGACACAGCTTTTTGAGTCTCCTGAGATTTTAGAGCTTTCTTCACTGACAAGGTGATGTGGACATGATGGAAGTTCCTCTCTACTACTTCAGCTCTTTATGAGGTGTGTGTGTGTGTGTGTGTGTGTGTGTGTGTGTGTGTGTGTGTGTGTGAGGTTTTAAGACCTGTGTGATAGAGTTATATTTTAAAAACGTGACTGCACAGCTATAAAACGCAGTGTATAAAGAATGAGGCAATAATACGGATCATGTGACATGGTGTTAACGCTACACAATGCCCCTATTTAAAGCTTGACACGGCTTTAAAAGCTTATTTCTGTCTCATTCTTGTGCCTTCTGGTGTAAAGTCACATTTGAAATGATCTTTCGGAGGAATAATAGAGAAATTCATTCACATGCTCATACTTCTTGTACAGAGACAAATCCACCAGTCAAAGTCCAAATATAAAGCTGAAAATGAGAGGTTTATTTGTGTAGCTCTAATAGCTGGGCTGTCCTGTCGCTAGAAAAGTCTAGACTTCGAAATCCTTCGGTGAAAAGATTAAAAGGGGTTTCGGGGAATATGAGGTTCTTCCATTAGCTGAGTAAATATGAACAAATGGCTTCCTCGTGTAGTGTTTGGGTTCCCTTTGCTTTTATCAGAAATAAAATAAGAAACGAAATACCAGGTTCGAGCTCAGAGCTCCGTAAAACATCACCAGACGCTCGATTTCGTATTGAAGTACGTTATGTTGGGTGATACAGCATGTTTTCTTTTGCTGGTTTGTTTTGTGCTGAATTGTGCTTGGTTCAGGATTTTCACAGCAATTAACCCTTGTGTAGCTCTCACTTTCTGCCCCTGCTGTGGATCTTGGCTGTGTAGAATTGACCCGGAGGTCTAAAATGAAACAACAACATAGTTACAGCAGATACATGGTTTCACATGACTGTTCATATCTATGTTAGTCTCCATTGTGTTATATTCAAAGGAGTATTGGCTAGGATGAAAGCAAAGCCATGTGATTATAAAGAGCAAATAGAAAACACACAAAATTTAATTTGCGTCATTTACACTTACACACAAATGAATCGTGTGTGTGTGTGTGTGGGGGGGGGTGTTACAAACATGCTGGCTGCAGCTCATACATACAGATGGTGTTTTAGTGTCTTGTTAGATGTTTTCACTCACACTTACTTCTTTGTTCTTTTCTCTGAATATGAAATTCCTTACCTTGAATTTTTGACAAGAGCTCATGTTTTAATTTACTTTATATTTGCCTAGTCTTTTTTCAACCATTTATTATTAGGACAAAATGACTCGAGGACCTCATAATATTTTGTTCATCTTGCACACTAAGCCAATAAGTACTAATCTCAGGCCACAGAATTTCTGTTCATCATTTATTAAAAATGGTAAACAGATTAATTTAAGAGCCACATGTTGAGGGCTGCATAAGGGTTCAGATGATCTTTATTATAATATTGATTGTTCCCAATATTTGATGTAAAATATACTGAGCATTGAGGATGTATAGATACTGCTGTTCACCTACAGTGGGTATGTGAGCATTAGAACTGGACCATGGAGCAATGGAAGAAGAAGGAAGCCTGGTGGTGATGATGATGAATCATGTGGACAACCGGGTGCATGTACGTCACTTATCTGGGGAAGAGATGGCACCAGTATGCACTATAGGAAGAAGGTAAGCCAAGGTGGAGGCTGTGTGATGCTTCTGCTGGGAAACATTGGCTTCTGGAGTTCATGTGGATGTTAATTTGACATGTAGCACCTACCTAAACATTACTGCAGACCAAGTGTACCTTTCATGGCAGCAGTATTCCATAACGGTGATATCCAGGAACGGTTTGAGGAACATAACAAAGAGTCCAAGGTGTTGACTTGGCCTCTGTATCTCAATCCGATCGAGAATCTGTTAGACATACTGGACATGTTTGATCCATGAAGATCTCCCTTACAGGATGTAAATGATTTACTGCTCTTGGTTGTGTTGGTTCCAAACCTTCAGAGGTCTTGTGGAGTTGATGCCTCGATAGCTCAGAGCTGTTCTAACAGCACAAGAGGGACTTCTTTTATAGTTTAAATCTCTTTCTAAAACTTTATAAGAGTCTTCTTATTTATTTAACTTCAAAGATCAGAAGCTGTTGTCTGATTGTGTTGTGTTGTGTTTTTTTTTCTGTCTCTCATTACTATTTGCAACCAGTAGCATCTGGTAGCCATGGAAACTAGGCAGTTTATGGCAAAAAGTAATCAGTGGGTTCAATGGGTTTATTTGCCAAGCTCCAGTGTTCTCATATAAGGATCTCATGAGAATAATTATTTTATGCTCAATTCCAGGCACAGAAAAAATTAAATGGACACAAGGCATAAAAAATGTGCTGGATTTGTGTGATGGTGGTGAATGAAAGGTCTGGTTTGTTTGAGTGGGGGTGGACATTGTGTGTGTCTGTCAGTGAACATGAGAGGATTAGCAGACACTAATCCCCCTCCATGACAGCACTGCACACACAATCCACATTTTGTAGTTACTACATAGAACTGAAGTGTATGTAATTGGTTTAATCACAACCCCACAGTAAAGCATGGTGGTGGTGCTTCTTCTCTGATTAATGGCCCACTTTCGGTGAATGGCCTTCTCTACCAAGTTGCCATATCCTTTCTAATATCCACCTTTCTGGATTGTGTATAAATGTAGTTAGTACACCAGTTGTGTGATCAGAAGCTCTATTTATGGTCTTTTAGCATAAATCATGTCTGAATATTAACTCAGTCATTTCCTCTGGCAGTGCCGGCTGAGAGAAAAGCCGTGAAATGGAGCTGTCTGTATTTCACAAATGTCACAGCCTGGATAAAAGCACATTTGGATCTGAAATCGCTTTTATTCATGTTTGAGATAGGAGTGTCAACCTCATAATGCACAAGAGCCTGTCATTATACATCTTCACAATGCTGCCTGATGCTGTACCATTTGTCTGTTCAGGCAAGGGGAATATTGGGCCTTGTATCTTTTATTTCCAGCTCTGAGATCCTAAAAGGATGGTGAGCATTTCAGAGTACTTAATACATAAACCCAGTCGCACAGGAAAACAAAAATAAATCCACTCTTGTAGAAAAAAAGTTGTCTACATACAATGTATAAAGGAATAACGATGTTCTGTTACAAGCACACTATGATGTATATTCACATCTTAGACCTACCCAGTGTGCACCAGTGTAACTGTCAATAGTGTGATCAGGAAGATCAACCATAAAAAATATCTCTTAAAGAGTTAACAACTCCTAACATATCATTCATTCATTCATTGTCTACCGCTTATCCGAACTATTCTCGGGTCACGGGGAGCCTGTGCCTATCTCAGGCGTCATTGGGCATCAAGGCAGGATACATCCTGGACGGAGTGCCAACCCATCACAGGAAGGGAGGGAGGAAGGAAGGGAGGGAGGAAGGAAGGGAGGGAGGAAGGGAGGGAGGAAGGGAGGAAGGGAGGGAGGAAGGAAGGGAGGGAGGAAGGGAGGGAGGAAGGGAGGGAGGAAGGGAGGGAGGAAGGGAGGGAGGGAGGGAGGGAGGAAGGGAGGGAGGGAGGGAGGAAGGGAGGGAGGGAGGGAGGGAAGGAAGGGAGGGAGGGAGGGAGGAAGGGAGGGAGGGAGGGAGGGAAGGAAGGAGGGAGGGAGGGAGGGAGGGAGGGAGGGAAGGAGGGAGGGAGGGAAGGAAGGGAGGAAGGGAGAGAGGGAGGAAGGGAGGAAGGGAGGGAGGAAGGGAGGAAGGAAGGAAGGGAGGGAGGGAGGAAGGGAGGGAGGAAGGGAGGGAGGGAGGAAGGGAGGAAGGAAGGTAGGGAGGAAGGGAGGGAGGGAGGGAGGAAGGATGGACGGACGGGTGGAAGGATAGATGGGTGAACGGATGGAGGGATTGATGGAAGGAAGAAAGGAAGGAAAGAAGGAATGAATGATGGGATGAATGGATGGATGGACAGAGGGAGGGATGGTTGGATTGGTTGGATCAATGGATGGAAGTATAGATGGAAGGATGGAAGGAAGGAAGGAAGGATGGGTGACTGAAAGGATAGATAGATAGATAGATAGATAGATAGATAGATAGATAGATAGATAGATAGATAGATAGATAGATAGATAGATAGATAGATAGAAAAGGGGGGGCTATTTCTGCTGAAGCTTTCAACACTGGAACTGAAAGTGTAAAAAAACAGGGAAAGCCTCTGAAAGATGGAATAAAGGTCTGTGTGCAGGTTTAGTATTACTTATTCAGTAGGTTCAAGTAGGTTACAGTACAAGTCAATATGAAAGCACAGCAAGCCAAATTCAAATTATAACCTGAAATAAGGTCAAAGAGCAAAAACATGTCAAGGTAAAAGGTCATAGAAATCTATCCTACTCAGAACTTACACCAAAGGTCAGTGAACTGAAATGCCCATGTGGTCTTTACACTGTTGGGGCAGGAACTGTATGAGCTCAGTGAAAAACTGCTCTAGAATTTGGGGGACAGTGCCCTCTGGTGATTTGGAGGGGAAATGTCCGGCCTGGAAGAACATTAGAACAGAATTCATTTTATGAATTAAATGCACAGAGAAGACAAAATAATTTAACTAAACTAAATAAAACTATGATACAACAGTTGTTTCCACCCATCAGCTGTATTTTTGTTGCCTTGTTGGAGCATGATTTTCTGCTAAAAGTATTTGGTTTGTGCTGTCCCAAATATTTGGCCACATTTCTTCAGGCAAAAAACAAGTCTCGAAGAGACAAGTCTGTTCAGTTATCGAGTGTTCCACAGCAACGATCAGAGAAAGCTGAATTTTCATATGTGAATAGATAGATAACTTATTACTTGGAAAGATGGCATGCTGCTTTTGTGATAGTGTGACTTTCTTTTATATGAAAGAAAGATATTTTTGCACAATATTCAGATGGTGATGCTTGGGTCTGCAACACTAGGGGGTCTGAACAAACAGCCTATATGTGTTATTTAGAGAAATATAAATAAATGAATATGGCAAAACTAAAGAAAAGAGAGAGAGAGTGAAGCGAGTATTACAAAAGAAATAAAAAATGCATGTTTTCTAACACAGTCATTAAAAATTCAAAAACTAATGCATAGATACAACATTAATACTGCAACTCGGCACATGTATTCAAACACTTGCCATAAAATAGTCATAATAATAGAAAATGAATGCATTTTCCCCTGACTTTTCCATATACAACCGCATATATGCATATTATTCCTTTTCATATGCAAGGAGGCATGACATCAATGTTTCTGCTGTCAGAAACCTTGCTTAAGAGCTGAGAAATAACATTTCAGTGACATTTAATTCATAGTTTAACACTTTTGTCTGAATCCTGATTAAATGTGAAAGTGGACTCGGATGAATATGTCACTAGGAAATGAAATGTAAAAATTTTTTTTAGATCTGTGTTTAAACTAGTCTTCCTGCTAGCTGTGCTACATTGCATGCAGATTTTTTTCTAGTGAAGTTAAATTAGAGAACAAATAATGTCTAAAATAAGGTTTGTTTGTTTGTTTGGTTGGTTGGTTAGTTGTTGTTTTTTTTCTGATTTGATTCAGTTTAATCTGAGCATGGCTTCATTTAACATGTTGGATTAGTGACCATGGATTAGACCAGTGATTAGACCAAAGATTAGTTTATGTTCTATTTTGTGTTTCTTCTTATATGAAGTAAAAATGAAAGAAAATCAAGCCAAAGGAATGAGGAACACCAGGAACTGGTAAGACACTGAGACTGGATTCTATCAGTAATAGACATGGGATTGGATATGAAGGCAAATTTAATCCAGAGGGATTAAACAAAAAAAGGTTTGTGGTGTGTATTTGTAGTGAACCAGTCACTAAGAACGATTGTGTAATTTAAAAAAACAAACAAAGAAAGTAGGTAAAATCCATCAAGAGTCAACAGTTAGATTAGAACAGTTGTTGCAGGGATTTTTCACAATTGGCATAAAGAATCCAACTGCATTTCTGGGGAAGTGAAAGAAGGAAGGAAGGAAGGAAGGAAGGAAGGAAGGAAGGAAGGAAGGAAGGAAGGAAGAATGGGATGGATGGATGGCTGGATGGATTTATGGATGAATGGATGGAAGGAAGGGAGAAAGGAAGGAAAGATGGGTGGAAGGATGGATGGATGAATGAATAGATGGATGGATGGATGTGGTCAAGAAGCATACCTCAGCATATGAACCTCAGCATACGAATGCCCTTCCTTAAGAGTTTTTACATTAAGAATTGAAATTTTGTAAGAAATTAGCATCGCCATACAAAGCATTTTCGAACTGAACTGAACCGAACACCGGCTAAGTTGCACGTACGTCCGGGTGGCGTTCAAAACTTGTTTGCGTCAGTGGAAAGCCAAGCGAAGTCAATTGAAGTGAGTTTACTTATTTTAGAATTTTTTTCAGTCAGCAAAAGCTGCTTGAAACAGTCAACCCACGATACCAATGTGTTCAAAAACTAGGTGATTTTTCAGTCGCGTTTTTTGTTGGCAGATTGTTGGCATGGGCGGTCTATTTTTAGCCCAAGCTTGGTGACACAACTTCCTGTGATGAGCCTTGACATGGAATGCTTGGCTTGGGTCAGTTCTTTGTAAGCAGCCATACAGTTTACATACGCTTCGTATTGGTAATAATGATAATATTTTTGGGCGGCTGGAACGAATTATCTGCATTTATATTCATTCTTATTTGGTTTGCAATACAAATTATCGCCTTAAGAACTCTCCTCCAGAATTAATTAAATTCGTATGAAAAGGTTCCACTGTATTCGGATTTGGATATTGGATATTAACATTTGGTTAAGTGGACACGCAAAAAATCCAAAGTTGCAAGAGTGAAAACAAGGAAGTAGTAATCCAGAGAGAGACACTAAGCAGCCAAAGTCAATTAATAGCTCAAAACCTTAGCTTAACTGTATTACCAAAGATGTCAATAGGGCTAATAGGACTGGTTAAGCTAAGGTTTTGCTAGAAAGTGACTAGTTTTGCTGGATAATGGCTCACAAGCAACCATCCTGTTTGCAAAATAATGTAGATGACTCAAATATTTGAAGGTGAAGCATCAACTGTTATACATTTACTGCATTTAGTAGACGTTTTTATCTAGAGTGACCTATATTTATAACTAATTTTACACAACTGAGGGTTAAGGGCCTTGCTCAGGGGCCCAGCAGTGGCAGCTTGGTGGATCTGGGATTCAACATCACAACCTTCTGATAAGTAGCCCAACATCTTAACCATCAAACTACCACATCCCTACTTAATGGTGGAGCTGGAGTTTTCAGTTGCAGGTTTTCAAGAGCATTACTGTTCCCCAAATTCACTGAGCTTTACCCCAGAAACATTTGTTTGACCAGCCTCATCAGCAGCACATTGTATAATTATTCATTTGTTCAGTTATGCAGAATGCACAAATTAAGCCCTAATGTGTTGTTATTTGAGAGGCCATGATAACCTAATACCCAGAGGGGTTGTTATTAATCCAGGGTGGGAGGAAATAGATTCATTTGGTGGGCAACAGGTCATTTTGCTACCAGAGGGCTCTCAGGTGCCACTATTAGAAGAGTAACTGACCCCATTCTGCTGATGCACCATCAATATCTTTGAAACCCATTACGGTGCCTTGTATCATAGCCCTCCTCCTCCTCCTCCTCCTCCTCCTTACACAGAGGTTGTCCATCTTGGTACAACAATCTGCTTGCAAATGATTGATCATTTACTTGATCTTCAATAACTAGCTGATTTGAATATACACACAATACAAAAGTTCTTGGATTGAGCCTCTTTGTGGTCCAGTGGCATGAACCTGTGCTCTCACTGCCACGGCCTGGGTTTGATTTCTAGGCAGGGAGCTAACCCAGCCAGTAAAGAGTTAACTCTCATTGCTGGTCCCAAGCCTGGATAAAATGGGAGGGTTGCATCAGAAAGGGCATCTGGCATAAAAAAAACCTGTGCCAAATCAAAACATGTGGACCAAATGATCTTCTGTGGTGACTTCAAACAGGGAGCAGCTGGAAGATCAACAACAACAGCTAAAGTCCTGGGATTAGGGTCACAAAAGCAGCTTTAAAACAATAGAGGGAAGAGAAAAAAGAAACAGAAAGAAAGTTAATTACCTGGTTTTGAGTTAAATGCTCTATAAAGACCTGCTTTGAGATGAATGGAAAGGAGGAGGAGGTGACAGTATAAATGGAGTACACACACAAAAAACATGTCTCAGTATATACTTTTCTGCACAATATGACAGTTTTTTCAATTGTCAACCATCCAGTTCAGTGAGCCTGTGTCCTGTATAGCCTCAGATTCCTGTTCATGGCTGACAGGAGTGAAACTTACTCGATTTTGATTGGCATGTTGTGCTTTCTGAGTTGCTTTTATGCTCACTATGGGTGTTAAGAGTGATAATATGAGTCACCATAGCGTTCATGTCAGCTTGAAGCAGTCAGAACATTCTCCTTTGTCATCTCTTACATCTCAAGGTGTTTTCTTTACAGAACTGGCACTCAGGTGATTTCTTCAGCATTTTTACTTGAAAACTGAAGTGTTTCCAATACAATGTTCATTTATTCATACTCTTAAAAATGCTCAGATACTCAGATACAGAACAAACAGCCAAAATTGTGAGTAACTATGTGACTATGTAACTATTTAATTATGTGAGTAACTATGTTATAATATACAGCATACACCCTTATGCAGAGCAACATACATTAATTAGGCATAACATTATGACCACCTGCCTAATATTGTGTTGGTCCCCCTTTTGCTGCCAAAACAGCCCTGACCCGACAAGGTATGGACTCCACTAGGTCCCTGAAGGTTTGCTGTAGAATCTGGCACTAAGAAGTTAGCAGCAGATCCTTTAAGTCCTGTAAGTTGCGAGGTGGGGCCTCCATGGATCAGACTTGTTTGTCCAGCACATCCTACAGATGTTGTATTGGATTGAGATCTGGGGAATTTGGAGACCACATCAACACCTCAAACTGGTTGTTGTGTTCATCAAACCATTCCTGAACCATTTTTGCTTTGTGGCACGGTGCATTATCCTGCTGTAAGAGGCCACAGCCATCAGGGAACACCGTTTCCATGAAAGGGTGTACATGGTCTGCAACAATGCTTAGGTAGGAGCTACGTGTCAAAGTAACATCCACATGGATGGCAGGACCCCAGGTTTCCCAGCAGAACATTGCCCAAAAAGGTGCCATGATGAGGAGATAATCAGTGTTATTCACTTCATCTGTCACTGCTCAGAATGTTATACCTGATAGGTGTAAATTTTATATATTGATCTTCTGATCAGTAGTCCAATACCTTAGCTACTAAACTACAGAATCCCAAACAATCCCACTATAAGGAGTTCATTACTAGCCTTAAATGTAAACATCAGCATGACGATCAGTCACTGATGCGCAAAACAAAAAAGGTACTTAAAGTTGTGTTTTTCTGAAGTGAAACAAAACCGTCTCATTTAATCTAGTTATCTAATGCAATCCCCTTGCTAACATTATAAAAACAAGCCAAAAATACAAGCCTAGTGATGGAAATGTACTGACATATGTTCATTTTATGGCACACAATAAATAACTACATATCAAATACAACCCTGATTGTCTAAAACTATGTGGTTTATTCATTAAGAATTTGTATTGGTAAATATTAAAGAATTAACTAACAATCTGAAAAATTGGCCCTAGTATCAACCTATCAACCAGAGTAGACATTTTACTACACACTGACTAACTGCTGTAAATGAAAGAACAGATAAACGCTGCTGCTGATTTATGTCCAAAACATCCAAAACCCATTTAGGCTGAAAGTGAGTTTTGAACACTGTGTCTCCTCTGTGTCACACTCCACATTCACACATGACCTCTTCAATCACACCCTCATTTTTTGCAGCAATCTTCATCACAGGGCTGACCCTTTGATACGTTGAGGTTACACCTGCTTGTGTGTTAAAAGCAATTTCCCAATCACTCAATTCGCCCATCCTGCTGCTCTCTGGCCTCGATCAGTGGCTCTTGGCTCAGATCATCCAATTCTGTGACTTTTCACTTAGTATACAGTAGTAAGACATTAATACTGCTGATTGTCTATATGTGCACAGTCTATAGTAGGTAACATGTGGCGCTGTGGCTTAGTTGGTTAAAGCGCCTGTCTAGTAAACAGGAGATCCTGGGTTCAAATCCCAGCAGTGCCTGACTTGTCTATTGTAGAAGCCATGCCTTTGACCCACTCTTTGATTTAGTTTGGCATAAAGAAGCAATAAAACACTTTGGGATTGTTGTTACAGGAAAATAATCAATAACAATTATACACCATGGCACCTGTTGGTGGGTGGGATATATTAGGCAGCAAGTGAACATTTTGTCCTCAAAGTTGATGTGTTAGAAGCAGGAAAAATGGACAAGCGTCAGGATTTGAGCGAGTTTGACAAGGACCAAATTGTGAAGGCTAGACCACTGGATCAGAACATCTCCAAAACTGCAGCTCTTGTGGGGTGTTCCCAGTCTGCAGTGGTCAGTATCTATCAAAAGTGGTCCAAGGAATGAACAGTGGTGAACCGGCAACAGGGTCATGGGTGACCAAGGCTCATTGATGCACGTGGGGAGCGAAGGCTGGCCCGTGTGATCCGATCCAACAGACGAGCTACTGTTACTCAAATTGCTGAAGAAGTTAATGCTGGTTCTGATAGACGGGACAGAGCTGTTTTGGCAGCAACAGGGGGGTCAACACAATATTAAACAGGTGGTCGTAATGTTATGGCTGATCAGTGTATAGTGATGATGGCAAAGTGTTTTGTTTTTTATTTATACCACAGCAATTTGACAAGCACTGTATTAGTTGTTTTTGTTGTTGTTGTTTTAATTTTCTATCCATTTAAAATCCCATTAATGTTATGAAACATCTACGAAACGAGTTACATCCTGTTATCACTTACATTAGAGCAGCTATACCGTAAACAATCAATCCCTCATCTTTTTGTATCTTTATTCTTGATATTAATTAATTTTATTTAAAAAAGGTGCAGTAATGGAAAAGATACAAAAGAAAATATCTTCTTCTTCTTCTTCTTCTTTCTGCTTTTCCCTTCAGGGGTCGCCACAGCGAATCATCTCTCTCCACCTATCCCTATCTTCTGCATCCTCAACACTTGCACCCACTAGCTTCATATCCTCATTAATTACATCCATATACCTCCTCTTTGGCCTTGCTCTTTGCCTCCTGCCTGGCAGCTCCATGTCCAACATTCTCCTACCAATATACTCACTCTCCCTCCTCTGAACATGTCCAAACCATCTTAATCTGGCCTCCCTAACTTTGTCCCCCAAACGTCCAACATGAGCTGTCCCTCTGATGTACTCATTCCTAATCCTGTCCAATCTTGTCACTCCCAAAGAGAACCTCAGCATCTTCAGCTCTGCTACCTCTAGCTCTGACTCCTGTCTCTTCCTCAGTGACACTGTCTCTAAACCATACAGCATGGCCGGTCTCACCACTGTCCTGTACACCTTCCCCTTGATTCTCGCTGATATTTTCCTATCACACAGAACTCCCGACACCTTTCTCCACCCATTCCAACCTGCCTGCACTCGCTTCTTTACCTCTTTCCCACACTCTTCATTACTCTGGACTGTTGACCCCAAGTACTTAAACTCCTGTACCTTCTTCACCTCTTCACCCTGTAACCTTACTGTTCCACTTCCCTCCCTTTCATTCACACACATGTACTCAGTCTTACTACGACTGACTTTCATTCCTCTTCTCTCCAGCGCAAATCTCCACCTCTCCAGGTTTTCCTCCACCTGCTCCATGCTCTCACTACAGATCACAATGTCATCTGCAAACATCATTGTCCAAGGAGACTCCTGTCTGACCTCCTCTGACAACTGGCCCAACACTATAGCAAACAGGAAGGGGCTCAGAGCCGATCCCTGATGCAGTCCCACCTCCACTTTAAACTCCTCTGTCTGACCTACAGCACACTTCACCACTGTCCTGCTCCTCTCATACATGTCCTGCACCACTCTGACATACTTCTCTGCTACTCCTGACTTCCTCATACAGTACCACAGCTCTTCTCTTGGCACCCTGTCATACGCTTTCTCCAAGTCTACAAACACACAGTGCAACTCCTCTGACCATCCCTATACTTCTCCATCAAAATTCTCAGAAAAATTGCATCCATTGTGCTCTTTCTGGGCATGAAGCCATACTGCTCCTCACAAATTTCCACTACCTTCCTTAACCTAGCTTCCACTATTCTTTCCCATAGCTTCATTGTATGGCTCATCAACTTTATCCCCCTATAGTTACTGCAACTCTGCACGTCACCCTTATTTTTAAAGATCGGCACTAACACACTTCTTCTCCATTCCTCAGGCATCCTCTCACTCTCTAAAACCCTGTTGAACAAACAAGTTAAAAATTCCACTGCTGCCTCTCCCAGATACTTCCAGACCTCCACCGGGATGACATCAGGACCAACTGCCTTTCCACTTTTCATCCTCTTCAAAGCCTTCCTGACTCTTCAAAGCCTTCATCCTTTCTAATCTTATCTACTTTCTTTTCCACAGAGTTCACCCCTTCTACTCTTTTTTCCCTCTCATTTTCCTCATTCATCAGCTCCTCAAAGTACTCCTTCCATCTCCTTTGTACATTCTCCTCACTTGTGAGCACCCTTCCATCTCTATCCTTAATACCTCTAACTTGCTGCACATCTCGATCCCTCTGCCTAGCTAACCTGTACAAGTCCTTCTGTCCTTCTCTAGTGTCTAACCTAGTGTACAACTCGTCATATGCCTTCTGCTTGGCCTTAGACACCTCCCTCTTCACTCTGCGCTGTAATTCCTTGTATTCCTGTCTATTCTCTTCAGTCCTGTCCATGTCCCACTTCTTCTTGGCTAACCTCTTCCTCTGGATACTATCCTGAACTTCCTCATTCCACCACCAAGTCTCCTTATCTTCTTTCCTCCTTCCAGATGACACACCCAGCACTTTTCTCCCTGTCTCCCTGATCACTTCTGCTGTAGTTTCCCAGTCATCTGGCAGCACTACCTGACCACCCAGAGCCTGCCTCAACTTCTGTCTAAATTCCTCACAACATTCCTCCTTTTTCAGCTTCCACCACTTGGTTTTCTTCTCTATCTCTATCTTTGACCTCTTCGTCTTACAGACTATCAAAGTCATCCTACACACCACCATCCTATGCTGTCTGGCTACACTCTCTCCCACTACCACTTTACAGTCACTAATCTCTTTCAGATTGCCTCTTCTACATAGGTATGTAGTCTACCTGTGTTCTCCTACCTCCACTCTTGTAAGTCACTCTATGCTCCTCCCTCTTCTGAAAATAAGTGTTAACCACACCCATCTCCATCCTCTTAGCAAAGCCCACTACCATCTGTCCTTCAAGGTTCCTTTCCTTATCTCCAAACTTGCCCATCACCTCCTCATCACCTGTGTTCCCCTCACCAACATGTCCATTAAAATCCGCTCCTATCACCACTCTCTCACCCGTGGGAATACTCTAATAAATGGAATTTTTAGGGACAGTTTTGCTGAATAATAAAAAATGTTTAGTTTGCTAAATAATTGACATGTACAGATGTGCAGAGTTCATCGTCTCTGTGCTGGTCTTCAGGCACTAAAAAACAGACAACACCATCTTATATTATGGTGACATGCATAGTCAATCATATTATGATTACAGTTGCCATGGCAACATAATTCGCATTGATCTAATACGTCTTATTCTATATACTCTAGATATTCTTTAGCTTTGTTTATTTCAGTTACATCATCAAGCAGAAGCCCAAAAGCAGAAAAATGGAATTAATTTAATTTCTTTTCATTTCTTTTCTTGTGCTTTTTTGCTATTGGCATTTTTCTAATATGAGAAAAAGAAAGAATGCTATTTCCGCTGATTTCCGCTTATTCGTGATCTTCTGAAGTTTCATTATGATGTTTACATTTCTGTTTTTATACTTTTAATTCTTGTAATGATACACTGATGAAAGATTATACCTGATCGAGCTTAGCCGTATGAATGCACTCATATTCTTGATTGATTGTGTGTACTGGATAATACAATGTGTAATGTTTACGAGGAGAAGTTGTTGGTGAGGTTCTGACCTTCTGTATGCGTGACTAGAAGTTGTTTGTGACTAGAAATTGTTTTGTGCATAATATTATTGGGACAGAACTGCGCTGGAGACGATATTGTTACATCCTAAAAGGCTCCCTTATTTCTTACACCTCCCATTATCTCCCATAAACTGCCTTTGTTCCCTTAACGAGGTCTATCCAGGGAGGGAAGGATAACCACTAACAACATTCAACATCACCTCTTCAATCTCTAACTTCAGACTCATCACCCTGTCTGACACTCTCTTCACCTCCAGAACATTCCTCACAAACTCCTCCTTCAGGACCACACCTACCCCATTTCTCTTACTATCCACAACATAATAAAACAGCTTGAATCCTGCTCCTATACTACGAGCCTTGCTACCCTTCCACCTGGTCTCCTGTACACACAGTATATCCACCTTCCTTCTCTCCATCATATCAGCCAGCTCTCTACCTTTCCCTGTCATAGTACCAACATTCAGAGTTCCTATTCTCAGTCCTACACTCTTACCTTTTTTCTTCTCTCTCTGTCTGTGCACTCTCCTCCCTCCTCTACTTCTTCCACCAACAGTAGCCCAATTTCCACCGGCGCCCTGTAGGTCAACGGCGCCGATGGCGGTCGTTATTAACCCGGGCCTCGACTGATCCAGTATGAAATTCGTATTGACGATTTGCATGGTTAAATTTGGCAATGTTTTGTGCCGGATGCCCTTCCTGATGCAACCCTCTCTATTTATCCGGGCTTGGGACCGGCACAGAAGTCACTGGACTGTGACCCCCATGGCTAGATTATACAAAAGAAAATATGATAATAATAATAATAATAATAATAATAATAATAATAATAATAATAATAATAAAAAACCTGAAAAAAATGAAAAAGGTGACAATTTGTAAGAGATGCTTTGTAGTGACTCGTGATATCAGGCCTAGTTGGAAACACGCTGCATAGAAATATAATGTTCATAAAGCGTTAATGCTTATAACTTTCCCATGTTGCCAAATCTCTCAAATGAATCATATGTCAATATTCTATAAAAAGTTGAATATCATAAATATCATCTGACCATAAAACAGACAGGAGAGCATAAAGATCTGTAAAGCAAGCCACTCAACTCAAGGTGAGATCAGGAGCAATATACACTTATTCTCCATTGTGTGTGTGTGTGTGTGTGTGTGTGTGTGTGTGTGTGTGTGTGTGTGTGTGTGTGTGTGTGTGAATGTTTTCCCACTTCTTCTGCCTAGTAAACCTACTAATTGTCATAAAGTCAATTATACTGTCTAATTACTCTGATTGAAACTTCCCCAAAATATTCGTACTCATGCCAGTTAGAAATATAGAAGTTGATTGCTGTACTCTAACACCACTCCGTCAATCGTAATTGAAAGGCTCCTGGTCTTTTTATTGAGCTATTTATCATCATTAACAGCAGGAGGTTAGTGTGTGTCTTCCTAATAAAGAAGAATAGGTGTTTAATAGCACTCGATGCTGGTCAGCAAACCAACTGCCTCTGGATCTTAGCAGGAGGTCATCTGTGTTTCTTTTTGCTTTTCCTTTTTTATTTCATTGTATTGTATTGTATTGTATTGTATTGTATTGTATTGTATTGTATTGTATTGTATTGTATTGTATTGTATTGTATTGTATTGTATTGTATTGTATTGTATTGTGTTGAGGGGGGCACGGTGGCTTAGTAGTTAGCACGTTTGCCTCACACCTCCAGGGTTGGCGGTTCAATTCCCGCCTCCGCCGTGTGTGTGGAGTTTGCATATTCTCCCCGTGCCTCGGGGTTTCCTCTGGGTACTCTGGTTTCCTCCCCCAGTCCAAAGACATGCATTGTAGGTTGATTGGCATCTCTAAATTGACTGGCGTGAGTGAATGAGAGTGTGTGTGTGCCCTGCCAAGAATAGATCGGAATGAATGTGTTGTTCAGGGTTTGGAGTTAGTGACTAGGGTGGAATTAAAAAAGAGGTATATTTTATAATGGACTAAGGACTTTTCATATCATTTAAGGACTCTGGAAGTTGAGTCATGTCAAATGGACTTCTTTCTAGTTAGATGGAAATGTTTCACTACTCATCTGAGCAGGGGAAGTGGTGGTTCAAGTGATTAATGCTCTGGGTTGTTGATCAGGGTTTAAGCCTCAGCACCACCAAAGCTCCACTGTGGGGCAATTGAGCAAAGACCCTAACCCTCCCTGCTACAGGGGCACTGTGTCATAGCTGCCCCTGTGCTCTGACCCCAACTTCCCTCAGCTGGGATATGCAAAGCAAAGAATTCCACTGTGCTGTAATATATGTGTGGCGATAATAAAAGCTTCTTGCCCTCAGTTCTTCTTCTTCTTCAGTCAGAGGGAAGTTGGCAAGATTCCATGAATTTGTATCCTCCAGGATCAAGGATCCTTCCCTCCCTGGATAGACCTCGTTAAGGGAACAAAGGCAGTTTATGGGAGATAATGGGAGGTGTAAGAAATAAGGGAGCCTTTTAGGATGTAACAATATCGTCTCCAGCGCAGTTCTGTCCCAATAATATTATGCACAAAACAATTTCTAGTCACAAACAACTTCTAGTCACGCATACAGAAGGTCAGAACCTCACCAACAACTTCTCCTCGTAAACATTACACATTGTATTATCCAGTACACACAATCAATCAAGAATATGAGTGCATTCATACGGCTAAGCTCGATCAGGTATAATCTTTCATCAGTGTATCATTACAAGCATTAAAAGTATAAAAACAGAAATGTAAACATCATAATGAAACTTCAGAAGATCACGAATAAGCGGAAATCAGTGGAAAGAGCATTCTTTCTTTTTCTCATATTAGAAAAATGCCAATAGCAAAAAAGCACAAGAAAAGAAATGAAAAGAAATTAAATTAATTCCATTTTTCTGCTTTTGGGCTTCTGCTTGATGATGTAACTGAAATAAACAAAGCTAAAGAATATCTAGAGTATATAGAATAAGACGTATTAGATCAATGCGAATTATGTTGCCATGGCAACTGTAATCATAATATGATTGACTATGCATGTCACCATAATATAAGATTGCCTTCTACTCGCTGGTGTTGTCTGTTTTTTAGTGCCTGAAGACCAGCACAGAGACGATGAACTCTGCACATCTGTACATGTCAATTATTTAGCAAACTAAACATTTTTTATTATTCAGCAAAACTGTCCCTAAAAATTCCATTTATTAAATCATTTATCATGTTCCAGTGTATAGTATATCAGTATGTCTCAGCTGTATTTTCTTTTTTGTTACTAATATTGTAGAGGAATATTCTGACACTTATGATTATTTGTCAGTTTAAATGAATAAAAAAAAGTGATTTAATGAAACATAATAAATAAATAAATAAATAGATAGATAGATAGATAGATAGATAGATAGATAGATAGATAGATAGATAGATAGATAAATAGATAGATAGATAAAATGATTTATGTTTCTATAATCACTTTTTCTCTATTGAGATGCCTACTTGTAAAAATCATACAGCAGATTGTCAGACTTAGTAATTATCATTTTCTCACATTTCACCCAGAATAAGTTTCTGCAGTGCTTCTTGATGTCATGTAACATTTAGTTTTTAGTTTAAAAAATTAAAGCTGTGAAAATAAGGTGACTTTACTGACCTCCAGTTAAGCAGATATAAAAAATAACACTAAGATTATTGGAATTCAGGTGCCTCTATCCACCTCTGCTGCTGACAGATTAAAACATTTTCTTACATTTCCACTGTGAAGGTCAGCAGTTTTTAAAGTTTTCCAGGACTAGAAAAATAACATAATAATAAAATAGAAAGTTTAAAGAACTGACAGACATCGATTTATGACCTGCCAATATCTTGAGTGAGAAATCTGCAACGTCAGCACAGGTGCTGGAAAGAAAAGAAAACAGCTTTGAAAAGTCTGATGTTGTGATCAGAATGATAACAGGAGGAGAAGTGAAGCAGAAACCAGGGATGGACCCTAGACATGTTATTAACACTTAAGACATATTATTAACCTAAATGATTTGCATATTAATCTTTATCATTTACATGTAATTTTCAGATTATATTTCACTGATGAAATTTGCACTTGAATTGAGTTAAACTTCTTTCCTTGACCTAGTGATCTATTTCCTCTTTGGTTAATGGTTTTGATTACCTGCTAACAGTGCTGCCAGTGGTACTGCTGCATTAGACTAAAACTTAGAACATGGATTTTCTGATATCTGACTTCCTTTCCTTTCCTTTCCTTTCCTTTCCTTTACCTTCCTTTCCTTTTCTTATATTTCCTTTCATTATATTTCCTTTCCTTTCCTTTCCTTTCCTTTCCTTTCCTTTCCTTTCCTTTCCTTTCCTTTCCTTTCCTTTCATTATATTTCCTTTCCTTTCATTATATTTCCTTTCCTTTCCTTTCCTTTCCTGTCCTTTCCTGTCCTTTCCTTTCATTATATTTCCTTTCCTTCCCTTCCCTTCCCTTCCCACTGCAGGTTACATGCCCACCACTACTCACTGATTGATTAACTGCAGGTAAGTCTGAACTGAAGTGCTGAGGCCAAAGAGGCAAATTAAGGCCAAAGGTGTCAGCTTTGTACTGACACAGTTAGGGGAAGAGAGAAAGACTTGAAAAGGTCGCATTTTATTTAAGAAACTTTGACTTTAACTTGGCAGCTGTGCCTCAGGAGACGATGTAAAGTGCAAAGTGTTTTCTCTCCTCGGAGTTCATTCTCTCCTCTGACCGTCCATTCTGAAAAAAAAAACACACTAACCAAGAAAGTCACATTACTGATGGACCAGACCCTGATGGTCTTGTTGTTGAGCTGTATTTGATTGACGCAAAGCATGAAGGTCAGACCTGTTCTCTGTGGAGTAATGCCACCATTTTAGGATGTTGTGGATCTGATAATACAGAATAGTGTGGAAGTAACTGCTGGCTGCACTCAGGTCTTAGTTAATCCTTTGCTCTAACTGTGGTTTAAAGGCCACTATTCGCTAAGATAGATGGCTTCCTAAGAGCTGAAAGGAACAATATCCTCCATCTTTTATTGTACAATGGCCTTTTTCTCCCCTGGAACTTAACAGTCCTTTATATATCTTGTCTTTTTTCTTGACTGAAGTACACAGAGCTGCCAGTTCATTGAGTACTCCTGAACCTACCTCACATCTCAGCGTATTTTTTTCAAACTAAAGCATAATATTTATTTTCTAATACGAATTATTCAGTAAGACATACAGTACATTTACAATTCTAGCATTTGGCAGACATCCTTCTCCAGAGCGACTTACAATTTTATCTCATTTTATACAACTGAGCAATTAAGGGTTTAGGGCCTTGCTAAGAGTCCCAGCCGTGGCAGCGTGGTAGAACTGGGGTTCAAACTCTCAACCTTTTCATCAGTAGTCCAATGCTGAAGCACTAAGCTACCACATCCCACAGTGACACTAATAAGTGTGTAGTTATGAGAAAGTTTGATGCCGACAATTGTATGCTACCAAGAAGAATTGATAGAGTATCCGGTGTAAAACATGAGCCAAATCAAAACATGCAAACCAAATGATCCGTTGTGGCGATCCCGAACAGGGAGCAGCAGAACAACAACAACAACAACAACAACAACAACATTTTGTGAGTCATGTGTATACATTCTTTTGGTCATATTTGAGAATAAAAAGTCTATTCCACTGACTTTTATTGGACCAGCCTGGAAATACGCCTCTACCTTCGAGCCAAATTTGAGTTCAATGCAAAGCATGAGCGCTTCATTTATCTGTATGACAGGAGTCAAATGTAAGGTCCATTAGGAAAACACATTCCTTAAAACTACACCTTCTCAGCTGGTGTAATTATTGTATGTAAAATAGAAAAGATATGTTTAAAGTTTTAGTGTGACAGAAGTGGCAGGGGTTTAACTGCGCCAATACATCATTACATCAGCACATCATTTTATACTTAATACCAGTTTTTGAAACTCATGATGATTAATGAGGCAATTTACATTAATCAGGCAGCACAAGCAGGCATTTTCTGTCCAAGGTGTTTCTAATTACGCTTATTAACCACCTTGTTAATGCGAGCTGACCGTAATCATTATAAGTCTTATTGCTCAGGTCTAAATTTTGGCTCAGATACAAGCCTTCTGTTTTTGACTCGCATTTGTCTTTGAATTTCATCAATATGAGCAGCGCTCTGCCCTGGAGGACGTACATGGGGATATTTTCAGAATAATGAATGTGCACGGTAGGCATCACAACCAAGAAGGAAAATCGTATTTGATAGTCAATCCATTCCTGCTGCAGCTATTAAATAAACAAACAAGATTTAATCAGAAAGATGATTAGATCTAGAAATGAGGATTAGGGAAGGTAAGCACTAAAATCTTGACCTACATGTCTCCTAATCTCCATCCAGCAAACAACCATGGAGTTAAAATTTAGAGAATGTACACTTCTCTATTGGTGTAGTTACCAATATGAAATCCCAAACCAATAATCTATGTAGGAAGTGTACACACTATGTAAAAACTGTTGATTTTGTAAAACAAACAAGCACTAGTAATGGAGACTTCTCCTTTTCCTTATAGTGCTCCACAAGAATTTGCTTACAGTGAGAGTGAGGTGAGAGGGCAAGTTCAGGCGAGTACACCGAGGGTGATCGGAGCATCTGGTCTCCTGTACTTCCTATGACCAGCATTCTCTCTCTTTCGCTTTCTCTTTCTGTTTCCCTCTCTTTCTATAAATATATTAACAACCTGACAAGCTTGTCAAATGACCAATCACATGAAACACATTCGCATTCACAAGCTCCAAACACCCCAGATTTTTAACAGATTGTTTTTTCCATTGTGTTCAGCTCTAGGTAATTAGCATTTGTTACTAAATCTTGCAATAGGGCCTTCTGGAGGTCCAGCAGCAGGATCCCACACTTTTGTTGCCGTGGCCTGTGTTTGATTCCCAGGCAGGGAGCTAACCTAGCCATTGAAGAATTAACTCTCAGTGCCGGTCCCAAGCCAGGATAAAATGGGACGGTTGTGTCAGGAAGGGCAGCTGAAGTAAAACCTGTGCCAAATTGAAAACATTCGGACCAAATGATCCGCTGTGGCGACCCTGAATAGCGAGCAGCCAAAAGAACAACAACAGAAGAAGATAAAGTTAGATTCATTTCTTTAAATTAATACACTTGATATGCTAAGCTGTTAATACTTTATCTTAGTTATGATGTCCAGTCAAGACTGGACAGTATTTTTTTTACCAGTAGGCTAGCAAATTTATTTATTTGGCCTGTTTATTTTCCAGCATATGTTTTTGCCTTTCCGTCTTTACAGATCATCTGGTCCTTTGGCTGCTTGCTCATTCTGATCTTTGCCTTGCCCTTTTAGACTGTTTCTACTGGCTGGTTTCTATAAAACCTTGCACTTGCAACCGAACCAGCTTGTATCTACCACAAACAAAGCTTTTTTTTTTTTTTTTTTTTGTAATATAACTGATATGGTGCCAAGGATTCTGTAGAAGAAGAGCAGACAGTAAAATATGAAACAAACAAACAAAGAAATTCATTCTTTTCATTATGGTCCCATATTTCATCTAGAACAGAATATTAATCCAAACTTTTAATCCTGTAGATGTTTTCAGATGTGGATCATTATTGAGTCAGGTATATGTTGAGATGAGCATGCTGGCAGGACAGCACGTGGCCATAGTGCAGTTTAGGGTTCGCTAATGGCTCACAGTTTGTCATGTCACTGCTGAAGGCTGTAATGAGCAGGAAATGTTCATTCATAAACACTGCTCCATGGTACATGACTGCTCATTAATAGTGTGTAATGAGTGTGATGATGGATTAATGGGAACACAGCGACCCTGTGCTCTGAACAACTGGACAGCTGGTGGAGCTGCTAACGTGCTACAGCTTTTACATTCCCTTATTCTTGCTAGCAGGTAAAATTTTGAAATTTGATATCATGGAAAAAACTATAGTGTGGGTGTATCATCTCAAAAATGTCACAAATCCTACCCTTTAACCTTTATCTTTAGTTAGCAAGCACAGTGTACACAAGAAGTCACATTAGCACTTAAATTACATACAGTCGAACCTTGGCATATGAATTTAATTGGTTCTGGAGGTGAGTTCTTAAGGCAAAAATTTGTTTTGCAAAACAAATTTTCCATAAGAAATAATGTAAATGTAGATAATCCGCTCCAGCCGCCCAAAAATATTACCAGGATGACCAATAGGAAGCGTATGTAAACTGTATGGCTGCTTACAAAGAACTGGCCCAAGCCAAGCATTCCATGTCAATGGTCCTCACAACCATAGAACAGAACACCCACGCCACCGATCTGTCAACAAAAAAAAAAAAACATCCAAAAAATCACTTAGCTTTTGAACGCATGCCGAAGGCAAAGTTGGTATCGTGGGTTGACTCTTTCCAAACAGCTTTTGCTAACTGAAAAAAAAATGAGTAAAATTTGTAATCTTGCTCCAGTTGGCTTCGCTTGGCTTTCCACTGACGCAAACAAGTTTTGAATGGCTCCCAGGCATACACGCAACTTAGCTGATGATCGCTTCAGTTCAGTTCATTCATATGCTGAAAAAGCTTCATATGTCGATGTAAATTTCTTTCAAAATTTCAATTCTTCAGGCAAAAATTTGCAAGGGAGGGCATTCGTATGCTGAGGTTCCACTGTAGCTAAATCAAACAACTTCATTACCCTGTTTTTCTATTTTTTAAACCTGAGAATAGGAATTTGTTCAAATAATCATCTCCTTTATTTGTCCCTTCTCCTAATTATGTTCAACTGTTTCACTTGATTGACTGCATTTTCGTTAATCCATAAGTCAACAAAACTAGCAGGTGAATTAAAAATGAAATGTTATAGCAACAGCAATCTTTCCTATATAGAAAAGCTTACAGCTTTATGTCTTATAATAACAAAGCACTGAAAACTTGTCTACCATGTCTACAATATCGTCTGGAACCTAACAACAAACATAAAAATAATCAAGACCTCCTGGCCAATCAGAATCCAGAATTCAATAGGGTTGTGAATCAGTGCTTTCAAGATATGGAAATATAAATGACTGTGAAATTATGTTAACAGAGATTGGCTGAAATTGAAAGTGAGAGATAGAAAAGGAAGCGAAAGGACATCTAATGGGCTTGTAAATGTAATTTGTTCATGCGGGTTTAAATCAATTTCCAAATCAACAGGATGAAAAGATCAGACACACTCTCTGATCATCTTCAGTGTGCTGCTGAAAGTAATACTCTTGCCTTTTATTGTTAAAACACCATTCTGGGTCTTGATTGCTGTATTACAATAAATAATCAATCCTATCAAGGCTACTTATCTACAGTAATTATTCATTTAGTGAGTTCCCTGATGCATCGCCTGGGTGCTGGAGGAATCAGATGTGTGTGAAAGACTGTAGAGAATGAGGCCATTTTGTCTTTATTTGTATTCCAGACCAGAGGTTTTCAACCTTTTACAACTTCTGACTCACAACCACAAAATCTCCCATGGCTCACAGCAGGTAGGAAACGATGTGGCCATAAAAAATACAATTACAGTCAAAACACGATGCATGACATTGGCAGTATGAGAAGCTGCAAAATGGTGTCAGGAAGACCTTACATTAAGCCTACAAAGGGCTGACCAGTTAATTGTATGGAAACTGTGGAAAAAATTAATCTGATGATGATCTTTTAAAAATCTGCTATAGCTGACCTCAACGCCACATTGAAAAGAGTAGCTCAGTCGAGCTGGACTTAAATTAAAGAAGACAAATTATGCAGGTTGGATGAATGCAGATAGAAGGTTTATTGCAAACAGTGCTGCTTACAATAATTGATATGCTCTAATGAACATCCCAACAACCTCTGAACCAAAGCCGCCAGTACATTGTCCTTTTATTCTTTTCTCTTTTTCTCTCTCTAAACCAAAACCCTGATACTACTCATGTTGTCGTCTCATGTTTGCCACACAAACACAAACAAAATACATTCTATATTTCAAGAATGTCTTGAAACCAAAGACCAGAATAAGGGTCAAACACCATGGCAAACAATGGAAATAATAACCGCTCTGAATGCAGGATATCTGTCAATACTACATGTCATCTTTTGGTGTGAGAATGGTAAAAAATACTGACACCCGGAAGTGAAATGTGCACTCAGGATGTGTCAATATTCCAGTGATGGCTCCCTCTGACAGATTGGAGGGGGAACTGCAAGTGGTTCTGTTATAGAATCCCCCCTCCTAGAAACACCTGCTGGTGTTCTTCTCCTTCTACTTGGTTGCCCCCAGGGTCTTGGAGGTGGGCGATCTGGGTGTGGACGATGGAACTTAACTGTGATCTTCAGGGTCCTGGTGAATCCACTAGGGCAGAGAGCCAGTGGGTGCCCTGAATGAGTACTGGGAGCTGTGACTGTGACTGGGAGCTGCAGGTGGTTCTGTTACAAATATACTGTTGAGAAAACACCAGTCCATCTCAGGGCATCATTCACACTCACCCAAGTGTGTAGCTCAGTGGTTACGGTGGCTGACTACAAATTCCAGGACCATCCCAGCAATTCCTGGACCCCTAACCTTCAATTGCTCTGTTGTGAGATGAATGAGATAAATAAGATAAATGTGCATTGCTCTTGGTAAGGGTGTCTGTCCAAATGCTGTAAATGCCTCCATTTTTTCCATTTTTGCCTCCATGTTAGAGTCTATCCCACAAACTCAGGGCTTAAAGTGTGGGATACCCTGGACAGGGTGCCGACCCAACACTCACACACCCTTTCATACAGTATGGACAATACAGAGGGGCGAAACGGAGAAACTTAAGGAAACCCCTGAAGTTCAGAGAAAACACACACACATACAGGAAAGTGGCAGGTGTCAAACCCCCAACCCTGGAAATACGAGTTGAATGTATTAACCACTAAGCCATCATGCCCCCTGCACATAAGTTGTCAGTTAAGTTAAGCTGTCTTTATTTGTCACATAAACATTACTGCGAAATTCTTTCTTCGCATATCCCATCCTTGGAGGCTTGGGGTCAGAGCACAGGGTCAGCCATGATGTGGCACCCCTGGATCAGGGTGGGTTGGGGGCCTTGCTCAAGGGCCCAACGGTGGCAGCTTGGCAATGCTGGGGCTCAAACCCCGATCTTCTGGTCAACGACCCAGAGCCTTAATCGCTTGACCACCGCCCCCATTACATACATACACACACTCTCTACTGGCAAGTCTTTGGGAGGTGGGAGAAAACTGGTGAACCCAGATGAAATCCACAAAGACACAACTGAAAGAAACTGACACGACAGTAACCTAACCTCAGGATCAGACCTCAGGGTTATCAGAAGTAATTCCAATTAAACCCCAACCAGCTATGTGTGAGTGTGGTAGTTCGGGAAAGTCTGTGTAGTCATTTAGCAGAAAAAAAAACAAGAAAGAAAAAAAATTTTGGCCAAAGTTTTGTGGGAAAAAAATGGATTTACTTTTTACCCTTGTTGTTTTTATATAGACTTTGTCGATTAAGGAGGCACTCTGTCTGCAGATGTCTAAAACCTTGCTAGTTGATTTTGAGTTTCTCACTTCTGCTCTGATCAAGTTGTTGCAGAGCTAAAAGCCGTAGCAAGCCAGACATAAGTCTAATCAATGCAGCTTATTATCAGATCTAGGCTGTCAAAATGCTGGCTGTCAGTGATCCCCCTGTGCCATGTTCAGAATGATGAAAAATGCTAGAAGTTAAAGGTTGAGGTACACGCAACAGAGAAGCACATTTCAGTTCACGCAAGCCTCTAGCTTTCACTACATTATATATAAACACCCTTACCTGCAGTTCTCCAGAGGTCTCCAGTATATGGATGAGTAAAATAGTTGACAGAATGTCGTAGCCTCTCTGTGTGCTAACTCAGCACCGCGGTGTCTCTCTATGTCCCAGTGGAGGAGGAAAATCAATTGCTTTCAATCTTTCTCATGCTTATCACGTAGAAAGTGGAACGTTAGATCGTCCCCCATGTGCCATCCAATTGGTTTTGATGGACAGATAGGCAGATCCATAAGTTTCAAAGATTCTGTAAGAGTAAAGAAAAAAGACAGAGAGAGAGAGAGAATACACATCGATCCTGATTGCTGATGTGAATGTTGATGTGTTGTGTGATGAGCCTGATTTTCTCCCCATCAGCACAATGTGCTTTTGGTTGACCTCCTGTAAACGGTGTGATTTTTGTTTTTCAACATGGTGCAGCTCGTCGCTTTGCTCCTGCACTCATTAAACTCATTACAGCATCTCATACATGATTAAACTGACATCATCAGCAACTCGAACTCTTTATCTCCATCACTTCGAAATTCTGTTTTACTCCATTTACATCCTCATTCACTCTTTTTCTTTTATATTTATACATTCTCTTTCTAATCTTTTATCACTTTTTAGGTCTATATATTATGATTATGACTTCTTTCTTTTTCTTTCTTTCTTTCTTTCTTTCTTTCTTTCTTTCTTTCTTTCTTTCTTTCTTTCTTTTTTTATTTTTTTGACCTTGTTTTATGGAGGAGCGGAGGAGCGGGTGTGTTTTGGTAAACCTCACAGCTTAACGTCCCCAGTGATCCGAGGGCAGAGGTCAGACAAAATGTAATACTTGACTGGTTCTGCTCAACTTGTCCCACCATCTCTCTGGGTAAGAGATAGGTATACATCTAAACTCTTCTCTGTTCTGGTACTGAGGTGGTGGAATGAACTAATCTGAACAGCTGAGTCACTGGCCATCTTCAAACGACGGATGAAGATCTACCTCTTCCGAAACACTAAAAGTAGCTCTAATTTTCCCTGTTTGTTTTATGTATTGTTGTATGTTATAAAAAACACAGATATGTTCCTCCCAACACAGTTGTTAGGCTGATGGTATCCTAAGTCTGTCACCTATTGAATCAGTCTTAATGTATCCATTGATAGAAACCTCAAAGCACTTTTGTATGTTGCTCTGGATAAGGGAGTCTGCCAAATGCCAGTAATGTAAATGTAATACTAAAGATGTTTATGAAAGGTACAAAAAAGGACAAAGTGTACCATGACTAATTTATGGATACTGGGTCCCGCTCCTGGACCCAGACCTGTGGATTGTGTCCACAAGTGACTGTGTGGAGACATATTGTGGACTCACCATGTACAAGATGAAAGATGGGTTGTGAATGATTGTGAATGTGGAATGTCTCTCCGGTGATGAGGAAAGAGCATGAATATGGAAGGCTATTAACTCCAGTTGTTCCAGTGCCTAACTTTTTGATCTCTCTCCCAATCCAGAATTCCCACTGGGTGATGAAATACTCATCAATTCCAGGCTAAGGGCCTTACAGTTGGAGTTTTCCCCAATGGACAAGATGGTTGTCTTTATAGCAGTTCTTCTATTTATTCAATGTCCTTGGGGAAGGTGCTCGAGTGGGCATCTTCTGTATACTCCACAGAGCCACTGGCATCTTCACTGCTCATGAAGGGAAGGATGCAGATACTTAGAAGTTCAAGAAGGTGGCTCTCCAAGTGATGCTCGTGGAAGGCTCTCATCAGTCAATTTGCAGAAGCATTAGATGAAAGCCTTTAGGTGTCTCCAATGATGTTCTGGAAAATATATCAGTGCCTCAGAAGGGGCAGAAAAGACCATGCATAAGCTCTGCTAAGTAATTGTACAAGCATTGACCTTTACTGGAGATGATGTTGAGCAATATAAGTAGCACTTTAAGAAGAAGAAAAAGCCTTCATTTATCACATATAAATTACAGCATAGTGGAATTCTTTTATCGCATGTCTCAGCTTGCTGGAAAGTTGAGGTCAGATTGCAGGGTCAGCTATGATACAGTGCTTCTGGAGTAGAGAGTGTTAAGGGCCTTGCTCAAGGACCCAGCAGTGGCAGCTTGGCTGTGCTAATGTTGGGCATGCCTTATCATGTTGGAAATGCTTTCCTTTCAGGAATCAGTGCTAGAAATATCTGGTGTTGCTCAAGATGTTCTAAGTAGGTTGTTGTTATCATACCTCTGCAACCATTTCAAGTTTAAGATGCTAGACTACTGATGGGAAAGTTGTGAGTTCACGTTACAGCCTTGCCAAACTGCCACTGCTGGACCCTTAAGCCAGACCCTTAACTATTGCTGCTCCTGGGGCACCATATAAAGGCTGTTCAACTGTTCAATCATAAACATAGCACACTGGGGGAACTTGTAGCTTAATAGTTAAGATGTTGGACTACTGATTTGAAGGTTATGTATCTCAGGACCACCAAGCTGCCACTGCTGGGCCTTGAGCGAGACCCTCAACCACTCTTCTGCTCAGCTGTACAAATAAGATAAATGTAAGTCACTCTGAATAAAAGTGCCAAATGATGTAAATGTAAATGTGAATTTAGAGCATTTCTCAACAACTGTTCAGATTGGTATCGTATTTAATACTGCTCCTCAAGACAGTGAGTGCCACAAAAGAAAATCTCACTCGTGTTCAAGGTCAGAATCTTAAATAACTGAAAAGGTTTGAATTCTCATGTGCACTCTCTCTGTCTCTTTTTCTCTCTGATTCTATCATTTTGAGAGTCTCCGTTCTTGACACCTGGTATCTCTTCATATACCACAGAAAATCGAGACCTGGATATTTCTCCTGCACATGTGTATACACACACACACACACACACACACACACACACACACACACACACACACACACAGCTGCTATGCATCAGCAATCACGACTGCATTCAGACAACATAAAAGGCCTCATCATCATCACCATCATCATCATCATCATCAACAGAAGCATGTGTGCATTATTTACAGCTAGCTGCGAAACCAGACCAGTAATTTTTCTCATTTAAGACAGCCATAGCAAAGTTACTGTTGCTGTACATATGACTGCAAGAGAGGTCAGTTTTTACTCCATCATATCACTCAAATTACCAACCCATAAAACTGAATCAGAATTAAAGCGAGTGAGTCGATCTGGTCCTGAACTCACACCTCTGTATGTTTCGCATCTTCATGGACAATCTCAAGCGTTTATACCAGACTACAAGGTTTGTACAGTCTGACACATCCGATCTAATCTGCGTTGCAAACAGTCATTAGCACTGCACTCACGCTCTCTTCTACACTCGTTTTGCACAGGCTTTTGGAAGGAACAGATGCTCCGCAAATCACTTCTACATGATTAAAGGGGTGGTGTTTTGATGGGTAGATCACGTAGGTGGTTCTGTTAATTCATTTGTTTATTCAAAGCCACAAGTCCAACAATATTAAGACCTCAGTTGGCTCTCTATGGAAAATAGACAATTAGTTTATTTAGCCAAGTAGGATATCAATTGCAAGGGATTTTAGATGCCAGGTGCTCAGATTGGCACAATAATCAGTAAGATTAGTAAAGCTAATTAAAAAAAACCCCCAAACAAACACAGTGCAGTATTCTGAAATGTTAGTATCTACTAACATCTAAGTGTTTTGTGTAAAAAAGTAACACTGGATTTAAAACTAGGGTTCAGAACCTTACATAAAATCTATACAATCCTATATATGGCATTGTGATAAAATATGAGATACTGAGCTACAAAATCAGTAAACATAACCAAATGGAGAAAGAAAAAATATATATATCTTAATGTCAACAGTATGGACAGAGATGCCTATAGCTTTAACAAAAAAAAGAAAGAAAAAAAAAAGTAAGATATCGTAAATGAAATGTTCCTTTAATTTGACTTTGGTGTCACCTTAACCCTGTTTTGGCTCAAGTCCAAAGTCTAATAACATTCTTATAAATATATTCAAATGTTTATTTACATTATGTATAAGGGAAGGGAGGGAACGTGCCACATGACAGAAAAAAAGGAAATAAATGACGTGCTGCTGTTCTTAATAAATTGATTGATTCCTAAGAGGAAAGAAGTTATATTGTTGGACATTTTAGCTCTAATATATGAAAACAATTTCTTTTCTTTCAACTCTACACAAATTAACAAATTAATGAGACCCCTCTTTCATGAAAAATGGATGTGTACAAATGAAGTAAACATTACTGGCTGGATTTTGTTGCATTTTATTAATAAAGTTGGGGAAAAAAACTATAAAAACACTAACCCCATGTGTATCTCAAACCTTTGTAATGTTTCATACAATTTGAGACAAAGTGTTTGGGGGAAACAGGACAGATGATGATCACAGAATGGGAGCGAAAGTAGTGGTGCCTATCAATATTCATATGTTTTTTTGTTTGTTTGTTTGTTTTACAATATCTTTATGATTCAAACGATGGGATTAAACCCAGATGGCGACTCATCAGTGGTGTATTAGCCGCTCCTTTCATGCATGCTAATGAAAGCAAAAGAGCTGTATTCTTTACACGCTGACAAACAGATAATGTTAAAATCTTGTATTACACTGATTCCAGCATTTTGCTCCACTTCTTCCTGTTCGATAAGCTGTGGTGTTAGACATGTCAAGAGTTTGCTGAGCTCGTGTAATGTCATGGCCTCAGGATAGTCTGTAAAAAGATAATACCTGTTGCTACTTGAAGTGCATAATTGAAGGAAAAGGTGAGAGGAGTTACATAAATTCTGCAAGGAAATGGAATAAAGGTTTGTGTTCGAAATCATGTGTATGAAATCAACACTGAAATCCAAAATATTTGTCTATTGCAAGAACGTATAAAAACCAGGTCATGGGTTAAATTCATTTTTTTCTGAAAGGAACAGTTGTGATGAACGAATGAATAAATGAATGAATGAATACAGATATGTTCAATTCCATTTGAATTTATTTTACAGAGAGAGAGAGAGAGAGCAAGAGCGAGAGAGAGAGACTACTTTCCATTTACATGTTTGCATTAAACAGACAAATAGATTAATAAAATAATTTAACCAACAAATATAAAATAAAAATATGATCAGGAATGTACTCCTCATATAAATACCAGGCTTAAATGCTGTATTGTTTGGCAGTACATGTGTAAAAAAAAGGTATTAAGAGGACTCCCTACGACTATGACTCCCATCAGCAGATCACATGATCACGATACACACCACATGACTGTTTACATTAATGACTGTGTAGCCTACCCTACTGTACATCCTTTCTGTACAGAAGCCAAAGGAATAGTGTGGCTTAATTCCCCATAATGCAACAGGAATGGAACGGAAGACCTGTTTGTCAAAAAAAAATAAAAATGTCGGAATTCAACATTTCAGCTCTTTCAGCCAAATGATGTGGTTAAACTGCATCTGTTTTTAATACAACTGAGTAATTTGTAAACTTTTTGAAGGGTTAGACAAGAAAAAAAAAAGTTTTTGATCATGTTTTTGATTATGACATCATAGGTCACTTGCCGATGCTGACATGGTGGATGCAGTATGTTCAGATTGTATTCATACTACACACAGGTACTGATCAATATGTCCAGTACTGTATCAGCAGCTGAGTAGTAGGTACCGAATCAAACGCAAAAGGTACTGAACCAAATGCAGTAGGTACTGAATCAAATACAGACGGTACGGAATCGGATGCAGTAGGTACCGATTCAAATGCAGTAGGTACTGAATCAAATGCAGTAGGTATTGAACCGAATACAGTAGGTACTGAATCAAATGCCGTAGGTACTTAATCAAATGAAGTAAGTACTAAATCAAATGCAGTAGGTGCTGAATCAAATGCAGTAGGTACTGAATCAAATGCAGTAGATACTGAATCAAATGCAGTAGCTAGAGAACCAAATGCTGTATGTACTGAATCAAATGAAGTAAGTACTAAATCAAATGCAGTAGGTGCTGAATCAAATGAAGTAAGTACTAAATCAAATGCAGTAGGTGCTGAATCAAATGAAGTAAGTACTAAATCAAATGCAGTAGGTGCTGAATCATATGCAGTAGGCACAGAATCAAATACAGTAGGTACTGAATCAAATGCAGTAGGTGCTGAATCAAATGCAGTAGGTACAGAACCAACAGTACACCATTTCAGACACATGGAATATCTAGCTTTTAAGCTTTACCAAATATTTTAAATGATTAAAAATGCAGTGCAGTAACCATAATTATTATAAACAAATACAGATCCTCCAGTGTATTTTATCCATATTCAACAGATTTTGTGACTTAAACTTTGCTGAAAAGCACCAGACAGATTTACACACATTTTATATTTATATATTAGGGAAAATTTTCTTCTCGTCTTCATGCAGAGAATAAGTGCACTAAAGAGCATAGCACTTTTTTTTCTCCTTTTTGTCTTTTCCCAGAAAGCAAACAGCAAAATGTTGTGTGATTGAATTGATTTATTTTTATTTAATAAAATGTTTTTTCCCTCCCTTAATTAATTCTCTCACAGCTTCTGTAACACGTTTCAACAGCAACATGTTTTTATTTTTGTTCCAAAATTCAAAAAAAATGTTTGTATTCATGTGTATTATGAATGAAATCAGGGTTTCAAAGTGCTCTGTTAATACGCTGTATGAACAAACCCTGACACCTTCCGTCTGTTACATGCTTAATTAAAAACAAGCTTTTCCTTTAATTAGCTGCCGTAGTGTTCGGAGGTTCTTGTTAATGACGATGCTATCAAAGGATTTCATGCAGATACGAAGCAAATAAATGAAATACGAACGAACAAGGGAAAAAATACAACCTCCTTTTTTTTCAAAGCTAATTATGAGAAGGTCCAAAATGAAGATGACCTGCTGAAGTGGGATTACTTTTAGAAACATGGTGAAAGCAAAGTAAAGTGGTGTACAATCATGCAGAAAATGCAGCGTGATGCAAGAATTAATATTGTAGAGCAATAGGGAAGGAATAAACCATGTATGGGCATGCTGCTATGGAAAAATAATCAACGATGGGGTGATGTGATGAAGCAGATGTTACTGTTATAACCATAAAATTTTCCTTTAACCAGAAGCAGAGCCTAAAATTTAATTAAATTAAATTTAATTAAATTTAATTAAATTTAATTTAATTTAATTTAATTTAATTTAATTTAATTTAATTTAATTTAATTTAATTTAATTTAATTTAATTTTTAATCAAAGCAATTTAGCAACAATTGCAATATGTTTTTAATTAAATAACTACGCAGCATTTTTTATCCATTTACATGCTATGGAATGCTTGTGAAACAATTCAATTTAATTTTAACAATGGACTTTTTTCACAAAACAGATTTATTGGGAATGTATATAATTCATAATAAAATATATAATGCTAATTTTTATGTAGATTTAGCAAGAAACAAGGATAACTGATATTGTTGTATGTTATAGTAGCTGTGTGAGCAAAATTGTCATGATTTATTTTCACGTCAGTCACAATCTGCTAATTACTGATCACACACACACATACACACACACACACACACACACACACACACAGACACACCTGTCTAACAATTACAAGTTCCCTGAGCTAACCCAGAGTTTCACACACACTTAGCAAAAAGTCGCACTCAGTTTGTCCAAAGTTACCCCTAGGAAGTTGCTTGTATCTCATCTCATGTGGTGAGAGTGTGGGCGTGGCCTGTCCAGTGACTATCTATATCTATAGAAATTTAATATAATATCTAATAATTTATAATAATAAATTAACGAATTTATCAAGGAAGTTTAAACCACTGTATTCGACATTATTCAGAATAAGAGACTTGTTAACATTATGATAATAGTTTGTAGTGTAGGATTTGATTTTGTACGTTATAACAAGCTTTGCCCTAATCTGGTGACACAGATCAGACAGCAGCATCATCGCTACCAGATCCAGTAACGACAGCAGCAACAACCTCCACTACTTCCTTCTGAGCTTTATTTCTGTTATGTAATGTCTGGAATGAGAGACTGTATATGCCAAAATATATATAGTAAATGGGAAGGAACTGCAGATAGGCAGGAAACTGAAGAAACATCAGACCACACGTGCCCTGGGATTGGTCCACGGAATCGTTCACATCAGTCGTTTGGATTTTGTTCTTTCCAGCATCGTGTTTAATAAAAATAAATAGAGTCGAATTGAGAAAATCTGCATTCCAGTCTCCTCTGCCTTGCTTAAGCATACGCAAGCTTTGTTATGTATAAATCCCAGTGAAATCCATTTCAGTTCCAGGTTTTAACACTGCAAAATGTAGTAAAAGTTTAAAAGGCGTGCATGGAAAACACCACCTTCAAGACCAGATTGATTTTCACTTCCTGTTCTATGTGTATAAATCCTTAACTCCCTAAATCCCTTTAATTTATTTATTTATTTATTTATTTATTTATTCATTTATTATTTAAGTCTCATGCCAAGTGGATTCGGGGTGAGATTTATTTATTTATTTATTTATTTATTTATTTATTTATTTATTTATTTATTTATTTATTCATTCATTCATTCATTCATTTATTTTTAGCTCCGACTCATTTTGCTGAAATGAAATGAAGTTCCGTAAAACTAATAACTCCATAAGCATGCAGCGCAGGAACCCTGTTCTTCTTAATTAGAAAATGTGCGCCCACATCGAAGCCACTGACTGTGTAATTAACTGAACAATTTCATGCAAAACAGCCACCTCTGATAAACAGAGGATATATATTCCTGTCGAGAGGTGAAGCTAAAGGCAAGAAGATAGGAGCAAGAGGTTTGTTTTTCACAACATGCATTATGCATCAGCGAGCTCCGAAACACTGAGAAGGAACCTACAGCCGATAACATTCTGCGTCGTTTCCTGCACGTCGCCCAAATCCTTCTGCTTCTGGAAGATGAAATTTTGCAGCAAGTAAATAATTGTGACCTTTACATCAGATGTATCTGTGGTAAAAATATCAAATGTCAAAGTTACATATGGAGATGGATATGATTTAGGGCATTGGGCTAATGGCACAAAAAGAGGATCTCGGATCTGAGGTTTAGATCATGCTGTGAGGAAAAACATGCTTTAAATATTGATAGGTTGTTTGTTCTTGCGTGGATGTATGCTCGTGTTCAAAAAGTTTCAGATTGTTCGGAAATTTTTGTCGTTTTTTTAATGAAAAACCTCATTTTATTCCTTTTAAAAACATACAAGAAGAAGATCTACTTTGTCGCATTTATTATTTCTCAGCAGCCACCAGTCCTCTCGTTATGTTGCTAATCCAAGCTAATCATTTCATAAAGCTAACTGATTGTTAGAGAACCTTCTGAAATTACGCTAGCACAGCCGAATACTTTTGTACTGATTTAAAGGAGCCTTCTTTAGGTTAGTTTAATATCTGGAGCATCGGGAGTTGTGGGTTTGTTTACACACTCATAATGACTAGATAGAAAGAACTTATCTCAACATGCTGTAAACTTCACAATTTCAGAATAATTACAATGTATGTTAATATAATACCATGTGCGATATCATATCATGTGCAATATTGTATTATGTGCAATATTTTCTTAGTTCCCTAGCACATGTTTTTGTACTTTTGTATACGTATTTGTATATATAGAATATTTCATTTATATTAATTTCTCTTGTGTAGTCTGAAGCATCTCTATCAAAAGAATTTCCTTCAGGGGTAATAAAGTTCTATCTTATCTTATCTTATCTTATCTTATCTTATCTTCATAGAGCAGCGTAAACTGGTTTAAACCAGAACAGAATAAGGAGTGGGAGGGAGGTGAAATTTCCAGGTGATCCCAGACTTTTGAATGGTAGTGTATGCATTATGATTACAGTGCTAGCAAGCAGAGAGGAGATTAGCACTAAGATTAAGGCATTATTGCCTGATGTAGTATATATTGCTAATGTTGATCACTAATGGCTGATGGTGAAGGTAAAATAGGATGAATGAACTACGTTACCCATCAGCCCCAGCATGTCACACGTACATACTACATGTGCTAATCACTCACACCTGGTCTGAGTTATGCCTATTTGGCACACCCATATAATCCATTGTGTTTCAATGTCTTACAAGCTGTTGTTGTCATTGTTGTTATTGTTGTCATTGCTGTCGTCATTGTCGTCATTTTTTTTGTAGTCATTGTTGCTTTTGTTGCTGTTGTTGCTATCATCATTGTCGTTGTTGTTGTTGTTGTCATTGCTGTCATCATTGTCATTGTTATTTTTGTTGTTGTCATTGTTGTTGTGGTTGCTGTCATCATTGTTGTTGTTTTTGTTGTGGTTGTTGTTGCTGTTTTTGTTGCTGTTGTCGTCATTGTCGTTGTTATTGTTGTTGTTGTTGTTGTTGTTGTCATTGTCATCGTTGTTGTCTTTGTTGTCATCATTGTCTTTGTTGTTGGTGTTGCTGTCATCATTGTCATTGTTGTTGATGCCATCATTGTTATTGTTGTTATTGTCATCTTTGTTGCTGTTATTGTCATTGCTGTCATCATTGTTGTTGATGGTGGTTTTGTTGTTGCTGTTGTCATCATTGTTGTTGTTGTTGTCGTTGTTGTTGCTGTCATTGTTGTTGTTGTTGTTGTTGTCATTATCATCATTGTTGTGGTTGTTGCTGTTGTGGTCATTGTTCTCGTCATCGTTGTTGTTGCCGTTATTGTTGTTGTTGTTGTACTTGCTGTCATCATTGTTGTTGTTGTCATTATCGTCATTGTTGTGGTTGTTGCTGTTGTGGTCATTGTTCTCGTCGCCGTTGTTGTTGCCGTTATTGTTGTTGTACTTGCTGTCATCATTGTTGTTGTTGTCATTATCGTCATTGTTGTGGTTGTTGCTGTTGTGGTCATTGTTCTCGTCGCTGTTGTTGTTGCCGTTATTGTTGTTGTACTTGCTGTCATCATTGTTGTTGTTGTCATTGTCGTCATTGTTGTCATCGTTGTTGTCGTCGTCGTTGTTGTTGTCGCCATCATTCTTTTCATTGTCATTGTTGCTGTGATTGTCATCATCGTTGTTGTTGTCGTCATTGTTGTTGGTGTTCCTGTTGCCATTGTTGTTGCCATCATTGTTGTTGTTGTTGTTGTTGTCACCGTTGTTGTTTTCTTGTTGTTGTTGTCATACATGTCACTGCTGACACCGCTAGCATCGTTGTTGTTGCCACTGCTGTTGTTGCTGTCATTGTTGTGCCATGTCGCTGCCATGTTGTGTTTGTCATGTGAGCAGTTTATTAGGAACAGTTCAAGCAGTATATATCCAAAACATAACAAAATGTCAGAATACATAAAGAAGCAGAAGTCATGTGATCAGGTAAAGTCTGAATAGCAATACTGACATGTAAGAGAAACGACCAATGATGAGACACGAGTAGAGACATGACAGGAACCAAAACAAACCTGTGAACAAAACAGACGAGTGAAAATACTGAAGCAAGGAGGAGACGCGTGACCTCGACATGGCAGCTGGAAGGATTTGTTTCCGTCTATACTTTTCTGATCCCATTATTTTCATTATCATCTTTTAAAAAATTTTTATGGAAAGAATATTGTTCCAGGATAAACATGTCAACCAGAGACTGGAGTAAAGCTGACCTGCTGAATGGGCAATTTTTTAAATCTCAGACAGATTTTTTTCTGTCACACTTTTTTTTATATATCAGCACTAAAAGTGCAAGTTCTAATTATTTTGTTTTGATTAGATTAAGCACTTTGATTAAAGCACCCAAATATTGGTAGTTATGATGATTGATTATCACATGAAATGAAGTTTATTGTATCAAATATTGTCCAGTTTTGCATATTTTTAGGCTGCAGACTTCCTACTTCACAGCTCCAGAGTCTCCAGTTCTATCCTCAGCTTGGGTTATTGACTCTGTGGAGTTTCTCGTGTTCTCCTCATCTTCACGAAGGTTCCTTCTGGGTTCTTGGGTTTTCCTCTCACCTCAGAAAACATGCAGGTTGTCACTAAATAGTTTCTAGGTCTTTTCCCAGGATATTTCCTGGATTCACCTGCTCAGGATAAATCACAACAAAAAATGATTCCAGTCTTTCTTTCTTTCTGTTTTATTGTCTAAATATATTCTGATTATATTTCAGTTTATTTTTAGCAGGCATCCCTCATTCTAATCCACGACCGTTCCATCATGGTTGATGTATTAAACCGGTCGATCCAAACTGCAGGAAATTCAACCGCATGTCTCCGTGAAGCCTGCTTTGATTTGTCTTCAGGCTGCGTGGCCTGATATGAAATTTCCTCATTCTGTTCTCACTCCATCAGGCTTATCTTTAAAATAATATTTATTGTCTGGGTTTCACTCATTTCTGATGCTTCAGGCATGTTTTCTCATTCAACACACACACACACACACAAAAGGCCTGTCTGCTCCTTGAAGCTGCCTGAGTGAACACTCTTCACTGCTGCTGCTTTCCTCCAGTGAAAACGTTTTATAAATATCTAAATAACTAAATATCAAAATCAGTGAGATTATAATAATGATAAATGTCTCTGTAGTCTACAGTACATCCTTCTTTTTTCTAAAATGTGGCTGGATATGATGCTGATGATGATGCAGATGATGATGATGATTATTATTATATTATATATATATATATATATATATTTTATCTCATTTACAGAAGAATAACATCTGATCTAATTAAATAAGCATATTGATATTGTTTGGGGTGGGGCTTAATGGCTAGCATGTATGCCTCACTTCTAGGGTTGGGGTTCGATTCCTGTCTCTGTTCTGTGTATGTGTGTGTGTGTGTGTGTGTGTGTGTGTGTGTGTGTGTGAGAGTATGTAGTGGAGTTTGTTTGTTCACCCTGATTTCCTCGGGGTTCTCCGGTTTCCTCCCCCATTACAATCCATAGTGTCTGAACCGGTGTGTGAGTGTGTGATTGATGATAGGAATAGACCAAAGGTTCCCTTTGACCCTGCGCATGATAAGTGCTTATGAAAATGGTACAGTAAATGAATGAATAGATCAAAGAAGCTTTTGAAAAAGAAAAAAAATCATTTGATTGTATTTTATTTTACAGTGGATTAAGTTTGAGGTATTTAATCCACAACTAAGTCATAATTCAAAAACTCCTGTTACATATCGCATAATGGGATATGAAGTATACAGAGTAGTGACATGTGGGTGTTTAGTTTTCCACACTTTTAACCAGTATTGTTATTGTGGAAAGAATCATTCTTATATTCATATCAAATTTTTTATATAAATTACTGTGCAAAACAAAATAACAAATCTGAAAACAAATCTGAAATAATAAAAAAAAAAGGTTACTATGACGATACCATGTTTCTATCAGGTCAGCTCTGTCTTTGGAGAATTACCCACAATACACCATGGCTGCTACAAACATGGCTGCTATGAACTTGTTACCAATCACACACACACACACACACACACACACACACACAGCTTAAAAGGGATATACATTCGCACAAACTTCGCAAAGTAAACGCTCAAGCGTGCCTACTCTGACTTTGTCTACTTTCTATTTATTTATTTATTTATTTATTGATTTATGAACTCTCTTCCAGTTTTTGATCTTGTATTCGCTTTAGGATTTTCTCCTTATCTCGCTGCATTTGCAGCCGTCTCAACCTCACCATCGTGTAAATGAAAAAACAGTAAATGTTCACAAACTGTACAATAGAAAAAATTTTTTATAGAAATAAATGATCTTTTTATGTTTGGAGAAAGCAGGCTTGATCCGATGATCCCAGAGTGAAGCCTGGTGGTGGGAGCATCATGAAACTGCTGGATCTCTGCACAGATTACAAGGCCATTACACCAGGAAAGTGTTTTATAGCCATGTTTATAACATGATAGGAATATATACATTGGTTATAAAAGCTCATATAATTATTTTGCTTCTAGCATTGTGTGTGTGTTTCCTGCACCTTTACATGTGATAAAGCCCACAGATCTATCACACACACACTGACTGATTGTGTTTAGTGGTAATAGAAACATTGTCGTTCTTTTGGTTGCTCCCTGTTCGGGGTCGCCACAGCGGATCGTTTTTTATTTGGCACAGGTTTTACACCGGATGCCCTTCCTTACACAACCCTCACATTTAATCCGGGTTTGGGTCCGGCACTGTGAGTTAACTCTTCAGTGGCTGGGTTAGCTCCCTGCCTGAGAATCGAACCCAGGCTGCGGCAATGAGAGCGCAGGATCCTGCCACTGGACCACCGGGAGGCTTATAGTTTATAGAAATACTCGGAATAAATCAGGGTCTTTTCAAAAAATACAAGCCCATTGTTTTTAGATGAACGTGGCACTGATGACAGGCTGATCTTTGCTCGTGAAAACACCGTAATAACAAAAGAATTGGATTTTTTCTCTTATTACGAATCAAAAACTGAGTGTCTGAGAGTCTAGTGTGACACAAACATGCTGAACACTCATGCATTTTCCAAACCAGATAACCAACTGATGATTTCATCAAATAATTTATTATAATAATATAATAAATTATTATAATAATAATGCACCTTGTTTAACAGGAGGAATTTTTTCCGGAGAATTTAGTTAGTTGGGGGGGGGGGGGTATCATTCATATCTTACTGAGTTTTATACTGTATGTAGGCTCAATAGTGTGAGGTTAATTCTGTCAATATTCATCTGTAATGTCCATCTTCAGCCTCTCTTCACCTCCTCTTAATTCTTTCCATGCCTCGTTGTTATTTTATCTCCCTAAGCAGCTGTCAGCATGATGGCAGGTTCACTTCCTCTCTCTCCAACACGTATCCATTTTGTCTGATAAACAGATGGTGCGTCTCTCTCCTCCGTACGCAGGCTGTCAGAGGGCGAAACCCGGCGGCAATAACCGCATCTTAAACGTCTCGTCTGTCAGAGCAGAGGACGGCTGAAGAGCCGAGATTCCACCGAATTGCAAACCTCAGGATTTCTCGTGATTCTAATTAATCTCAGGGTAAATCTGTTGCTCTCTCTTTACTCTCAGGAAGAGTATTGAGTCCACGCTCGTTATTTGGAACGTGTCACGATAAATGTCGTGTTTATGAGCCGAGGGTAGAGGAGAGGGTTTTTACTTGCATCACAAGCTCTGGGTGACTTTCCCCATTATCACGATGTCAGATAATTATAGTGAGGTCCTAATGTAAAAGTCATTTCAACGGAGCGCTGGACGATAAATCAGACGAGTAAAATAGTTTTTTTAAGGTCATCTTATCTCAACTTCTTGCAAATTGTGCCTCAATCTGGTGAGAAAAGAAGTCTTGTTTTAATAAGACAGATGGTTGCATGGCGCTCGTCTGAGAACTTTTAATTCCTCCATTTGTCTCCACTCCTAAGGCGATGCCCTTCTGTTTTCAAAACCTTTATTAAGCGTATAAAAAGAATAAACAACTGCTGTCGCTTTGCTGTTCTCTCTCTACACACATCTTTTTTATGGCACATTTGCACCTAGATAAAACTGGTAACGGCTCATTCACAGGAAATAAGCAAGGGTGCATCGACACGTTGTTGACGTTTTCTGTCATTAGATGTTTATTAAATATTTAGGGAAGGAGTCTCCAGTGTCGTCGGTTTGTAACAGTCAGAGGTGAAGCTGTAAATGTTGAGATTTCTCTGGGATTTTTTTTGTTTTATTCATTTTGAGAAAGTGGAAAAAAAGTGAAGGTTTGCTGCTATAACATAACTCACAACAGGATCTAACTTGTTCCTAAAATGGTTTAAATAAATAATACCATGACTTTGGAGGCCCCAGAATTACCCAGAATACACCACGGCTTGCAAACATGGCTGGTATGAACTACACTTGTTACCAATTACACCCTCCTGCCCCCCCTCCCCACACACACACACACACACACACACACACACACACACACACACACACACACACACACACACACACACACACACACAGCTTAAAAGGGACATTCACACACATTTTGCAAAGTAAATGCTCAAGAGTGCGTCCCTGGACTTTATCTATTTCCTGTTTGCTTTTAATTTGATTTGTTTAAATATTTATTTATTTATTTATTTATTTATTTATTTATTTATCTATTTATTTATTTATTTATTTATTTATTTATTTTTTAAATATTTGTGTGTGTACATGTTGTATCTTGTTATTGACTAAGCTGCTGTAACACAAGAATCTATCTATCTATCTATCTATCTATCTATCTATCTATCTGTCTGTCTGTCTGTCTGTCTGTCTGTCTGTCTGTCTGTCTGTCTGTCTGTCTGTCTGTCTGTCTGTCTGTCTGTCTGGTGTATAGTAAACAGTGTAGCAGCCTTCACAGGATCTGGGGAATGGTTCAAGTAACAGCTGTCAATCACAGAGACACTGGCTAATTGTGGGCATGTCTGTGAGCTCATGGGAAGCATGATACAGAGAGAGAGACAGAGAGAGACAGAGAGAGAGAGAGGCACCTTATAAAATAAGTGAAAGAGTCAGATACATTGTGAGAGGGAGAGAGAGAGAGAGGAGGAGAGAGATATTATATACAGTAAGATTGGCTTGATTCAATAAAATAACTGAAAGACTCACAGTTACAGAAAAAGAGATGGAGAGAGAGAAAGAGAAAGAGAGAAAAGTGACAGGGAGAGAGAGAGAGAGAGAGAGAGAGAGAGAGAGAGAGAGAGAGAGAGAGAGAGAACAAACAAGACAGGAAAAGAGTAATATTATGCTACTATGCTAACACTTCCAGAATGGTGGTCAGATAAAAGCTACACAACCAGCAGGTCACTAGTGTCCACATCATTTTGTACTGGATTACATCTCATCTACTGAGCAATCTCATGCCACTTCACATCTTCCCTGCCCGAGAAGCCCCTTTTTAAAGGACACATCACAGGCCGGAGGTGGCCGAGTTCCAGCTGAAGGAATTCAGAGCAAGGATGATTCCTTTCCATTCGAGTCGCTCTTCTTCACTCCAGGCTACACTCACTCCCTCCTACATTCACTTTATTAAGTCAGCATGGAGAGGCATGACTGAATGGAGCACAGAGAGCCAGCACAGGCGTCTATTACAGCAGAACTCTGTGGAAGAGGGGCAGTAAAAGCCCGGGGTAAAGGGAGGAGGGGGGCAGCATTAGTTAATTGCTGGAGAAAGGATTCAGTGAAATGGTATTACATAGAAAATGAGAAGTGGTGCATTATACAGTACAATGGATATGAGATGCTCATGACTGAGATTTCTGTAGATCTGATTTATACATTTATTTACTTTCCTTTTGATCAATCTTCCATGTGCTTCAGAAAAGAAAAGAAAAAGAAAGAAAGACGTGTAGCAAGTGTAGTAAACTGTCAAAAAAACTAGATAGATAGATAGATAGATAGATAGATAGATAGATAGATAGATAGATAGATAGATAGATAGATAGATACGGTCACTGGTCCCTGGTCACTATATTTGTCAAAAAATACATATTTAAAAATATCTGATTTCTATCTTTTATCAAAATTCAACAGCTTTTTCTCAATCCAGTGACATCACTCTCTCTTGTTCATTATTCTCTCCCAATAGTGGCATGTTTTTTTTTTTCACAATCTTCTTGATCATGTTCTCCTGCCAAACATGACATCTGAACACAAAAGTCTGTGTATTGTTTTCATTTATCTCTGAGCAGAGAACAGGCCGTGCGTCTGTAGCTCTCGCGCAGCCTTCACAAATATTAACCTCTCCAGAGCAAACAGTAATTTCCAGTCCTGCCGCGACGCGAAGAGCGAAATCTGAAGCTGGTGTCAGCATCCTGTGAGCTCCACACATCCATTTGATCTAATTTATATGGAGAATAATGTCAAGAAATGTCCTTTCTGAGCTAATTGTAAAATACTTCATTACTCACTGCAGTTTCAGGTTTTGTTTAAATCCGTAGCTCGAGCAGGTCTTTGGAGATGAATCTCAGTTTGTTTAATTCTTTTATGAACACTCAGACAAATTTAAAACTGGCATTTTAATGTGCCGCAATTTCTAATGAAATGAAAAATAAAATCTCTGGAGGCTACAGAATTTCATGCTGATGGACCAGGAAAATTTTAATAGGTCTATATATTTATTTGTTTGTTTGTTTGTTTACTTATTTCATTTATTCATTTATTTTTAGCTTGGAGCACCTGTAATATTCCACAACAGGAAGCTCCATGGTAAAATAATTTTCTGTAGATCTCAATCACTTTCTGTAGATCTAATTTATACCTCTATTTCCTTTTGATCAATCTTCCATATGCTCCAAAAAGGGGAAGAAAAAGAAATAAAGATGTGTAGCAAGTGTAATAAACTGTCAAGAAAATAACTAGAGAGAGAGAGAGATTATAGATTTTCAAAGGTCTATTTATTCATTTATTTATTGATTCGTTTGTTGGTTTAATTGTGTTTATTTATTTATTTATTTATTTATTTATTTATTTATTTATTTTTAGTATGGAGCACCTGGAATATTCCACAACAGGAAGCTCCAAATTATATATATAATAAAAAATACATAAATGAATGAATAAATAAATAGATGAATGAATGAATGAATGAATGAATGAACAAATGAATAAATAACAATAATAATAATAATAATAATAATAATAATAATAATAATAATAATAACAATAATAATAATAATAATAATAATAATAATAATAATAATAATAAGTACATTAACTTCTTCTTCTTCTTCTTCTTCTTCTTCTTCTTCTTCTTTCGGCTTTTCCCTTCAGGGGTCGCCACAGCGAATCATCTCTCTCCACCTATCCCTATCTTCTGCATCCTCAACACTTGCACCCACTAGCTTCATATCCTCATTAATTCCATCCATATACCTCCTCTTTGGCCTTCCTCTTTGCCTCCTGCCTGGCAGCTCCATGTCCAACATTCTCCTACCAATATATTCACTCTATATTCATCTCCTCTGAATACTGGTGTTACTCGATCTAAGTGCAGCTTTTGACACCATTGACCATACTACTCTACTTGATGGGCTAGAACATGTTGTTGGTGTTAAAGGAACAGCCCTCTCCTGGCTCAGGTCTTATTTGACGGATCGTTATCAGTTTGTAGATCTAAATGGTGAGATTCTCTATGCATACTAAGGTTATGTTCGGTGTTCCACAAGGTTCTGTCTTAGGCCAACTGCTTTTCTCCTTATATATGCTACCCCTTGGTGCAATTATTTGTAAGCATGGTATCAACTTCCACTGTTATGCAGATGACACACAGCTGTATGTTTCAGCTAAGTCAGATGAGAGACACCAGCTTATTAAGACTGAAGAATGTGTAAAGGACATTAGACAGTGGATGCTTACTAACTTCCTCCTGCTTAACTCTGACAAGACAGAGGTGTTTGTACTAGGACCACATGCAGCTAGAAGTAAGCTTTCTGATTACAGAGTAACTGTGGATGGTCTTTCTGTTTCATCTCGTCCAGCAGTAAAGCTTTTGAAGCTCATGTAGATAATATCACTAGGGTAGCCTTCTTTCATCTCAGAAATATTGCTAAGTTAAGAAATATGATGTCACTTCATGATGCAGAAAAACTAGTTCATGCTTTTGTTACCTCTAGGTTTATTGTAATTCCTTACTGTATGGATGTTCCAGTAGGAGCATAAATAAGCTCCAGTTAGTCCAGAACGCAAAAGCTAGAGTCCTAACTAGAACAAGAAGATATGAACACATCACTCCTATCTTAGCCACACTACACTGGCTCCCAGTCAAATTCCGCATTAATTACAAAATACTGTTACTAACCTATAAAGCACTAAATGGTCTCACGCCACAGTACCTGAGTGACCTTTTGGTTATTTATTATCCGCCACGCCTACTCCGATCAAAGGGTGCAGGTTATTTGGTAGTACCTCAAGTAGCAAAGGCTACAGCAGAGGGCAGAGCTTTTTCTTACAAAGCCCCACAGTTATGGAACAGTCTTCCAATTAGTGTTCGGGATTCAGACACAGTCTCAGTGTTTAAGTCTAGGCTGAAGACACATTTGTTTAGTCAAGCCTTTAATGTATAGTTTTTCTTATGGAAAGGAGCAGATCTGGAAGGTTCATGGGCATAGAGTGTTTGGTGTACTGGGATGTTTGGATGCTGTTGCCTTACCACCCTCACAAGTCGCTCAGGTTTGCTGACTGTGAAGTGGTTGGACGCTTTATGTCGTGGGAAGCCTTCATGTCTGTGACCTTCTGGCTCTCCCTTTCAGTTATGCTGTCATAGCTAGTTCTGCCGGAGTCCCTGCCTGCACTTTACACATAATCTACATTGTCTTTAAACATCACATGATCAAAAGCATACTTAATATCTCTCCCTCTCTCTCTCTCTCTCTCTCTCTCTCTCTCTCTCTCTCTCTCTCTGTTAGTCTTTCTCTGTCGAGCTATACGTCCCACTCCCGTGCTCCCAGTATTCTGAGTCTACCCCTGGTCGGAGTCACGTTGCTTGGTGGTGCTCACTGATGTTGTGGATGAATCTGTGTGGACAGCCTGTGTCCAGGAGACAGCCGTGGACAGAGCCACTTGGGGAATATAACACCGTCACTGATCTTCTGTTACATCTGTCAGCTTTGACAGCAAGGAATTGGTGTCTATAACGAACTCAGTAACTACTTTGACCTGGTAGTTCCTCATGGGTCCTTGCTTGCTGTTGTAGAAAGGACACTATTTACATTTACATTATTTAATGTCCAGTGTCACCCAAATGAGGATGGGTTCCCTTCTGAGTCTGGTTCCTCTCAAGGTTTCTTCCACATATCATCACAGGGAGTTTTTCCTTGCCACCGTCACCGCAGGCTTGCTCATTAGGGATGAATAGGGATAAAATAGTTTAATAATTTAATGATTCTTTTTTTTCCTTCTACTTTCTGTTTCTCTATTTTTGTAAAGCTGCTTTGAGACAATGTCCATTGTAAAAGGCACTATACAAATAAATTGAATTCAATTCAATTGAATATGTCCAAACCATCTTATTCTGGCCTCCCTAACTTTGTCCCCCAAACGTCCAACATGAGTTGTCCCTCTGATGTACTCGTTCCTAATTCTGTCCAATCTTGTCACTCCCAAAGAGAACCTCAACATCTTCAGCTCTGCTACTAGCTCTGACTCCTGTCTCTTCCTCAGTGACACTGTCTCTAAACCATACAGCATGGCCGGTCTCACCACTGTCCTGTACACCTTCATCTTGATTCTCGCTGATATTTTCCTATCACACAGAACTCCCGACACCTTTCTCCACCCATTCCAACCTAACTGTACACGCTTCTTTACCTCTTTCCCACACTCTCCATTACTCTGGACTGTTGACCCCAAATACTTAAACTCCTGTACCTTCTTCACCTCTTCACCCTGTAACCTTACTGTTCCACTTCCCTCCCTTTCATTCACACACATGTACTCAGTCTTACTACGACTGACTTTCATTCCTCTTCTCTCCAGCGCAAACCTCCACCTCTCCAGGTTTTCCTCCACCTGCTCATACATGTCCTGCACCACTCTGACATACTTCTCTGCTACTCCTGACTTCCTCATACAGTACCACAGCTCTTCTCCTGGCACCCTGTCATATGCTTTCTCCAAGTCTACAAACACACAGTGCAACTCCCTCTGACCATCCCTATACTTCTCCATCAAAATTCTCAGAGCAAAAATTGCATCTGTTGTGCTCTTTCTGGGCATGAAGCCATACTGCTCCTCACAAATTTCCACCACCTTCCTTAACCTAGCTTCCACTACTCTTTCCCATAGCTTCATTGTATGGCTCATCAACTTTATCCCCCTATAGTTGCTGCAACTCTGCACATCACCCTTATTCTTAAAAATTGGCACTAACACACTTCTTCTCCATTCCTCAGGCATCCTCTCACTCTCTAAAACCCTGTTGAACAAAATAGTTAAAAATTCCACTGCTGCATCTCCCAGACACTTCCAGACCTCCACCGGGATGTCGTCAGGACCAACTGCCTTTCCACTTTTCATCCTCTTCAAAGCCTTCCTGACTTCATCCTTTCTAATCTTATCTACTTTCTGTTCCACAGAGTTCACACCTTCTACTCTTTTTTCCCTCTCATTTTCCTCATTCATCAGCTCCTCAAAGTACTCCTTCCATCTCCTCTGTACACTCTCCTCACTTGTGAGCACCCTTCCATCTCTATCCTTAATAACTCTAACTTGCTGCACATCCTTCCCATCTCGATCCCTCTGCCTAGCTAACCTGTACAAGTCCTTCTCTCCTTCTCTAGTGTCTAACCTAGTGTACAACTCATCATATGCCTTCTGCTTGGCCTTAGACACCTCCCTCTTCACTCTGCGCTGTAACTCCTTGTATTCCTGTCTATTCTCTTCAGTCCTGTCCATGTCCCACTTCTTCTTGGCTAATCTCTTCCTCTGGATACTATCCTGAACTTCCTCATTCCACCACCAAGTCTCCTTATCTTCTTTCCTCCTTCCAGATGACACACTCAGCACCTTTCTCCCTGTCTCCCTGATCACTTCTGCTGTAGTTTCCCAGTCATCTGGCAGCACTACCTGACCACCCAGAGCCTGCCTCAACTTCTGTCTAAATTCCTCACAACATTCCTCCTTTTTCAGCTTCCACCACTTGGTTTTCTTCTCTATCTCTATCTTTGACCTCTTCTTCTTACAGACCATCAAAGTCATCCTACACACCACCATCCTATGCTGTCTGGCTACACTCTCTCCCACTACCACTTTACAGTCACTAATCTCTTTCAGATTGCCTCTTCTACATAGGATGTAGTCTACCTGTGTGCTCCTACCTCCACTCTTGTAAGTCACAGTAATAATAAGTACATTAACACTTTCTTTTATTCTTTTTTTTACATATACAGTCATTGTTAATATGAGTGATGAGACTTGATTTGTAATAAGTACTTTGCAGCTAAAAAATACATAAAAGATTAAGGAGTACAAAGTTTTCTTGCAAACATACAAGTATTCTATTTCAGAAATACTCAAGTGCAGTATAAATACTACTAAAGCATAGTAACAAAATACAATCGTCCTCCTTTACCTGTTGAAAGATGATGAAAATCATTTTAAAACGTTTAAAAGAAATGCTAAATGGCCCCAAAATCACAGACTCACACATAAAGCGAAGCTTTTACTAAAACACTGAACTACAGCGTGTCCTTGCCTTACACTGAGCTCCTCTGAAGAGATTTCTGCACCTTCCTTTCCTATTATTACACTGACAAATCTGTCCCCTGGAGGATGTCCCTGTCCTCTCCCTAAAATAAAAGGTGACTACGAAGAGCCGAGGTGCTGTTGAGGGACTGAAAGCTGCCCGGAGGCTGGAACACGGTGTAGAGACAAAACCTGGAGCTACAAAACGAAGTCCTGACGAGCAGGAAGCAGCTTTACATGAATGATTCACCTAGCCCTTCATCAATTATTTCTCTTCCTGGAAGTGTAGTGACGAAGTGAATCAAAGAACAGCACATACACCGAGCTCGTAATGAAGTATTAGCTAATCTTATTTCAACAAAAATTGGGATTTCTTGTGAATAAAGCTTGTTAGTGTTTATTACAGACAGTATTACATCCACCAGGGCCTGTCTTTGCTTTTGAAATTAATGATAGTGTAAACTGTAGTTTATTTTCCACTCTTGATATTGTAAAGGTATGATATTACACTCATGCTCTTGTAGTTATGTATAAGGCGTGTTATTATACTGTAAGCAACCTCATTCTCACAAAATCACTAAACAACACTTGCTAGCTGTCAGTCAGCTCTGAGCTTGATTTAGCATAGAGTTATTTCATAAAAATATTCAAGGATGAAGGCACTGATGGGAACCACAGTATAACTACAGTGTTACATTCGGATAGATAGATAGATAGATAGATAGATAGATAGATAGATAGATAGATAGATAGATAGATAGATAGATAGATAGATAGATAGATAGATAGACAGATAGATAGATAGATACAACTTTATTGCCATTGCAAAGTACGGGTACATAGCAACGAAATGCTGTTTAGTATCTTCCAGAAGTGCAAATAGTAGAAATTGTGCAAATGAACAAGTGTAGATAATTATGTAAATATGTACATCAGTAAGTAAGGCTATGTCAGTATGTGTATAGAGGAATTATGTACATGTTGTATTTACAGCAGATAAAGTCTTAAAGTGTAATTATATATTGTGCAAAAGGTGTGCATTTTGTACATTGTATGTACAACAGTAACAGAGATAATATACAGTGTATATACAGATAGTATATATATATATATATATATATATAGGTGTAATCTATGAGTTAACAATATGTACATTATAATTATATTATACAGAGAAATTATAGCAGAATGTACAGGGTGAAGCAGAACTGCAAGGTGGTGAGTGTAGTGAGACATGAGTGTCCTAGCGGTGTAGTGTAGAGTTCAGAATATTTATGGTTGTGGGGAAAAACTGGCCCTGAACCTGCTGGTTCTGTTGTGGATGGACCTGTTTGTGATAAAGGTGGGAGGAGTCTGTGATGATTTTGTGTGCTCTGCGCAGACATCTACTGTGGTGAAGAAACTCAATGGCAGGTAGTTGGGTGCCGATGATGCGTTGGGTGGTTTTCACAACCCTTTTCAGTGATTTCTTTTCACACACTGTGGAGCTGCCATACCACACATGATGGAGCTCGTCAAGATGCTCTCAATAATGCAGTGGTAAAAGTTGGACAGGATCTTGGGGGATCTTCCCAGGAATCTTCTCAGGAAGTAAAGACGCTGTTGCACCTTCCTAACCAGAGTTGAGGTGTTCAGATGCCAAGACAGATCCTCAGAGATGTGGACGCCCAGGAACTTAAAGGTGGAGAAATGCTCTACTTCAGACCCGTTGATGTAGATAGGGAAATGTCTGCTGCTGTTAGATTTCCGGAAGTCCACAGTGAGCTCTTTGGTCTTCGTGGCATGAGGGTGAGGTTGTTCATGGAACACCATGCTGACAGGCTTTGGATCTCCTCCCTTTAGGCCAATTCATTGTTGTTGCTGATTCGGCCACCAACTGTGATATCAGCCGCATATTTGATGAGGATGTTGGATTTGGAACACAGTCATGAATGAACAGGGAGTAGAGCAGTGGGCTCAGCACACAGCCTTGTGGGACACCAGTGTTCAGGATGAGGGTTGAGGATATGTGATTACCCAACCTTACAGACTGCAGTCTGTTTTTAGGAAGTCCATAATCCAATTGTGCAAATCCAAGGATGTGCAGTTTACTAGGGATGACTGTATTAAAAGCAGAGCTGAAGTCAATGGACAACATCTGAATGTATGTATTGTTATTGTCCAGGTGGGTGAGAACTAGGTGAATAGCAGTGGAAATGGCATCCGCTAGCTGATTCATCATTTAGCTGATTAATCCATGTGTTATAAAAGAGAGAGGTGATGTTCTACAACACACACACAACGCACACACAGAGAGAGAGAGAGAGAGAGCAAGAGTGAGAGTGAGAGTGAGAGTGTGCGTGAGAGTAATAAAGAGAGAGAAAGAGAGAAAGAGAGAGGGAGACTGACTACATGTTTTTTTTGTTAGTATAGATGTCCATACATCTTAAACTAAAGGGTGAATTAATTAAAAAAACCAAAATCTTGAATGTGTTCCAATTTTTTTTCATCGTGTGTCTCTTAAAGCATTTAATAGCATACAGTATAAATATCTTGCTTTCTGTCTCTCATTTCCTTTACTCTTTTTTTTCTCCTCTGCAGGCGATTTCACCTCCGTGTCACGATCTGATAAATTCCCGCAGGTAGCACGAGAAATAACGAATGTTATGTCAGACACCTCACATGGATTTCTGTCACCAATCCGATTTATCAGACTGGTCAGGTTTGGGTGTGAACATCGGAAACATTAATAATTCATACGCATCCGTGAGCTGCTACTGAGAAATGCATTATTTATATAAACAAACACGAGGAAATCATATTCTTACAGGATGGCAAGAGCTTCACGGCAATCCAAACGCTTAAGCTATTCAACTGTAATAAACAAGTTAAAAACAAATGAGAAATGTGTAGAGACAGGATCTCACTTTCAATCTTCAGGGCTTTCATTTTTGGAAGTCGATCTGATTTTCTGCAATGTGGCCTGTTTATAAGATGTTTATGTCACATGAGTCTCATACTCGGGTCTCATTCCCAGTCAATGATACAGTATACTGAAGTTTCTGGTCTCCCGGTCCATTTTCCTCCAAAGCCGATGATACGTTCTTCTGAACAAAAGTTTTCTGAGTATCTTATTAACTGCGAGAGAAAGAGAGAGAGAGGGAGAAAGAAAGAAAGAAAGAAAGAAAGAAAGAAAGAAAGAAAGAAAGAAAGAAAGAAAGAAAGAAACATTTTGTCTATTCATTTGGAAGATGTTTTTACTAATTTTTTGACACCATCCATTGAATGTTCTGTAGTTATTTTTGATTTAGTGACTCATTTACACACCCACACACACACACACACACACACCTTTTGGTAAAGAGCAGTAGCTGAAGAACTGGTGAAAGATTTCCTTTGCTAAAACATCATGCATCGTGAGGGACAATTACCTGATCTCAATGCACTGATATGTACTTTTAATTGAGGCAAATGATCGCACACACACACACACACACACACACACACACACTCACATACACATCTAAGGGCAGTTTAGTTTGTCCATCCAACCTACTCCCATATCCCTGTATGGTGGGAGGAAACCAGAGAACCCAGATGAAACCCACAGCAACATACAGCAACTTAAACTGGGAATTCTGGGAGTTGTGAGAGAGGAACGCTATCCACTCACAAATAAACATAAATTAAAAAAAAAACCTAGCAGCTCTGTACATCCTACACAGGAATAAAAATGCTTCTGATTTAATAAAATGTCAAATCGTGTAATATTTACACATCCAAATGTATTTGCAGTCATAAAAAGGATTTTATGAGGTTACTTAAACGCAGTGTTTTTCTCTCAGCTTTGTTTCCCTTCGTCTTCGGATATCAGACTCCTCTGATTTGTATATGCATTATGCTGACTAATCTTATTTCCTGCTGTATTCTGCTCCTCTTTGCTCCAGATTGTCCTGACATGCTGGATTTATCTCTGGATTACTTCTCGATGCTGGCCGTTTGTCTCGGTGCAACAGTCTCAGTCACCGTGTGATGTGGCACTTTGGCATCATCGCTGAGCTCTTAAACGTATTTGTTTCTGTCTCGAGCTCTTACTTCAACATGGCTACTGCTGACAGCTCGCACCGGAGGAAGAACTGGAGAAAGAAGGAAGAGGAAGCGAGAAGGTGAGTGGCCCTGGACATGTTCGTATTAACCAGTGACACAAATCAGATTTTCTGCTTTTGTGTGACACTGAAAAATTTAAATAAATAAATAAATAAATAAATAAATAAATAAATATTTTATTTACGTAAACACATTTAAAAAATAGTACTGTGGATTTTTCCAAATTACACCTGAACCGCTTTCACATATCGACCTGGATCAGATAGACATCATGAAGTCATGTGACATGAGTGAGAAAATGTAGATCAGATTGTTTTTCATCAACCGAAGTGAAAAGATGGTCTAATTATTTAATTTATTTGAAGAGAAATCAATTGATACCAACACTGAATAGAGTTTAAAAAAATTGCAGAGGAAATGGAAGAAAACAGAGCTACATGGAAAAAGACATGCTCACATTGCTGGCTCCTCTCCCACACACACACACACACACACACACACACACACACACACACACACACACACACGCACCCTTCATTTCCAGCAATACCTGCAAAACCAGCAGAAACTTGCCATCTGGCCTTTGATTTATTTATTTATTTATTTATTTATTTATTTATTTATTTATTCATCTATTTATCTATTTATGTATGTATGTATGTATGTGTGTATGTATGTATGTATGTATTTATTTATTTATCTATTTATCTATTTGTCTATTTATGTATGTATGTATGTATTTATTTATTTAATTATTTATTTATTTATTTATTTATTTATTTATCTACTGATTCTTGATATGATCATGTCTGGAACAAGATTCTAATGACATGGGGTTTTATATGATTTTTTTCTGATTCTTAACTAGCATTTCATTTATATTTTAGAAATGTTAACATTGTGTCTAATATTAATCATTCTAAAATGAATAATAATATTTTCCCTATTAATTGAGCTTTTTTGTAAGCATTCTGTATCTTTATTTCTATATATGAATAGTTATGTACTCATAAATGTAATGTTTTTATTGCAACGTTGTTTTTGTTCATATTCAAGTCAAAGTCTAAGGATACTGAATGTTCATTTCTGCATAAGCTCTAACGATCGAAAATTCGTTCTGAAACTGTCGGCTTTTCCTCCATTTTCCTCGTGCTCACATACTGCAGCTCATTCACATGAAGCGATGCCCATAAAAACTCCATAAAGGGTCAGACAGCTGGGCTCATGAAATGAAAGAGCAGAGTAAAAGCTGAATAATAGAAGTGGAAGCAAATTTCATTCACTTCTAAGTCAATAAATAAATAAATACTTCCTTTACGATGAATTACAACTACTTCTACAATTACAATTTCTACTACTTCTACTTCTACTTCTGCTACTGCTACTACTACTACTACTATGACTCTTTTATTTCTTTTATGTCTATGACTTCTATTACTACTACTACAACATCTGCAACTCTTTACTGTTACTACTTCTACTCCTTCTTCTACTACTACTATTACATACTTCTGCTACTACAATTTCTTACTACTTCTTCTACTACTTCTACTGCCTTCTATGACTTCTTCTACTACTGCTACTTACTAATGCTGCTACTACGTCTACTTCTACTATGACGACTTCTAGCATTAGGTCTATGACTTCTATTACTACTGCTACTACTACTATTACTACAACTTCGACAAGTCTTTACTTCTGCTACGTGTCTGACTTCTACTACTTACTAATACTGCTACTATGTCTGCGACTTCTACTTCTTCTACTACTTCTATTATGTCAATGACTTCTACTACTACTACTTCTACTACTACTACTACTAGTGCTACTACTTCCACTACTACAAATTCTACTACTTCTTCTACAACGTGTAAGACTCTTCAACTACTTACATGACTTCTACTTCTTCTACTGCTACTGTGATGACTTCTGTTATGCCCTTGACTTCTAATACAACTGCTACTTACTAATATCGCTACTACTACGTCTACTACTACTAATACTAGTACAACTTCTTCAACTTTTTACTTCTACTACGTTTATGACTTCTACTGCTTACTACTACTGCTGCTACTATGACTTCTATTTTCTACTTTTTCTACTAACACTATATCTATGACTTTTACTACTACATCTACTTTTACTTTAATGATTCTTTACTTCTCCTACATCTCCGACCTCTACTACTTAATGCTGCTGCTACTACTTCTACAACTTCTACTTCTTCTTCTGCTACAACTGTAATGACTCTTCTACTTCTATTATGCCTATGACTTCTACTGCTACTGCTACTTACTAATACTGCTACTACTTCTACGACTTCTACGACTTCTACTATTACTCTTCTACTACTACTACGGCTCTGACTTCTACTAATTTCTACTAATGCTACTACTTCATCCACAACCACTCCTGCCATTACTACAACTTCTAGAGCTCTTTACGTCTACTACATCTCTGACTTCTACTACTTACTACTATTGCTACTACTTCTATGACATCTACTTCTTCTTTTTCTACTACTACTACTACTAATATGATGACTCTTCTACTGCTATGTCATTGACTTCTACTACTACTGCTACTTACTAATACTGCTACTACTTCTTCTACTACTACTTCTACAGTGTCTATGACTTCTGCTACTTACTACTATTGCTACTACTTCTACATCTACTTGTTTTCTTTCTTCTACTTCTATTATGTCATTGACTTCTACTACTACTGCTACTTTCTACTACTGCAACTACTTCTACTATTATTCCTAATACTAATAATAATAATCAAGCTTGAAACCTTGTCATCAGGTATCGCTTTTTGACAGTCCTCTGTTTACAAGGTTTCAGGCATCATATACAGCAAAAATGTTGTGGACTGAGTGAGGATGATGATGGTGAAGTTATGATGATGATACCGAACACTAATGTCGAGCCAAATGACTTAACAAGGTTAATGTCTGATGTAGTTTAGAATCAGTTCTAATCAGTGTAGCATCTGTTCCTGACTATTTCTGCATTTCAAGGGCAACAGTAACTGTTCATACCTGGCTGTTTATAGCATAGTATATCAATGAGATTATTTGCTAAAGCATAAAACAACTAATCGTCCATCGTAGCTGTAGATCTGAGTGTCTCACAGGACAGAGGACTGAAAGAAAGATTTTTGTTTTTGATATTTTAGAGCACATTTTGATTGAAAAGCTGCTGCTGATTTGGATTCCTGATTAGTCCTGTAAAGCCCCCCTGATACGCAAGCTATGCATAATTCATCACATTTTTAACTGATTGACCTTCATGAGTCCAAAGCCTTGATCACAGAAACTTTTATTCAGGAAAAAGACTCTTCCTGTGTTATGTGGCGAACGTTTGGAATATTAAATATGGAGACATCTCAGTGCAAACATTGTTCTAATAGCTTGGTCTCGGTTTCGTGGCATTCCGTGGCATGCTTTGTTCGCTTGTTTATCCTTATGTCCGTTGTTTCAGCTAGTAAAAGTAAATTAAAGCCGCGTGGGTCTGCTTTCATTAAAGTTTGAAGCGTCAGATGCTGAAAAATCGGCCTGATGCTCATTAGTGTGGGTTCAGAGACTCTGCCTTGTTTTCCGAAGTCGACTTTTAATAGAGAAACTTATTTCTGCTTTTCTTGCTTTCTTCTTTTGTTATGCATGCTCAGAAAAAAATGATTTGACCTTACATGGTCAGCTTTCATTCGTCTGTGTGTGTGTGTGTGTGTGAGGCTGAGTTACAGCTATTTGATCTTACTCCCAGGCATCCAGCTCTGAGCTTTGGAGAGAAATGCTGAGAGTGTGTGAGAGATGCTGTGTGTCTATAAGATCTGCCAGAATAAATGTCACACTTCTTTAGACTACAAACGGATGTGAAATTGGTGTGTTTCCTTGCATTTCGGAGCAATCTGGTGCTGTTTCAAGCCTTTATAGTAAAAAGCTGCAGGGGAAAGTATTGATATGAAGGGTTTTTTTCCTCTCAAGGATTTAAGGAAAGGAAGAAATCTACCAGATATACTTGCTATAATCATGAGACCCATGCATGTGCATTGACAAATTAACTTATTCATTAAAAGTCTACAATAAAGCATTATTAACACAAATTCAGAAACAGTCAACCAGTTTCATCAACTAGACAACCAGAACAAGCTGGATTTTTCAGCAGGGCTAGCTAAGACTGTCATTTTTGTCATCGGTGTGGTTCCTTTCCCAATTTAGCTACACAAAACCAGGAGCATTGATGTAGAAATGTTGATTTTTGACTCTTTTGAGGTCTTCATTCAGTGTCCAGAGTCATCTCTTACATTGGTTGTGTCAGACTTATCTTTTATCTCATTTATAGACCCTTTAGCTGTTGGTAAACATTGTGTGATGTTTTTTGTGGATGGAGCTTAGATCGGCCGCTTTAGAAGTTTTGTTAGTTTGTTTTTAAACAATCTTCTTCTTCTTTTGGCTTCTCCCTTCAGGGGTCGCCACAGCGAATCATCTCTCTCCACCTATCCCTATCTTCTGCATCCTCAACCCTTGCACCCACTAGCTTCATATCCTCATTAATTACATCCATATACCTCCTCTTTGGCCTTCCACTTTGCCTCCTGCCTGGCAGCTCCATGTCCAACATTCTCCTACCAATATACTCACTCTCCCTCCTCTGAACATGTCCAAACCATCTTAATCTGGCCTCCCTAACTCTGTCCCCCAAACGTCCAACATGAGCTGTCCCTCTGATGTACTCGTTCCTAATCCTGTCCAACCTTGTCACTCCCAAAGAGAACCTCAACATCTTCAGCTCTGCTACCTCTAGCTCTGACTCCTGTCTCTTCCTCAGTGACACTGTCTCTAAACCATACAGCATGGCCGGTCTCACCACTGTCCTGTACACCTTCCCCTTGGTTCTCGCTGATATTTTCCTATCACACAGAACTCCCGACACCTTTCTCCACCCATTCCAACCTGCCTGCACTCGCTTCTTTACCTCTTTCCCACACTCTCCATTACTCTGGACTGTTGACCCCAAGTACTTAAACTCCTGTACCTTCTTCACCTCTTCACCCTGTAACCTTACTGTTCCACTTCCCTCCCTTTCATTCACACACATGTACTCAGTCTTACTACCACTGACTTTCATTCCTCTTCTCTCCAGCGCAAACCTCCACCTCTCCAGGTTTTCCTCCACCTGCTCCCTGCTCTCACTACAGATCACAATGTCATCTGCAAACATCATTGTCCAAGGAGACTCCTGTCTGACCTCCTCTGACAACTGGTCCATCACTATAGCAAACAGGAAGGGGCTCAGAGCCGATCCCTGATGCAGTCCCACCTCCACTTTGAACTCCTCTGTCTGACCTACAGCACACCTCACCACTGTCCTGCTCCTCTCATACATGTCCTGCACCACTCTGACATACTTCTCTGCTACTCCTGACTTCCTCATACAGTACCACAGCTCTTCTCTTGGCACCCTGTCATACGCTTTCTCCAAGTCTACAAACACACAGTGCAACTCCCTCTGACCATCCCTATACTTCTCCATCAAAATTCTCAGAGCAAAAATTGCATCTGTTGTGCTCTTTCTGGGCATGAAGCCATACTGCTGCTCACAAATTTCCACTACCTTCCTTAACCTAGCTTCCACTACTCTTTCCCATAGCTTCATTGTATGGCTCATCAACTTTATCCCCCTATAGTTACTGCAACTCTGCACGTCACCCTTATTCTTAAAGATCGGCACTAACACACTTCTTCTCCATTCCTCAGGCATCCTCTCACTCTCTAAAACCCTGTTGAACAAATTAGCTAAAAATTCCACTGCTGCCTCTCCCAGACACTTCCAGACCTCCACCGGGATGTCATCAGGACCAACTGCCTTCCCACTTTTCATCCTCTTCAAAGCCTTCCTGACTTCATCCTTTCTAATCTTATCTACTTTCTGTTCCACAGAGTTCACCCCTTCTACTCTTTTTTCCCTCTCATTTTCCTCATTCATCAGCTCCTCAAAGTATTCCTTCCATCTCCTCTGTACACTCTCCTCACTTGTGAGCACCCTTCCATCTCTATCCTTAATAACTCTAACTTGCTGCACATCCTTCCCATCTCGATCCCTCTGCCTAGCTAACCTGTACAAGTCCTTCTCTCCTTCTCTAGTGTCTAACCTAGTGTACAACTCGTCCTATGCCTTCTGCTTGGCCTTAGACACCTCCCTCTTCACTCTGCACTGTAACTCCTTGTATTCCTGTCTATTCTCTTCAGTCCTGTCCATGTCCCACTTCTTCTTGGCTAACCTCTTCCTCTGGACACTATCCTGAACTTCCTCATTCCACCACCAAGTCTCCTTATCTTCTTTCCTCCTTCCAGATGACACACCCAGCACCTTTCTCCCTGTCTCCCTGATCACTTCTTCTGTAGTTTCCCAGTCATCTGGCAGCACTACCTGACCACCCAGAGCCTGCCTCAACTTCTGTCTAAATTCCTCACAACATTCCTCCTTTTTCAGCTTCCACCACTTGGTTTTCTTCTCTATCTCTGGCCTCTTCTTCTTACAGACCATCAAAGTCATCCTACACACCACCATCCTATGCTGTCTGGCTACACACTCTCCCACTACCACTTTACAGTCACTAATCTCTTTCAGATTGCCTCTTCTACATAGGATGTAGTCTACCTGTGTGCTCCTACCTCCACTCTTGTAAGTCACTCTATGCTCCTCCCTCTTCTGAAAATAAGTGTTAACCACACCCATGTCCATCCTCTTAGCAAAGTCCACTACCATCTGTCCTTCAAGGTTCCTTTCCTTAACTCCAAACTTGCCCATCACCTCCTCATCCCCTGTGTTCCCCTCACCAACATGTCCATTAAAATCCGCTCCTATCACCACTCTCTCACCCGTGGGAATACTCTCCATCACCTCATCTAATTCACTCCAGAATCTCTCTTTCTCCTCTAACTCACAACCTACCTGTGGGGCATAACCACTAACAACATTCAACATCACCCCTTCAATCTCTAACTTCAGACTCATCACCCTGTCTGACACTCTCTTCACCTCCAGAACATTCCTCACAAACTCCTCCTTCAGGACCACACCTACCCCATTTCTCTTACTATCCACACCATAATAAAACAGCTTGAATCCTGCTCCTATACTACGAGCCTTGCTACCCTTCCACCTGGTCTCCTGTACACACAGTATATCCACCTTCCTTCTCTCCATCATATCAGCCAGCTCTCTACCTTTCCCTGTCATAGTACCAACATTCAGAGTTCCTATTCTCAGTCCTACACTCTTACCTTTCCTCTTCTCTCTCTGTCTGCGCACTCTCCTCCCTCCTCTACTTCTTCGACCAACAGTAGCCCAATTTCCACCGGTGCCCTGTAGGTCAACGGCGCCGATGGCGGTCGTTGTTAACCCGGGCCTCGACCGATCCGGTATGAAATTTGTACTGACGATTCGCATGGTTAAATTTGGCAATGTTTTACGCCGGATGCCCTTCCTGACGCAACCCTCTCTATTTATCCGGGCTTGGGACCGGCACAGAAGTCACTGGACTGTGACCCCCATGGCTAGATTTTTGTTTTTAAACAATGATGGGTCAAAATCCAAATTTGTCTGATATTAGGTTATTCACTCTCCAGGACCGCGAATGTTATTTGAAAAAAGTAACTTTAACGGATTGGCTGACCTGTACACGCTCACTCAATGGATGGAGGATGTGACAGGATGACCTCTGGTTGAGTGGCCTGACATCAACACCGATCTGATAGAAAAACTGAAGGTGAATAAATCATTAAATGCCTATTGTAATGCACTCGCTGAGACAGGAGTAGAAGAATCCATGCGCAGAGTTTAATGGTAGACAATAGCAAACAATAAAATACGTGAGGCCGAGGCATAAAAAGGAAACAGGCAGGGTTCTAATAACCAGAAGACAGCAATACATGTAGCAGTCAAGTCCAATAAAAGAAATCCAAAAGTAACATGTTTGCATTGTTTGCATTCCTAACATGGAATGCAAACACAAACAATGAATCAAGGCTTGCTAATGCAAGAGAACTGACGATACTTCACACCTAGCTTAGCCTAAGCATGGCTTAAATGGCTAAAACACAGGAAGTGAACTAAGTGACCTGGAAGTGTCAGTATTCGGGTGAGGCTTTCCTCTTGTGGTGAAGAGTGGGAGGCGTGACTGAAGATGTTACACTTATAACTATGTGCTGAATGGACACGTACAGGACTTAAAATACAAAGATTTAACTGATGAGTTTTGTGTGGTGATATCTGAGAGAAATATTTAAGCAAACCATAAACCATACTAACGAAAAACAATAGTTTCCTTAACCTTACCTGATATGAAGTGTGTGCTGCAAACGCAAGCATTTTTGATGATTGTTTTTGTCCAGTCCCCTCATTTTATTGCCCTTACCCACAGCTGTCTTGTTTTTGTCAAACAGTGGCAGCAGATATGTGATAAAACTTCAAACTGGAACCTGTACTCCATCGATTCTGGCACCCAACAAGGTGATATTTGCGTTCCCCGTGTAGCCGACTCTGTACTGGTTTGTACTGGCCGCCTCCAGTTTTCCCTTTGATTTGCCTCCAGCTAGCGCTGTGACGTCGGCACAAAAAGGGTCTATACAACTGAGCAATTGAAGGTTAAGGATCTTGCTTAGGGGCCTCAGCAGTGGCACCATAAAACCATAAAACCATTAGATACCAGACAAAAATAATGAAAGATATCAAGTCCAGGATCTTAGCATACAGTATAAATTCAGACAAAATCTAAAATAGGGTTGTGTTTAATAAATATTCCAACACATCATTGTAGACGAGCGATGAAGCGTTTCAGCCAGGCATCGGGCAGTCAAACACACTGGTTTGTAGCAGCATAAACACACACTGATTTTAAATGGGTATGTCTTTGTTTTGTTTAAATATTTTTCTAGGAAGCAACCTGTTCATCCCATCAGGAGATTCATCACATGGTGGGCAGCAGATGTAACGCTGGGGGCAAAACTCATTGTTTACTCTAACTACACGTATTCAAAGTTTTTTTTTTTCATTCTGAAAGCCAGTGTCAACTTTCTCGGGCTCCAGCTGGGTTCATGTGTGTGTGTGTGTGTCTCTGTGTGTGTGTGTGAGTATGTTTCTGATCTACAGAAAGATTTAGCTCTACACTAAATGTCAAAATGTTCCTTTTCTTCCCACTGGACCAAAACCAGAACTTTAAATGCTGAGAAGGTTGATCCTCCTGATTTTTTCCTCCTGAAATTTGAACTTTAACCACTAAAATTCTGTGTGAGCTTATCCAACAGAGGGAAAAGCACACGTGTAAAACACACTGAAAGCTAACAGACTCATTTTATATCAGACTCACAGCCAGAACATCATTCACTTCTTTACACTGATCCAGTCAAATTTTAATGCGATATCCGGAACTTTCCTTGTTCACTCATGATGCTGCACACATGTCTTTTCCTTGGCTCCTGTCCTTGATTATCTCAGCCTTAGACATTATTTACATCGTGTAGCACGTCTTGCACGTACACATCAGTATAAAAGCCTGCTGTGTTAAACTTTCGTTCAGAATATATATATATATATATATATATATAAAAAAACTTCCAGGCTGCCTTCATGCACGTAATACACTCCCTCTCTTTTATTAGAACCTGCTGTTTAGACTCCTGACTCATCAGTTATTGTTCTTCTAATCAAGAAAAATCTACTGCTTTTTAATATATCATCTAGATTTGAGAGAAAAACAGAATATAGTCCTGGTGGTCTGTAAACACTAATTCATGCTAATAATACAAATCCTTAATTGCAAAAATGTACTTCAAATTCTTATTTCTGGCTTATGCCAAAAGGGTTTTTTATAAATAATAAATGCGACGCCACCTCATGGGCTAATTATACAAGCGTGGTGGAACTAGCCGTGTCAGGGAGGGCTAGCCTCATTTAGCGCTACATACTCGATTAATCCAAGTTTCTGGCTTTAATCAGCGTGTTTTATCTATATTTCTAATGAAATGAATTTCAAGTCAGCCTTTGTCCCAGAAGAAAGCCTCAAAGAGACATTGATGATGGGAAAGAATAGAGAATTCTAGCAGCTCTGATAATGAAAGAGTGTAGTGAAGAGGGGAAATTAGCCTGGCTTTTGCTTCTGCTGAAATGGATAAATAAGGTTAATAACAGAGTGCAAAAAATACCCCAATCTTTTTTTTTTTTCTCAGCTCTCTCTATGTGATGACTATAATTAGCGATGACCTCAGAGAGCTTTTTCAAAGTAGCCTAAAGTGCCACTTGAGGTTTCAAAGCTTATCAAAATTAGGGTTTTTTTGGCTTTATTGTACAGAATATACTGTCATTTCACTAAGTCAAGCTGGAAAGATTTACGAGTTTAATGCATATGAAATGCAGCATGAAGTTGTAATTACAAGTAGGAATTTTCTTTGAGCTCTGGGTTTGTATGTTGTGGGCATGTCAGTCAGAAAAATGGTGGAATCGATTGATTTAACGTCCGTAGTTGGCGGTAAATTTGTTGTTGTTTACTCATCTTAGAAACTAATTTTATGAGGCAAATTATTGAAATCCAAACAAACTGGTTAACATTTAATCAGCTATAGGAAGGAAATGGTTTGATTATGTCATAATATGTAGCGATAAAGTTTACAGCGGCGTTGCGAACTGATTAAAAACTTAAAAAATGCAAAACACAGCAGACGTGCGTTCTTTATTCTTCATTTTCTAGAAGTAGAGTTAAAAAAAACTTGCTGTATGTTTTATAGTTAATTAAGAGAAGGTTCACCTCCATCTCACTCGAACTAATCATAATTACGACTTCCGACTCGAAAATTCCTAGGAGGACTTGAACACACAGTAAGTTCAGATACAATGACTCCATCTGGCTATTTGCTGAGTTTAGAAACACTTTGACATGACCAGCAAACACAGTTCTTAATGAATTTGGAAATGAATAAAAATGTATTTATTTAAACTCACTTAGGTTAGTGTCATTTACTGTACTGTCAAAACATGACTTAGATGGCTGAGGCAGATGCAAATGCAGGTAGGAAAGTTTTATTAAAGAAGTAGCCAAAGGTCTAAACCACAAGACAAACAGGCAAAGGACTTGGTGATCAGCAAACAGGATACGTGAGATGAGACAAAAACACAGGAAACTGTGGACAAGATCGGATCAAACCATGACCACAAGCACCTAAAGCTTGGTATCATCAGAACACAATGTAAAGTGTGTGTGTGTGTGTGTGTGTGTGTGTGTGTGTGTGTGTTTTCTGAGAAGTGGGGTATGGTAAGGTCATGTTTGATTGAAGGCTCTGGTACATGATGGGAGTTGGCATTATATATTATTACATATTTATAAATACTCATGCTGTACTCATATCATATCCATATTCATATTCAAATAAAAAAAAAATGCATTGTTCCCCATTCCTACTAAACAGTTGCAATTACTTGCAATTTCATGTAAATGCAGTATGTTGCATTTATTATTAATTCATTTATTTATTGTTTGTTTGTTTGTTTATGTTAAGAGTGTAATGAATGAAATATCATCTTTAACCTTGTGCTGTTAAATTCTTCAATTCTGAAGGCGTTAATTTTCACACCAGGAAATGTATTATTATTATTATTATTATTATTATTATTATTATTATTATTATTATTATTATCATTATTATTACTAATCTAGCCATGGGGGTCACAGTCCAGTGACTTCTGTGCCGGTCCCAAGCCCGGATAAATAGAGAGGGTTGCGTCAGGAAGGGCATCCGGCGTAAAACATTGCCAAATTTAACCATGCGAATCGTCAGTACGAATTTCATACCGGATCGGTCGAGGCCCGGGTTAACAACGACCGCCATCGGCGCCGTTGACCTACAGGGCGCCGGTGGAAATTGGGCTACTGTTGGTCGAAGAAGTAGAGGAGGGAGGAGAGTGCGCAGACAGAGAGAGAAGAGGAAAGGTAAGAGTGTAGGACTGAGAATAGGAACTCTGAATGTTGGTACTATGACAGGGAAAGGTAGAGAGCTGGCTGATGTGATGGAGAGAAGGAAGGTGGATATACTGTGTGTACAGGAGACCAGGTGGAAGGGTAGCAAGGCTCGTAGTATAGGAGCAGGATTCAAGCTGTTTTATTATGGTGTGGATAGTAAGAGAAATGGGGTAGGTGTGGTCCTGAAGGAGGAGTTTGTGAGGAATGTTCAGGAGGTGAAGAGAGTGTCAGACAGGGTGATGAGTCTGAAGTTAGAGATTGAAGGGGTGATGTTGAATGTTGTTAGTGGTTATGCCCCACAGGTAGGTTGTGAGTTAGAGGAGAAAGAGAGATTCTGGAGTGAATTAGATGAGGTGATGGAGAGTATTCCCACGGGTGAGAGAGTGGTGATAGGAGCGGATTTTAATGGACATGTTGGCGAGGGGAACACAGGTGATGAGGAGGTGATGGGCAAGTTTGGAGTTAAGGAAAGGAACCTGGAAGGACAGATGGTAGTGGACTTTGCTAAGAGGATGGACATGGGTGTGGTTAACACTTATTTTCAGAAGAGGGAGGAGCATAGAGTGACTTACAAGAGTGGAGGTAGGAGAACACAGGTAGACTACATTCTATGTAGAAGAGGCAATCTGAAAGAGATTAGTGACTGTAAAGTGGTAGTGGGAGAGAGTGTAGCCAGACAGCATAGGATGGTGGTGTGTAGGATGACTTTGATGGTCTGTAAGACGAAGAGGTCAAAGATAGAGAAGAAAACCAAGTGGTGGAAGCTGAAAAAGGAGGAATGTTGTGAGGAATTTAGACAGAAGTTGAGGCAGGCTCTGGGTGGTCAGGTAGTGCTGCCAGATGACTGGGAAACTACAGCAGAAGTGATCAGGGAGACAGGGAGAAAGGTGCTGGGTGTGTCATCTGGAAGGAGGAAAGAAGATAAGGAGACTTGGTGGTGGAATGAGGAAGTTCAGGATAGTATCCAGAGGAAGAGGTTAGCCAAGAAGAAGTGGGACATGGACAGGACTGAAGAGAATAGACAGGAATACAAGGAGTTACAGCGCAGAGTGAAGAGGGAGGTGTCTAAGGCCAAGCAGAAGGCATATGAAGAGTTGTACACTAGGTTAGACACTAGAGAAGGAGAGAAGGACTTGTACAGGTTAGCTAGGCAGAGGGATCGAGATGGGAAGGATGTGCAGCAAGTTAGAGTTATTAAGGATAGAGATGGAAGGGTGCTCACAAGTGAGGAGAGTGTACAGAGGAGATGGAAGGAATACTTTGAGGAGCTGATGAATGAGGAAAATGAGAGGGAAAAAAGAGTAGAAGGGGCGAACTCTGTGGAACAGAAAGTAGATAAAATTAGAAAGGATGAAGTCAGGAAGGCTTTGAAGAGGATGAAAAGTGGGAAGGCAGTTGGTCCTGATGACATTCCGGTGGAGGTCTGGAAGTGTCTAGGAGAGGCAGCAGTGGAATTTTTAGCTAGTTTGTTCAACAGGGTTTTAGAGAGTGAGAGGATGCCTGAGGAATGGAGAAGAAGTGTGTTAGTGCCGATCTTTAAGAATAAGGGTGACGTGCAGAGTTGCTGTAACTATAGGGGAATAAAGTTGATGAGCCATACAATGAAGGTATGGGAAAGAGTAGTGGAAGCTAGGTTAAGGAAGGTAGTGGACATTTGTGAGCAGCAGTATGGCTTCATGCCCAGAAAGAGCACAACGGATGCAATTTTTGCTCTGAGGATTTTGATGGAGAAGTATAGGGATGGTCAGAAGGAGTTGCACTGTGTGTTTGTAGACTTGGAGAAAGCATATGACAGGGTGCCAAGAGAAGAGCTGTGGTACTGTATGAGGAAGTCAGGAGTAGCGGAGAAGTATGTCAGAGTGGTGCAGGACATGTATGAGAGGAGCAGGACAGTGGTGAGGTGTGCTGTAGGTCAGACAGAGGAGTTCAATGTGGAGGTGGGACTGCATCAGGGATCGGCTCTGAGCCCCTTCCTGTTTGCTATAGTGATGGACCAGTTGTCAGAGGAGGTCAGACAGGAGTCTCCTTGGACAATGATGTTTGCAGATGACATTGTGATCTGTAGTGAGAGCAGGGAGCAGGTGGAGGAAAACCTGGAGAGGTGGAGGTTTGCGCTGGAGAGAAGAGGAATGAAGGTCAGTAGTAGTAAGACTGAGTACATGTGTGTGAATGAAAGGGAGGGAAGTGGAACAGTAAGGTTACAGGGTGAAGAGGTGAAGAAGGTACAGGAGTTTAAGTACTTGGGGTCAACAGTCCAGAGTAATGGAGAGTGTGGGAAAGAGGTAAAGAAGCGAGTGCAGGCAGGTTGGAATGGGTGGAGAAAGGTGTCGGGAGTTCTGTGTGATCAGAAAATATCAGCGAGAATCAAGGGGAAGGTGTACAGGACAGTGGTGAGACCGGCCATGCTGTATGGTTTAGAGACAGTGTCACTGAGGAAGAGACAGGAGTCAGAGCTTGAGGTAGCAGAGCTGAAGATGTTGAGGTTCTCTTTGGGAGTGACAAGATTGGACAGGATTAGGAATGAGTACATCAGAGGGACAGCTCATGTTGGACGTTTGGGGGACAAAGTTAGGGAGGCCAGATTAAGATGGTTTGGACATGTTCAGAGGAGGGAGAGTGAGTATATTGGTAGGAGAATGTTGGACATGGGGCTGCCAGGCAGGAGGCAAAGAGGAAGGCCAAAGAGGAGGTATATGGATGTAATAAATGAGGATATGAAGCTAGTGGGCGCAAGGGTTGAGGATGCAGAAGATAGGGATAGGTGGAGAGAGATGATTCGCTGTGGCGACCCCTGAAGGGAAAAGCCGAAAGAAGAAGAAGAAGAAGAAGAATTATCATTATTATTACTATTATTATTATTTATTTATTTATTTATTTATTTATTTATTTAATTATTTTTATTATTATTAATTAATTTATTTACTTTTTCTAATACTTTATCGTTTCTATAGTAACAGATTATTCACAAGCACTTGTGATGTAGCAGAAAGGTAAGGTAAAAAGGTATGCTTGGTTTTGTTAATGTGTAATTGTTGTGAAGATTTATGTGATTTATTTAACATCAGTGGAATGAGTCTCCAGTGTCAGTGTCACGTATGAAACTGTGTATTAATTAAAACACTGAATAATGATTAAGACTAACAACAATCTGCTGAGTAAATGCTAAGCAAAAATAACATTTCTCTACAACATTTTCTCCTCAATCCTGTTTTCCGGCAGCTCTTAAAACCACTCAGCACTCAGATCCTGGCCAGCGGAAATGATTGCAGCTCCACAGTAAGCAGTATTTGGTGCGATGGCTCTGGCTTGCTCCTAAAAGCGGCGAGTTTCTCTTGAGCCCACACAGCTGGGCAGCACAGCTGACATGAATCCACGCAGCAGATTGGCATCTTTTAATACAGAAAACTCACAAAGGCCTAATCTTGCTCAATCAATGCGCCATTGAAATGTGGTGCGGTGCAGGATAAGGGGCGTGAGGACCCACGCTCACATACTCTTACTGATGATATCGAGGCAGAATTATTCTCTAATGGAGGATATGTCACCTTTTCAGAGAGCAGTGGATGACACCGATCATTTCCTGTTCCTGCTGAGAGTTTAGACACGATCACGATAATGCTCATGTCATTAACTGTGCAGGAAGAAGGGATCGTTCTACTGTTTTATATTTTCGGGTTGCGCACCTGCTTATGGCAAATCTCTGGGCTCCACATGTGGAATATTTAGATTAAACCATATGTGTGGAGTCACCACTGTGATGTTGCCAGTGTCACGACTCTCTCACGATGTCCTGTCCCCGCCTCTAACGTGTCTAAGTTCACCTGCTTACAATTTCCTTCTTGATTTGTGTTCCCCATTCCGACTGTACATTTACATTATGAATATTTATTATAATTCTATTTTTGTCCTTTATTAAATAAAAACTAAACCAGTTAACCTATATTTGTCTGTGTGATTAGTCTTTTAGATGTTTTTTCCCCTCCTACTGTTAATATTCTGTGTCTCTTTTAAATATATCATCTTATGTTATCTTATGTTCCTGTTAAAACCCTCCTGTGTTTGATCTCATTATTTTCCAGTCCTTCTCGTTGACCCGGTTCCAAAGAGAAGTAGTTTAGTCAGTTTAGTCATACTCCACTTTGAGTATTCAGAGTTTAGAACCTGACTTTTGCATCATTTTTAGTTTTCCTCAGTTGTTTTGGTTCCAATAAAGAAAGGAACTCATGTCAGCAGTCTGTCAGTGTCCTTGAGCTCCACATGACAGACAGATTTTCCTTGAGTAGAAACTTCTGACACTGGGTTTCACCATCAAACACTTGCCTTTAAACCTGCAATCTGTCAGGAGCTACTGGGACAGTTCATCATAGTTGTTTGTGGATTCCCCATGTGTGTTGTGCCACACCCTTCCTATTGTTCCACTTTCACCTGTTCCCCATTTACCCAAACGTTTTGTCAAATATATATATATATATATACACCAGCCCTTTTGTATCTGTCTTTGTCAGTCATTGTTGTTGTTCGTTGTTCGGTCAGACGCTGTTATGTTTCCAGGTGCCCATGTTATTGTTATGTTTTGTTACTCACGTTTTATTTGTCCAGTGTGCTGTGTTAGCCTTGTTTTGAGTTTTATTAATAAAGCAGCGGGCGGTGTCTCCTGACCATTACACAATCAAAGATGGAATTGCTGTTACATGTAATGCAATGTCAGAAAAAAAAAGCTGCAAAATAAATTACAGGAGTCCAGTACAGTGTATCACAGATATATTGCTGCATGTCACCATGATAGTCCAAGTTACCACCTAATTACTGTATTAATCACTGGATCAATTCAATAACATGGCTTCAACACACCTTTTTTTGTGGCACTTATATACTTATATATATGTCAAATATATAAAATATATATATATATATATATATATATATATATATATATATATATATATATATATATATATAAATATATATACTTAGTATATATCGAGCACAATCTATTCTTTAGCACTGTATTATTATTTTTAATATCATGCTAGGAATTTACTCCATGCACACAATTTAATAAAGCTATGAGATTCCATGAGAGATTCTAAATTAAGGTTTTATTAATGTAGAATTTTTATTTATTTATTTTTTAAAAATTTATTTATTTATTTATTTATTTATTTATTTATTTATTCATTCATTCATTCATTTATTTATTTATTTATTTATTTATTTATTTATTTATTTATTTAGTTATTTATTTATTTATTTGTTTGTTTGTTTGTTTGTTTTTTTAAATCTAAACCTCAATGTTCTCTCTTAAGATCCCTGAAGGTTTGCTGTGGGATCTGGCACTAAGATGTTAGCAGCAGATCCTTTAAGTCCTGTAAGTTGTGAGGTGGGGCCTCCATGGATCAGACTTGTTTGTCCAGCACATCCTACAGATGTTGTATTGGATTGAGATCTGAGGAATTTGGAGACCACATCAACACCTCAAACTGGTTGTTGTGTTCATCAAACCATTCCTGAACCATTTTTGCTTTTGTGGCACGGTGCATTATCCTGCTGAAAGAGTCCACATCCATCAGGGAACACCGTTTCCATGAAAGAGTGTACATGGTCTGCAACAATGCTTAGGTAGGTGCTACATGTCAAAGTAACATCCAAATGGACGGCAGGACACAAGGTTTCCCAGCAGAACATTGCCCAAAGCAAGACATTGCCTCCGCCAGCTCTCCTTCTTCCCATAGTGCACCCTGGTGCCATGTGTTCCCCAGATTAGCGACACACATGCACCCGGCCATCCACATGATGTTAAAGATAACGTGATTCATCAGACCAGGCCACCTTCTTCCATTGCTTCTTCCATTTCAGCAATTTGAGCAACAGTAGCTTGTCTGTTAGATCAGACCACACTGGCCAGCCTGTGCTCCCCACGTGTATCAATGAGCCTTGGCCGCCTATGACCCTGTCTCCGGTTCACCACTGTTCCTTCCTTGGACTACTTTTAATAGACACTGACCACTGCAGACCGGGAACACCCCACAAGAGCTGCAGTTTTGGAGATGCTCTGATCCAATGGTCTAGTCATCACAATTTGGACCTTGTCAAACTCGCTCAAATCCTTACGCTTGCCCATTTTTCCTGCTTCTAACACATCAACCCTTTGAGGACAAAATGTTCACTTGCTGTCTAATATATCCCACCCACTAACAGGTGCCATGATGAGGAGGTCATTAGTGTTATTCACTTCACCTGTCAAAATAGCAAAGACAGGCTGGTAACCAAATCCATCAGCTGATGGAAAAAATGTATGTTAGAATATTTATTTAGTTGTCTTTATTTTTTCCAAACTTACTTTAATTTCGTGGTTTAATCAGCAATGCATTAAAACCTTCTTCATTTGCTTATTAATATGAATGTCTTTAATTAAATATTAATATTTTCATAGCCATAGACGCGAGTCAATCATTTCGATTCCACCTTTTAAACTTTTTGCTATATGCTTGATAACTTCTGTTTTTTATTCTGTTTTACAGTTGTGTGTATACTTGAACTTTGATGGAGTTTTGTGGACGTCACTACATGCAAATGAGCTGCATCAGTTTGAATTGAACTAAAATATTATTCAGTGTGCATACGATCCAGTGTCTCTTAATCAAAATGTGCAACTTTTGGTAAAAAAATTTGTTTTTACGTCCTCACTACCCTCCACGATAAGTAAAATAAACATGTGAATATTAGAATATTAATTTTTTTATGTCTCCCAAGCTTAATTTAATTTCACGGTTTAAGCAGCAAGGCATTAAAACTTTCTTCACAGGATGTAATAGAGTCGTATCTTTCCTCCTCTTTACCCTCGGCGTGTCTTCTCAGCACTTATTCACTGTCCATTCATTTTGTGATCACATTTCCATTCTTCCTGAATTAAAAATCACCCCAAGCGTGAAGTAAACAATAGCGAGAAGCAGCCGAGGCGAGTTTCAGTTCTGAACTGATTATCGAGAACTGAACCGTAGCATTTATAATTACAGCCAGCGTCATCGTGCTCGACTTCTAACATCTCCTTCACACTCCGTGGGTTAAAAAAAAACACCAGGCTAAGCAAAACTATTACCGATAAATAAATTAAATATCACGACGTTTGTTTGTCCATCAGAAAAACTGAGCCTGGAATTTTTCCTCGCATTTGTTCGTCATGTTTATCCTTACGGAGGCGTTGTGAAAAGGAAGAGGTAGTTTGCGGGAATGTTCCAGATTCTCTGGAGGTTGTGAGAATTTATCTGAATTCATCTCATACACACATTTATGGGTCATGTCGCAGTATCCGAGAGGAAATAAATATAGATGATGAGGTTTGGCCTTTAACTTGACCTTTTAGTCAAGCAAAAAACTGCGTCATCCAACAACATTTTTGGATTTAAGCACAGAGATATGAATTAGAGGTGGAAAAGTATGAAAAATTCATGATGTGACTCTACAACACAAAATTATGCTTCGTGTCGTTATAAGTCATGGTACCTACTTAAAATGGCGCGTTTATCATAAGCAATAAATTCTACTTACACCACCACATCAGAGCAAGTATTAAAGTCACAGAATGTGGTAGGTTAGTGGTTAAGGTGTTGGACTACTGATCATAAGGTTATGAGTTTGAATCCCAGGTCCACCAAGCTGCTACTGCTGGGCCCCTGAGCAAGGCCCTTAACCCTTGCTCAGTTGTATAAATGAGATAAAATGTAAGTTGCTCTGGATAAAGGCATTAATGTAAATGTACTCTAGTCCAGTGACACTGACATGGCCTGGGTTCGAATCCCAGGCAGGAAACTACCCCAGACACTGAAGGGTTAACTCTCAGTGCTGGTCCCAAGACCCAAGCCTGTATAAAACAGTAGCGTAGTGTGCTCCAGCATCTAGTGTAGAATCTCTGCTATAAATCTCACTACACCAAAGAAAGAAAGAAAGAAAGAATCAGCCGAAGGACAACAACTTGCTTTTGGAGTTCAACAAACATATTTTTTAAATACAATTTATAATTTCATTTTACAAAACTCCTGGAACTGTTCAGCCACATCGGATCAAATTATGCTTTGCAGTGGCATCTCCATGACATTTATCCAAACTATATGAGAGCAAATGGAAATAATTTGCAAATAATTTCTATCTCATGTAAATTCAGAAGAAAAACAAATACTTAGCTTCTGGGACCTTAAGTGTCTCAGCTACCCCAGACGATTAATTTACATTTACGGCATTTAGCAGACATCCTTATCCAGAGAGATTTATATTTTTATCTCATTTTTTATATAACTGAGCAATTGAGGGTTAAAGGCCTTGCTCAGGGGCCAGCAGTGGCAACGTTTAGTGTGTCTGGGATTCAAACTCACAACCTTCCAAGCAGTAGGCCAACTCCTTAAGCACTAAGCTACTAATTCCCCTCCAGACCAAAGGAGGGCACTGTATGAACTTTTTCTGTTCTTTCGTTGCTGTTCTTAATCATTCTCTCTTGTTTTGTACTGTACCATTAGTGTCACACTATTGAACTTCCTGTTTCTCACTGTTTCTTTGTCTAGGAGCTACGGTGTGTTCGTTGTTTTTGCGAACTGCAGTCTGCCTCCGATAGTTTCTGTTACCTTGTTTCGACAAATTGTTTCACAGTTTGTTTGCTGCTTCTAAACTGTAAATAATAATAAATAATAACTCTCTGCACTTGTGTCCATCTTTGCCTCCATATTGTGCCATTACGAAGACGGTAGAAGCTTATTGGTTAAGGTGTTGGACTACTGATCGGAAGGTTGTGAGTTCTAATGCCAGGTCCACTAAGCTGCCACTTCTGTGCCTCTGAGCAAGGTGCGTAACCCTTGTGTAAAATAACCCTTTTACGTAACCCTTTTACCCTTGTGTAAAATAAGATAAAAAATGTAAGTCGCTCTGGATAAGGGTAGCTGCTTAATGACAGCAATGTCTAACTAATGCAAACCGTGTCTTGATCGAAATCAAATGTGATTGTTAGCATTGGATTACCGCACTTTTATATATATTGAGTGTAAATAGTATATAAACAAACTTATAGAAAGCTTTGGAGTCTTGATGCTAGTTCACTAGATCGAGAAAGAGCATTTAGCGAAAACCAATAAACTAGTAAAGAATAGAAAAAACAAATAAAAAAGACAAATAAAACTAATCATTAAGTTATGAAAAAATAAAAGACAGGCTGGTTTGTAAGCCGTAAACAAATGAATCAGCTGATTAAAGATTTAGCGTTTAGCTTTATTAATATTGATATTATTTAATTTATTTTTAGCCATAGAAGTGAGTTCAAATAATGTTCACCTAGGCCTTTTTAAACTTTTTGCTTATCAATTTCAATGTCAAAATAACTTCCAATACTATTTTTACCCTGATCACTCATTTCAAGCTTCCAGCTGCCTGTGCACTTGACCTTTTATGGACATTTTATGGGCGTCACCACATGCAAATGAGCTGCATCAAGAACACAATAACATTGATGGAAAAAAAAACTGTAGAGGAACAAAATATTTCTCTGTGTAAAATATTTCTCCATTTATAGCTGTCACTATATTGTGTACATATTTCTAAGAAATCTCTCACACACACACACACACACACACACCCCAAAAAGACTACTGCAATAAAAAAATGATGCAACAGACTAGTTAGATGCAGAAATAACTGTGAAAAACATCACTTGGGTTAAATCCTGTCTCCTGATACAGCTCCATCCACCTCAAACTGGCCAGAAAGAATAATATTAAATTTAAAGGTTCTGAAAATCTTCATGAATATATACAGGTGCATCTCAATAAATTAGAATGTCGGGGAAAAGTTCATTTATTTCAGCAGTTCAAGTCAAATTGTGAAACTCGTGTATTAAATAAATTCAATGCACACAGACTGAAGTAGTTTAAGTCTTTGGTTCTTTTAATTGTGATGATTTTGGCTCACATTTAACAAAAACCCACCAATTCACTCTCTCAAGAAATTAGAATAGGGGTGACATGCCAATCAGCTAATCAACTCAAAACACCCGCAAAGGTTTCCTGAGCCTTCAAAATGGTCTCTCAGTTTGGTTCACTAGGCTACACAATCATGGGGAAGACTGCTGATCTGACAGTTGTCCAGAAGACAATCATTAACACCCTTCACAAGGAGGGTAAGCCACAAACATTCATTGCCAAAGAAGCTGGCTGTTCACAGAGTGCTGTATCCAAGCATGTTAACAGAAAGTTGAGTGGAAGGAAAAAGTGTGGAAGAAAAAGATGCAAAACCCAAACCCTGAGAAAACCCTGCAGCCTTATGAGGATTGTCAAGCAAAATCCATTCAAGAATTTGAGTGAACTTCACAAGGAATGGACTGAGGCTGGGGTCAAGGCATCAAGAGCCACCACACACAGACGTGTCAAGGAATTTGGCTACAGTTGTCGTATTCCTCTTGTTAAGCCACTCCTGAACCACAGACAATGTCAGAGGCGTCTTACCTGGGCTAAGGAGAAGAAGAACTGGACTGCTGCCCAGTGGTCCAAAGTCCTCTTTTCAGATGAGAGAAAGTTTTGTATTTCATTTGGAAACCAAGGTCCTAGAGTCTGGAGGAAGGGTGGAGAAGCTCATAGCCCAAGTTGCTTGAAGTCCAGTGTTAAGTTTCCACAGTCTGTGATGATTTGGAGTGCAATGTCATCTGCTGGTGTTGGTCCATTGTGTTTTTTGAAAACCAAAGTCACTGCCCCTCGTTTACCAAGAAATTTTGGAGCACTTCATGCTTCCTTCTGCTGACCAGCTTTTTAAATGATGCTGATTTAATTTTCCAGCAGGATTTGGCACTGCCCACACTCCCAAAAAGGGTTGGTTAAATGACCATGGTGTTGGTGTGCTTGACTGGCCAGCAAACTCACCAGACCTGAACCCCATAGAGAATCTATGGGGGTATTGTCAAGAGGAAAATGAAAAACAAGAGACCAAAAAATGCAGATGAGCTGAAGGCCACTGTCAAAGAAACCTGGGCTTCCATACCCCCCTCAGCAGTGCCACAAACTGATCACGTCCATGCCACGTCGAATTGAGGCAGTAATTAAAGCAGAAGGAGCCCTTATCAAGTATTGAGTACATGTACAGTAAATGAACATACTTTCCAGAAGGCCAACAATTCACGAAAAATGTTTATTTTTTTGGTCTTATGAAGTATTCTAATTTGTTGAGAGAGTGAATTGGTGGATTTTTGTTAAATGTGAGCCAAAATCATCACAATTAAAAGAACCAAAGACTTAAACTACTTCAATCTGTGTGCATTGAATTTATTTAATACACGAGTTTCACAATTTGAGTTGAATTACTGAAATAAATGAACTTTTCCACGACATTCTAATTTTTTGAGATGCACCTGTACATTATATTTTAACTTTTTCTTCATGCCAGAAGCTGAAGACAAGCCTCATAATGAACCTAGAGCTGATTGTGGATTACATAAAACCAGAGCAGCTACACATGAGCTTTAAGTTTTAAAGTAAATTTAAAGCTAGCACTCTGGATAATGTCTTACTAAAACATCTTAAACGATGGCTTAGATCATAACCAAGGTGAATATTTCTGAACTGTAATGGAAATGAAATATAAAATCCATATTCAATATACTTCAGGGTCACAGGGTGAATCCATAACGACTTCCTTATGGTCATATAGTGCCCTACATAGGGTAGACCAGGTGAAGTGATTAACACTGATTATCTCCTCATCATGGCACCTGTTAGTGGGTGGGATATATTAGGCAGCAAGTGAACATTTTGTCCTCAAAGTTGATGTGTTAGAAGCAGTAAAAATGGACAAGTGTAAGGATTTGAGCGAATTTGACGAAGGGCCGAATTGTGATGGCTAGACCACTGGATCAGAACATCTCCAAAACTGCAGCTCTTGTGGGGTGTTCCCGGTCTGCAGTGGTCAGTATCTATCAAAAGTGGCCCAAGGAAGGAACAGTGGTGAACCGGCGACAGGGTCATGGGCGGCCAAGGCTCACTGATACACGTGGGAAGCGAAGGCTGGCCCATGTGATCCGATCCAACAGACGAGCTACTGTTACTCAAATTGCTGAAGAAGTTAATGCTGGTTCTGATAGAAAGGTGTCAGAATACACAGTGCATGATGGGTCAAGGCTGTTTTGGCAGCAAAAAGGGGACCAACACAATATTAGGCAGGTGGTCATAATGTTATGCCTGGTCGGTGTATATTATAAGATTATATCTTTTGCCCTATGTAGGATATGGGATCTAACTGTAAAGCTGCCATCATCAAGCGTTCTGTTTGAACATGGAGGAATATGATTAAAAAAAACGTTAGTAGCAAGGACGACATTTTAAATCCATATCTGATGTCACCTTGTCGTCATCCCGCTTTGGATATGTAACTATCGCCGAATAGTCCAAATATTTGATCTTTTTTTTACCATTCTGGTCTGACGAAATTCACTCCAAACTCTCTCAGCATTGTGCTTATAAATTATAAACTATAAAAACTATGAAAAAGGATATAATAGTCACTTTTATGCTATATGTAGAAGAAGATGGTCTCTAAAGGAAAATATTACCCTGTAAAGAAGGATTCTCTTGATATTTTTAGATTCAAGTCTACTCCACAAGAAAGATCCTGGCTTTAATTACTATACTGATAGAAAGTCGTCAAGGCGAAGAACAAGCACACTTTATACTGTATGGAAACTTTTACAATAATTTAGTCATGGATAAAAATCAGGAAATTCTGTTTAATATTTAGTTCAATTTATTTGTATAGCACTTTTAACAATGCACATTATCTTAAAGCAGCTTTACAGAAGTATAGAAACACAGAAAAAAAAATTAAGTTACTATTTATATCTAACATTTATCCCTAATAGGCAAGGCTGAGGCGAGAGTGGCAATAAATCATTTTAATAATTAAAACATGAATACAATGAGCAGAAAGAATATTGTTATTAGTTAGTTCAAGCCTTTTTTTTTTTTTTTTTTTTCATTTATTTATTTTTGCTATGCCATGTTGATTGATAACATAATCAGAACGTTTTCTTTAATCACAGGTCTAAGGTTAGAGGATCTTCATCATATGCTGAAGTCTAAAACTGGCTTTAACTCAAGCTTTCCTCTGGCTAGAACTGATCATTCAATTGGGATGTGATTAATTTGGATTTTGTTCAATTTCATATGATCAAAATCAGTAGAAATGGAGAATATCTAAAAAAAAAAAAGGTATTATAAAACAAATTTCTATGAAACAGGGGGCTTATAGTTATGGTTAGCATGTTTGCACCTTGCATGATTAACAGGTTAGTGGTTTGCAGGTTAGCACCTCGCTCCGCTGTGGTTGGGGTTCGATTTCCATCTCTGGGTCTGAGTTTGTATGTTCTTCCTGTGCTTCAAGGGTTTCCAGGTTCTCCAGTTTCCTTCCCAGTTCAAAAACATGTGTTGTAGGCTGATAAGCATCTCTAATGGGTGTTATAGTCTGCCCTGCTTCCAATCCAGAGTGTTCCTCATCTTGTGCCCAGAGTCTCCTAGAATAAAACCCATGCTTCCTGTGACCCTGTGTAGAATAAGTGCTACAGAAATTGGATGGATGGATCCACAAAACATTCATTCATTCATTGTCTACCGCTTATCCGAACTATTCTCGGGTCACGGGGAGCCTGTGCCTATCTCAGGCGTCATTGGGCATCAAGGCAGGATACACCCTGGATGGAGTGCCAACCCATCACAGGGCACACACACACACACACACTCTCATTCACTCACGCAATCACACACTACGGACAATTTAGAGAGGCCAATCAACCTACCACACATGTCTTTGGACCGGGGGAGGAAACCGGAGTACCCGGAGGAAACCCCCGAGGCACGGGGAGAACATGCAAACTCCACACACACGGCGGAGGCAGAAATCGAACCCCCAACCCTGGAGGTGTGAGGCAAACGTGCTAACCACTAAGCCACCATGCCCCCCCTCCACAAAACATGCTTCATTTATTTCCTAGCATGTTTGTGTCCAACAGCAAGAGACGAAACACTCTAAAACACTGTTTTCTGACATTTTATTAAACTCAAGAACCCAGAACTTTAACTAAACGTCTTTTATTTCATTTATATGGATTGGTTAAGTAAAAAAAAAACACTCTGCTGAATGAAATACACTGTTCTAAAAAATTTACTAATTCTTATGATTTATCCTTTATGATAGAAATCAGTAATTAAACAGAGAATGTGTCATGATTTCCTTGAATTTTCATCACTTAGACTTATGAAAGACTTCTACATGGAAAAAATAGAAACCCTAATCTCTAGGTTTGTAGATAGGATCTTAAAAGAAATCTAGATTCTTTATGTTGTTAGAGATTACTGGGTGTGTGGGATGTCAAGGATCATATGATTAAAGCCATTGTGGAGGCTAATCTTAGATCTAGCACAAAGCTATTAATGGAAATGAAAATGAGATCAAGATGAAGATAAGCCACTGGAAATTAACCTTAAATAAAATGAATGTGTTTTAACATTACTAAATGCTGCAGCGTTTAAGGGCAAGCGTTTAACATTTTCCAAAGCAGAAGAATCTTTTTTAACAACCCCTTACTTAAATCACGCCATTTTTCTCGCCTCTTATTGCATTTCTTATTGCATTTGGAAGCTGAGTACATCTAACTTCTGCAACTCTGCAAAGTGAATTTCAGCGGAAAATCTGTCGAGATAATTTGATGTGAAACTTGACGTTGCACGCTTTTTCCGTTCGCAAAAAAAGAAACACCCTCTGAGTTCTACAATGGGATAATGGCTTATTCTGCTCTTACTTAACAAAAAAAATCTCGCGGATTTACAGTGGTCGCAGCTTGCTGCTCGGAATTAAAGGCAGTTATCACAACATGACACTTCATAAATACTGCAATTTCTCTCCAGATGAAATCACTGCCCAATAGAATGAAAAGGCTGGAGAAAGAATAAAGAGCAATTTTGTGAGTTGGATATGGAGACATGCCATTTACAGCCTTTTACATGGAGGTAAAGAACAGAGACAGAGAGAGAGAGCACATGAGCGACATTCAATAAGAACTGTTTCTGATCCTTTGGAGAAGAGCTCAGTGCAGTTCTCTGAATTTTTAGGTGAAGTCTAGATCAAGTTCTATTCATATCCTAAAGAACTCATATTGTCTCAAATCCTCCCTTTTGTGTTATAGGCTTTAGTTTCTGTTTTGGTCCTGTTTCCATCCACTGTCCAGTCGATCAAAAGACCACTAAGCCACCACCATGCTTCATAGCTTGATTATGGGAATCTACAGACTTTCTGATAAACATTGTTGTACTGTACATCTGAAGTTTCTAGAACATTCTAGAACATTACCTGGACAAATGAGACTGATGAGTTAAATATTGAACACTATAATATTGAGCTCTGCAAAAACTTTTCCACGATAGTTTGAGAAACATGACAAAGAGTTTGATGTGGTTTCCAGATTCCCCAGATCTCAATCTGACTAAGCATCTGTTGGATGTCAAACAAGCAAATCTGACCCATGGAGACTCCAGCTCCCAACTAACACGGAACTGCTGCTAATGTTTTGATGCCATATACCATAGCACATCTTGAGAGGTCTTGTGGAGTCCCTGTCTCAAAGGCTTAGAGCAGTTTTTGTGGCACAAGGGGACTTAGACAATATTAGGCAGGTGGCGTTAATGTTATTTTACATATATCTCTTGCTTTTGTGTGTATTTCATCTTCATTGCACTGCTGAGAAATTGCACTTGACTCATCAGGATACACCAGACTAATCTCACTTAAAGAATGCAAGCTCACAGATTTTGGCACCTAAAGACACATGAAATAAATGAAGTGCACTTGGCTGACTGAGCAGACGGGCAGAAAAGCACTGAGTCAAGGCGAGGCTGCTCCGTATTTGTCATGGTTTAACAAAAGTAAACAAAGCAGCCTCTTAATCAAGGAGAGATGAGCCGGGTTATTGTTCTCCTCTCAGAAGAAGGGCTGTGCATATACATTACGACTGCTGATCTATCACCATGAAGTGACCAGATGAAGATAAAACTGCCTCTGCTGTCTTCTTCAGAGGCTGCTGGGGTTGATGATGAAAGGCAGGCCTGTAGCAAAGGCTTCTTAACACATTACTGAGTAAATCAGCTAAAAGGCCAACTGATAGCAAGAGCTATTGGTCCCTTCAGTCGCAACAAATGATCTATATTGTTTTTCTCCTCGTATTTAGCCGATTCTTCATTAATGCATCTTATCAATCCAGTTTTCTTCTGTTCAGGGTTTTAGAGGATCCAGTGTCAGGGAAGGCAAGATGGGACCCAAATGCAGATATGGACAGAAAACACAGTTCAAAGTTTTTAATGAGTGCATGCCAAACCAGTCAGTGAAGGCAAACAAGCAGTGAGCTGAAGCATATACACAGAAACAGACGCAGTTCCAAAAATTATGAAACAGGAACCAATAAGTCCATAAGCACAGTTCAAACCCCAAAAATAACTCTCAACGGAAAGTCCCACAACGGGAGTATCCAAAAGGGCGACAAATAACAGGTCAAAGATAGCCCTTAATCCAGAAACCAGCAAACAGAGTAATGAAGGCAAAGCAGAAATCCAAATCAAAGAACAGTCCAAGAATCCAGTAGCATGAGCAACAGGGCTGAGGAGAACAGGCAATATCCAAATGGGAAAACAGGATAGGGTCATAACAGGCGAGGCAAACACAGATAAAGGCGGGATAGCTCTCAGGCACACATACTTAACTGAAGAGGCCATCTGGCGAAGTCACAGAGTTAGAGGCATGTTTATATAGAACCACACAGTACAAAATGGCAGCTGACCCGGAAGTGCTTCACGGAAACTGGACGTGACCATGGCATGAGCTGACATCCATTCTTGGAACATGATGTTATAATATTAAGCATATTATATAGATATAAGTAGTCTATATATCATATAGACTACACACTACATGATCAAATGTTTGTGCACCCCTGACCATCACATCCATATGTTCTAGTTGAATATCTTTCCATATGTTCCAGATTTAATTCCTCTTTCCTCTCCAATCCTTTGGGAAGGTTTTTCACTAGATCTACAACCCTGACTGTGAGGATTTGGGTTCATTCAGTTACAAGAGCATTAATGAAATCAGACTCTGACACTGGGATGTTGAGGAGATTTCAGTTATAGTTCATCATCAAGGCATTTAGTGGGGTTCTTCCAACTTCATCAACCTTAACACATGGTGTCTTCATGGTGCTGGCTTTTTGTGCACAGGAACACTGTCATGCTGGAACAGGTTTGGATCTTTTGCTTCCAGTGAAGGTAAACTTTAATGCTAAAGCATGCAGAGACATTCTAGACAACTGCGTGCTTCTAAATTGGCAACAGTTTGGTTGTGATGGTCAGGTGTACATAAACCTCTGGCCAAATAAGTTAAATATCATAGCTAATCCATGTACCAGACAGCTCTTGGGAGGTGGATAAAAAATGGACAACCTAAAGAAACCCTCTCAAACTGTATCCAGGAATCAGGAGTACTAGAGCTGAATCCAAGAACCTCCTTTAGCAGCAGTATCCTCAACCATATTTCTGACAGTAGCTGGATGAATTGATGAGAAATTACTCACTACAGCACTCAGTGCATCTAAATTCCTAGGATTTCTTGAATGAGCAGCACACTGTCCATTAAGTCATCTTATTCTGACTTGTTTTGTTGCATCAGTGAACTTCTAATAAACTTCAGGTGGCAGATTGTTGCATTGACATTTTTCTGTGAAATTTATTTGAGCTGAAATACCAAAGCAGCCCCAAACTATGATGCTACCACCAGCACACTTCATAGTTTGATTATGGGACTGTAAGAATTATTGCTTTCTGATAAACGTTGTTATACTGTACATCTGAAGTCTGCAAAAGACATTCTGGATGTTTCTAGCATGCTTTTAGAATATTACATGGACAGATGAGACAGATGAGTTAATAGTTTAACATGTCAAGGCTCCTCACAGGAAGTCATGCCACCATGCTTGGGCTAAAAATAGAACAGACCACCCACGTCACCGATCTGTCAACAAAAAAACAAAACAAAAATCACCTAGCTTTTGAACACATGCTGAAGGCAACGTTGGCATCGTGAGTTGACTCTTTCGAAACAGTTTCACTGAGTAAAGAAAAAAAAAAATAAAATTTGCAAACTCGCTTTGATTGACTTCACTTGGCTTTCCACTGACGCAAACAAGTTTTGAATGGCTCCCGGACGTACGCGCAACTTTTCGGTTTGTTTGTATGCCGAAAATGCTTTGTTCGCAGATGAAAAATCTTCCATGTTCTTGAAAACTTTTAATACATAAGGCGAAAATTTGCAAGCGAGGGCATTTGTATGCCGAGGTTCCACTGTACATGGTTTGAAGTGATTAAAAAAAAATGCATAATGCATTTTCAGCATTTGCAAAATGCTCCATAATAAACGTTAATTCATCTCTGCTAACTTTCATTCCTTATTTCCCAGGTTAGTTTCTCTCTCGTTAATCATCTATCGTTGTTTAAAATCACTCTTTACACTTGTATTCCTTCTTCCTCATGTTCAGAATAATATTCTTTTTTTACTAAATCTCGTTCAGGAGGTCTCTCTAAGAGTTTATTCATAAATATTAAATAACACCTCTGGTGCACCACCTAGAGTGAAAATCAATGCTGCACTAATGAACCTGAATAAAAGATTTGTTTCCTAAAAAACATTTCCAGCCAGCACACCGATGGGAGACGTCTCACTGATGGAAGTTTCCAGCAGTATTGTAAGCACTGAACCCTGGGAAATTTTAGAGGCTATATTTTTAAAATTCAATATCTAAAATGCTGTAAATAAGAGAGAGAGAGAGAGAGAGAGAGAGAGAGAGAGGGGAGAGAAATATAGAGGCTGGTGATCACAGAATTGTTCATGACATAAGTGATAGCAGGGAACATCTTCTTTTGCCTGCATTAATAATACAAATTACAATATGTTCTTCTTTTTCCTTTCGTTTTATTATCCTGAATTTTCTTTTCTTACAACAGGTCATCCTGGGGCATTCTCTTTACACCCCAGCAATTTGCAATCGATTACATTGAAATAAAATATTAATGTGCAACAGGTCATACTGTTTATTCATTTATAGATACATTCGCTGTTCCTTGAAACAAGTTAGTTCCTGTTTTTAATTACGCTATAAAAAAACATAAGCATTTTTCCTCTCACCAGCTTTTCTTTCATTCTCTCTCTTGAACTTGATAAGACAAGATATCAAAAAAGACTTTACAGCTTTACCTCTGATACTGGAGACTCCTTTTCTAAATCACTGTATGAATTCTAATTTATATGCCCCATTACAATGAGGTTAAAGTTGATAAGGGCTCGATAAATGTCCTGCTGTGGGTTAAAATGATGTATTTGATTTTAAAATGCTTTATTTTGACTAAAACTGAAAAGATAACTCTGTGTCACATTTCATTCTGCTCCTAACTCCCAGAATTCCACAGTGTCACCAGCTAAATTTAGTTGAAACTCTATTTTGCCAAATCAGAATCAGGTTTTATTGGCCAAGTATATTTTTACATTTACATTTCTGGAATTTTTGCAGACGCCCTTATCCAGAGTGACTTTTTATCTCATTTTATACAACTGAGGGTTAAAGGCCTTGCTCAGAGGTCCAGCAGTGGCAGCTTTGTGGACCTGGGATTTGAACTCACAACCTTCTGATCAGTCCTTCACAGCTAAGCTACTACATCCCACATTTACACACAAAAGAAATTTGGTTTCCAGCTGTTGGTGACCAGCAGAAGTACATAAAATAATGAATTTATGAGCTGCTCAGGAGCTCCTCGTTACACAACTTCAACTGACTGTATACGACTGTAGAATTATTCATAATCACACACTGTGGTATTTATAATAATTTATTATCACACTCTCTGTTGTTTATAATCATTTATAATTACACTCTTAGGTTTTTATAATAAGTTATAATCACATTCTCTGCTGTTATCATGACTTATAATCATAGGTCTTTCACTTGAATTAGGTTTTTTTTTTATAAATCTATGGAGACATTTATATTTCCTGTATTTCAGTGCTTACAAATGACCTATTCTAATATACTGTATAGTGGTTTCTGTGGTAACAGCTCATTCACAGGGACTTCAGAGGTAATAATAAACACATGATTTAATTAATAGTTAAGAGCATTATGACCACCTGCCTAATATTGTGTCGGTCCCCCTTTGCTGCCAAACCAGCCCTGACCCATTGAGGCATGGACTCCACTAGATCCCTGAAGGTTTGCTGTGGGATCTGGCACTAAGATGTTAGCAGCAGATCCTTTAAGTCCTGTAAGTTGTGAGGTGGGGCCTCCATGGATCAGACTTGTTTGTTCAGCACTTCCCACAGATGTTGTATTGGATTGAGATCTGAGGAATTTGGAGACCACATCAACACCTCAAACTGGTTGTTGTGTTCATCAAACCATTCCTGAACCATTTTTGCTTTGTGGCACGGTGCATTATCCTGCTGAAAGAGTCCACAGCCATCAGGGAATCCCTGTTTCCATGAAAGGGTGTACATGGTCTGCAACAATGCTTAGGTAGGTGGTACGTGTCAAAGTAACATCCACATGGATGGCAGGACCCCAGGTTTCCCAGCAGAACATTGCCCAAAGACACTTTGCCTCTGCCGGCTTGCCTTCTTTGCATAGTGCATCCTGGTGCCATGTGTTCCCCAGATTAGCGACGCACACACACCCGGCCATCCACGTATATGTAAAAGATAACGTGATTCATCAGACCAGGCCACCTTCTTCCATTGCTCCATGGTTGAATGGAAGAATATTGGACCAAAAAAGGGCTTTCTTGTTCCCCTTTTAAAAAAAACAGTCTCTACAGCTTCTGCTTGATACTCAAATGGATTCCTATTTCTTGTTTTTTCTGAATAATACCTGAATAAGCTTACAGAAAGAGCCGTGATCTGTGCCTGACATATTTATTAACTCTAATTTATTCAGTACATCATACGGAAAGAGAAAGTTCCCTTACAGTACCACATGACATTACAGAAATAAATTGCAATTCTGCTGCTGTGTATTGTTTATCATTTGAGAGTAAAATAAAAGCCTGTACTACTGAAACTGCTTTACAAATAAAAAGAATAAAAGTGTCAGCATTTTCACTGTACGCTTTCCACTGCGGAATGTTACCTCCGATGTTAAAACGACTTCCGATCCAAATTTACAGGAGAAAGTTAGGTGTATTCAGAGTCAGGTTACGCTCCTGCTTAAGTCTCGGTGTCTTATCCAGATGATTAAAATGAACTGCGTGTATTTCTGAGATTTTCTTTTTTTCATTATGTGATGTAACATAAAATCCAGGGATGAATTTAAAATTACAGATAAAAGGATATAATATGGATAGAAAATGTCTACACACCCCTGTTAAAGTGGTAAAATTAAGATTTTGTGATGTAAATAAGTAAGTAAATAAATAAATTAATTAATAAATCATGTCAATTTTTTCCATCTCCATTATGAAATTAAAGTAAATAAATATTAATAAATAAAAAAATTATGTGAATTGCAAAAACATTCAATCTTCCACAGGTTAAGCTGTTCCATTTTCGATATCTATATATGCTTTAGATCATTGTGTTGATAAAAGGTGAAATTCTTTTTACTAGCAGATACCTGAAGGTTTGGTGACTAAAATCAACTGGTATTTGTAGTTATTCATAATTTCCTCATTCTCATCTTGATAAAAGCCCCAATTCTGACTGTAGCTATAAATCTTTAAAGCTTTAAAACATAAATTATGTAATTATAGAATTATTATTAGACCTCATAGAATTGATCTAATCAGACTATAACATGTTGAGCCACTTTTTGCACTTTACCAACATACACCGATCTGCCATAACATTCTGAGCAGTGAGAGTAAGACTGATGGTCTCCTCATCATGGCACCTGTTAGTGGGTGGGATATATTAAGCAGCTAGTGAACATCTTGTCCTCAAAGTTGATGTGTTAGAAGCAGTAAAAATGGACAAGCGTAAGGATTTGAGCGAGTTTGACGAAGGGCCAAATTGTGATGGCTAGACCAGTGGATCAGAACATCTCCAAAACTGCAGCTCTTGTGGGGTGTTCCCGGTCTGCAGTGGTCAGTATCTATCAAAAGTGGACCAAGGAAGGAACAGTGGTGAACAGGCGACAGGGTCATGGGCGGCCAAGGCTCACTGATCCATATTGGGAGCGAAGGCTGGCCCATGTGATCCGATCCAACAGATGAGCTACTGTTGCTCAAATTGCTGAAGAAGTTAATGCTGGTTATAATAGAAAGGTGTCAGAATACACAATGCATGACGGGTCAGGGCTGTTTTGGCAGCAAAAAGGGGACCAACACAATATTAGGCAGGTGGTCATAATGTTATGCCTGGTTGGTGTATATACCATTTTACATTTACATTTCTGGCATTTGGCAGATGCTCTTATCCAGAGCAACATACAAGTGCTTTAATTCTCTATCAATTAATACATTAACACTGGTTCAATAGGACACAGACCTGGGATACCATTGGGGATCCCATTTAGTTTTTTTTAGATACAACATAATACATAAACAGGGAAAAAATAAGAGCTAGTTTAAGTGCTTCAGGAAGTGGTAGTTCTTCAGTTGCCATTTGAAGATGGTCAGTGACTCAGCTGTACGGACATCTAGGGGAAGTTCGTTCCACCACCTCAGTGCCAGAACAGAGAAGTGTCTAGATGTACCTACCTTTTACCCTGAGAGATGGTGGGACCAGTCGAGCAGTGCTAGTGGATCTGAGTGAGCGAGGTGCAGTGTGAGGAGTGACGAGAGCTTTGAGGTAAGATGGCGCTGGTCCATTCTTGGCTTTGTAGGCGAGCATTAGTGTTTTGAATCTGATGCGTGCAGCTACCACAAGCCAATGGAGGGAACACAGCAGTGGGGTGGTGTGGGAGATCTTAGGCAGGTTGAAAACAAGTCGTGCAGCTGCATTTTGGATCATTTTCAGTGGGCGAATTGCGTTCAGAGGTAGACCTGCCAGAAGAGAGTTGCAGTAGTCCAATCTCGAAATGACCAGAGACTGAACAAGCACCTGAGTAGCCTGTGTGGGTAGAAATGGCCGAATCCTTCTGATGTTGTACAGAAGAAACTGACATGAGGGTGTCACATTAGTGACATGGGAGGAAAAGGACAGTTGATTGTTCATGGTTACCCCAAGGTTGCGAGCGGTGGCTGAAGGGGAAATCATGGAGTTGTTCAGAGATAACGCAATGTCCTGGGCTGGGGATGGATCACCTGGGATGACCAGCAGCATAGTTTTGCTGGGATTGAGTTTCAGCTGATGAGCCGTCATCCAGGATGAAATGTCCACCAGACACGCTGAGATCCGAGCAGAAGCCGTGGTATCTGAGGGAGGGAAGAAGAAGATAACTTGGGTGTCATCGGCATAGCAGTGGTTTGAAAATCCATGTGAGGATATAAGAGAGTGAGTATAGAGGGAGAAAAGGAGAGCATAAGAGAACATAACATTCTATGTTGTCATTCATACGCATCACTGTACCATATTCAGATCCAGTCAATATATTCGGATAGATTCTACCTTCTCTATTTTTTTTATTTCTTTATTTTTCTATTGCTATCTTCCACCATATTTTCCTTATATGCCCTAATGTTCTATTTGTCCTTCACTGTATCTTATTTGTGTTATCAAGGACTGTCGTAAAAAAGCATTTCTCTACATGTTGTGCTGTGTATGATTGTGTATTGTGAGAAATAAAATTTGAATTTGATTTGATTTTGACATGATTTGGGAAGATTTAGTTGATTTACTTATTTTTTGTGAGAAAGGCCTTCTGTCTTGTCATCTTAGAGGCCACAAGTTGAGAGATTTTCCCTAATCAGAAGCACAAGCAGTCTGTAAGATGCCCCAACCACAGACAGTGCACCAAATGCTAGCATTCCAAGGTATGGCAGGTTTTAAAAGACCATATGTATGTGATTTTTTTGCCTTAATAGTACAAACTCTAAGAGACAAGATAAAATCCACCGACTAGACACAGCCACATGCTCCACTTGCCTGAACCCCCAAAAGCCCGAGCAGTATTTGAAGCAATTAAAGCCACACATCTTGGCAGCCTGAGATTACAGTAAACCATTTCATTTATACGTATCTGAGAAACAAGGTTTCGCATCAGTAGTATTACTGCAGCAACAGCAAGGGGTTGGTAAACAGCCTATAGCATATTACAGTATGCAAAAATGGTGGCCAGGGAAGTTTTGTGTAGAGAAGTAATTCCCTGGTTTGGAATTCCAGATTCCAGGTCAGCAAAGCGATAACTGAGGCTCTGTGTATAGGACATCTCAAGTTATGGTGAATAAAAACAAATGGGGTTCTAAAAGCAAAAATAGCCAAGATATGTGCAAGCACAAAGCTCAATCAGGCCACAAGCTTTGCTATTGTCTCTGATCTCTGATGAAAATGCACACACAAGTTAGCTGACAGAATCACTGTGCAATTATATGCACGATCCCAATTTCACAATAATTACAATGTACGTTAATATCATACCGTGTGCAATATCACATCTTGAGCAATATCGCATTATGTGCATAATGGATTTTTTCCAGTAGGTCCCATATCTTTCTCTAAGATCAGGCACTGCAGGCTGAATGGACCTGAAGTCAACAAGAAAAAGAACAATGCAAACAAACAAGCAAACAAAACACAAAGTGCAAAAAAGACCAATAGAACCAAAATTGTTTAAAGCAACTACCTTATAAAATATATTTTAAAATCAGCCAAAGAAATGTGTATATATTTTATAAATTTCTATACAATTTCTTTTCTTTCTTTTGTTTTTAGTCTTGTTTTTTCTTCTATTCTGGTTTTGAAGCATGATGCTGCCACCACCATGCTTCACCGTGAAGATGGGCTTCTTTTGAAATGATATGCTTGTATTTGCACCGGAAAACGTGTCTTTTGGAGAATTATTATGGCTTTTGAAATGATGGAATCTCATCAGACCATAACACAACTTCTGTCTGAAACATCTCACTTTAAAACCAGTAAATCTCCCTCTCTGGAATATTAGATTACATGGGTGAAGAGGTGAAGAAGGTACAGGAGTTTAAGTACTTGGGGTCAACAGTCCAGAGTAATGGAGAGTGTGGGAAAGAGGTAAAGAAGCGAGTGCAGGCAGGTTGGAATGGGTGGAGAAAGGTGTCGGGAGTTCTGTGTGATAGGAATATTGCAGCGAGAATCAAGGGGAAGGTGTACAGGACAGTGGTGAGAGCGGCCATGCTGTATGGTTTAGAGACAGTGTCACTGAGGAAGAGACAGGAGTCAGAGCTAGAGGTAGCAGAGCTGAAGATGTTGAGGTTCTCTTTGGGAGTGACAAGGTTGGACAGGATTAGGAATGAGTACATCAGAGGGACAGCTCATGTTGGACGTTTGGGGGACAAAGTCAGGGAGGCCAGATTAAGATGGTTTGGACATGTTCAGAGGAGGGAGAGTGAGTATATTGGTAGGAGAATGTTGGACATGGAGCTGCCAGGCAGGAGGCAAAGAGGAAGGCCAAAGAGGAGGTATATGGATGGAATTAATGAGGATATGAAGCTAGTGGGTTTGGAGTTAAGGAAAGGAACCTTGAAGGACAGATGGTAGTGGACTTTGCTAAGAGGATGGACATGGCTGTGGTTAACACTTATTTTCAGAAGAGGGAGGAGCATAGAGTGACTTACAAGAGTGGAGGTAGGAGAACACAGGTAGACTACATTCTATGTAGAAGAGGCAATCTGAAAGAGATTAGTGACTGTAAAGTGGTAGTGGGAGAGAGTGTAGCCAGACAGCATAGGATGGTGGTGTGTAGGATGACTTTGATGGTCTGTAAGACGAAGAGGTCAAAGATAGAGAAGAAAACCAAGTGGTGGAAGCTGAAAAAGGAGGAATGTTGTGAGGAATTTAGACAGAAGTTGAGGCAGGCTCTGGGTGGTCAGGTAGTGCTGCCAGATGACTGGGAAACTACAGCAGAAGTGATCAGGGAGACAGGGAGAAAGGTGCTGGGTGTGTCATCTGGAAGGAGGAAAGAAGATAAGGAGACTTGGTGGTGGAATGAGGAAGTTCAGGATAGTATCCAGAGGAAGAGGTTAGCCAAGAAGAAGTGGGACATGGACAGGACTGAAGAGAATAGACAGGAATACAAGGAGTTACAGCGCAGAGTGAAGAGGGAGGTGTCTAAGGCCAAGCAGAAGGCATATGAAGAGTTGTACACTAGGTTAGACACTAGAGAAGGAGAGAAGGACTTGTACAGGTTAGCTAGGCAGAGGGATCGAGATGGGAAGGATGTGCAGCAAGTTAGAGTTATTAAGGATAGAGATGGAAGGGTGCTCACAAGTGAGGAGAGTGTACAGAGGAGATGGAAGGAATACTTTGAGGAGCTGATGAATGAGGAAAATGAGAGGGAAAAAAGAGTAGAAGGGGTGAACTCTGTGGAACAGAAAGTAGATAAGATTAGAAAGGATGAAGTCAGGAAGGCTTTGAAGAGGATGAAAAGTGGGAAGGCAGTTGGTCCTGATGACATTCCGGTGGAGGTCTGGAAGTGTCTGGGAGAGGCAGCAGTGGAATTTTTAGCTAATTTGTTCAACAGGGTTTTAGAGAGTGAGAGGATGCCTGAGGATTGGAGAAGAAGTGTGTTAGTGCCGATCTTTAAGAATAAGGGTGACGTGCAGAGTTGCAGTAACTATAGGGGGATAAAGTTGATGAGCCATACAATGAAGGTATGGGAAAGAGTAGTGGAAGCTAGGTTAAGGAAGGTAGTGGAAATTTGTGAGCAGCAGTATGGCTTCATGCCCAGAAAGAGCACAACGGATGCAATTTTTGCTCTGAGGATTTTGATGGAGAAGTATAGGGATGGTCAGAAGGAGTTGCACTGTGTGTTTGTAGACTTGGAGAAAGCGTATGACAGGGTGCCAAGAGAAGAGCTGTGGTACTGTATGAGGAAGTCAGGAGTAGCGGAGAAGTATGTCAGAGTGGTGCAGGACATGTATGAGAGGAGCAGAACAGTGGTGAGGTGTGCTGTAGGTCAGACAGAGGAGTTCAATGTGGAGGTGGGACTGCATCAGGGATCGGCTCTGAGCCCCTTCCTGTTTGCTATGGTGATGGACCAGTTGTCAGAGGAGGTCAGACAGGAGTCTCCTTGGACAATGATGTTTGCAGATGACATTGTGATCTGTAGTGAGAGCAGGGAGCAGGTGGAGGAAAACCTGGAGAGGTGGAGGTTTGCACTGGAGAGAAGAGGAATGAAGGTCAGTTGTAGTAAGACTGAGTACATGTGTGTGAATGAAAGGGAGGGAAGTGGAACAGTAAGGTTACAGGGTGAAGAGGTGAAGAAGGTACAGGAGTTTAAGTACTTGGGGTCAACAGTCCAGAGTAATGGAGAGTGTGGGAAAGAGGTAAAGAAGCGAGTGCAGGCAGGTTGGAATGGGTGGAGAAAGGTGTCGGGAGTTCTGTGTGATCAGAAAATATCAGCGAGAATCAAGGGGAAGGTGTACAGGACAGTGGTGAGAGCGGCCATGCTGTATGGTTTAGAGACAGTGTCACTGAGGAAGAGACAGGAGTCAGAGCTAGAGGTAGCAGAGCTGAAGATGTTGAGGTTCTCTTTGGGAGTGACAAGATTGGACAGGATTAGGAATGAGTACATCAGAGGGACAGCTCATGTTGGACGTTTGGGGGACAAAGTTAGGGAGGCCAGATTAAGATGGTTTGGACATGTTCAGAGGAGGGACAGTGAGTATATTGGTAGGAGAATGTTGGACATGGGGCTGCCAGGCAGGAGGCAAAGAGGAAGGCCAAAGAGGAGGTATATGGATGTAATAAATGAGGATATGAAGCTAGTGGGTGCAAGGGTTGAGGATGCAGAAGATAGGGATAGGTGGAGAGAGATGATTCGCTGTGGCGACCCCTGAAGGGAAAAGCCGAAAGAAGAAGAAGAAAGAAGAAGAAAGATGAAGCTAGTGGGTGCAAGTGTTGAGGATGCAGAAGATAGGAGAAGAAGATTAGTCTTTAAAACTCCTGCACGGCTGGGACTCAAACCTGGATCTCTATGTTAATCTCAATCACCTGCATTACACAGAAACAGACCTACACGCATGATGAAACCAGATCACTGCTTTATAAACTTAAAAACAAAACTAACACGACTTGAACAAGATAGAAAACAGACGAAACATGAGTAACGAAAAACTGCCACATGGAGACCTGGATACACAACAGCATCACACCATACCACGCAAACACAAAACAATAGCAAAGACAGGTACAAAAGTGCTGGTATAATAGTGCAGAACATTATGGTAAATGGGAAACAGGTGGCAAGGCAGGAAAGCGGAACAATATGAAGGGCATGGCTCAACACACGTGTGGATAACAAACAAAAACAAATAGACAAACAAAAAGCAGGCCTTGATGAGCACCCTCTGGTGGTCTGGCAGGGAACTGTCCCAGTAGCTCCTGACAACATGGATCTGTTTGCTTACTATAGAAGATAACTACTTCCCTTACTCTCTAACTACTTAAATATGAGTTAAACCATTTGCTAATCAGGAAGATTTAGCCTTAACTACAACATGAGTTTTATGAATTTATACCTGAACCTAGCATCCACATTATGTATATGTAATTCCATGTTTTTTATTTAATGTATTAATTACATTTAATCTCTACACATACAGAATTTATTTCATTTATACAACTGGCCAAGCAATTGATGGTTAAGGGCCTGGCTCAGGGGACAAGCAGTGCCAGCATGGCAGACGTGGGAGTCTCAACCTTCTGATCAGTAACCCAACAGCATGGCGCTACCACACAATTAACACATAGGAGAAAAATTAAAAGGTTTCCTTTTTGTTCCTTTAGGCTGTAGGGTAAAATCTAGAGATTTAGTTATAGTTGTTATGTTAATTAGCAGCATAAATTAAATAAAAGCAAAAGTCAAAGGTCCTTACAAGGAGGAACAGGAAGGGAAGTGTTTCCATTTCTTGAAGTCCAACACAGAGAAAATGAAGAGGAGCTTCTTCCTGCGGGTCATCCCTACCATTATCCAGTAGAACATCTGGAGAGCTTGGACTCTTCTGGACTCATCGAGTAACACATACTACCTTAAACCGACTTTTACACAACTTCACTTCACAGAATACACTATAACTGCACACACGTTGCATTTGACTCCCTAATATATATTAATATAATAATAATAACTAGACATGTACAATTCCTGAAGAAAATGTGAATGGTGCTTGCCATGCCAAAACTCATCCGTAACACATTTCCCCACATTGTGCTGAGCATTTTGATATGTCACATGTGTATGTTGCAGAAAGAGTACCCATAATTCTGGTGGGGGGGTCATGTGACATCACGTGATGTCACCCAAATACATGTCACTGACTTCCCCTCAGTATACTGATCGTTTTGACATGTCACATGTGTATGTAGCGGTAATGTTGCGATTTTCTATAATTCCCAGTGGTGGGGTCACGTGATGTCACATTACATCACCTGGATACACGTCACTCACTTCCCCTCATTGTGCTGAGTGTTGTGATATGTGATATGACTATGTAAGGACCACCCACTGGCCCAACGACGCAATTCAGAGGCGTGGGTGAAGGGATCTTGTGTTCTACCTTTCCTTTGCGCTTCTAGAAGAATTTGCTTAATTTATTAGAATTTGGTTTCGGTCTTTAACCTCTGTGTATAATTATTATCTGACTCCAATTAATAATTAATATAATATGATCTGATGCTGATCACAATTTAGAGGGTTTTACTATTCTTAATTTATTAAGTAGATAGAAAACTGAAATGATTGAATATAACTCCATTTAAACTTAATCCTAGGTTTCTCCTTACAAGTTCAAGTTTCGGTTTGCTCTAGTTTAACTTTAAACCGAGGCATTCTCCATTCCAGTTTAAGTCGAGACTTCTCCATTCCAACTTAAACCGAGGCATTCTCCATTCCAGTTTAAGTTCATATCCAAAGATTAAAGAGGTTTGTGATAATGATTAATGATAGGTTCAGAATAAGTCAAAATGAACAGTTTTATTTTGCCAGGCAGGTTACACTTAAACCAATCTATTCAATTAGAAAAATACAAAACACACTAACAATTAAAATGATCAGCAACGTATGAGAAACACAAGTTACAGATTTAAAGTCATACCTGGCAATAGAGACACACAATAATAGTATGGGAAGTTCTGAATGCAGATGGTTCTGATGCAGTTCTGATGCAGAAGTTCTGAATGCTTCCCTGAGTCCTTTGCCAATGCACCCTGTATACCCAAGAGAGACGAAGGGTCATAAAATCTATGGGTCAACTAAAGACCTGGTTTTGACCGGGTCGTAAAGACACATCTGGATCAGAGATTGATTGTGATCTGTGTTTTTAGTTTTTTGACCCAGAGATAAAACTAAATAAGTGTTGTAAAAGACAAAGCTCGAATTGTTATCTTGTGACCTGAGAGGGGGCTGAATAAGATCATAAGGACATATCTCCAACAGGAGTACAGACTATGTGTAAACATTAGTACACTCTGATTTGGAAATTAGACCTTTTTTTTATGATACACTCTCCAGAACACCACAAAGCCCCCAAGGTTTCTATCTTTTGATTGAAGATATAACTTCATCACACTCAGCATTAATACCTTTGTCAGCCACATTACAACTATGTTGCAGTGCGTGTGTCAGTTTTATTGAGGATTGAAAATTCCACCCATTCATTTCTATGGGACTTTTTGGGGCGTTCCGAAAAGCGTGGAGGGAATACCGAAAATTCCGATCGCTTATAAAAGTCATAGCACATCTTTCATGAACAAGCCGCACGATATAATACCTCGTTCGTGGGTCTACGACAAACAGTGTGGGACTAGTTAGCGGACAAAATTTTTTACAGAAGAAGAAGAAGTAGAAGAACATATACTATGTTGAATAGTAATAGTGTGCTTTTCAAGCACCACTAATAATAATAATAATAATAATAATAATAATAATAATAATAATAATATATTCTTAGTCATTTTTATTTATAACACCACTCATAGTATTTACTTCATATATTTTTCTGTTTTTTTTCCCCATATATTAACCTTGTACAGCCTCCCACTTTAGTGTACAGCATTTATTACATTAATAATCTATTTTGTATTTTTTTTTCTATTATATTCTCAACTTTATCTCGATTTCTCGGATACACAGACAGCCGTAAAAAGCATTTCTCTGCACGTCAGACTGTGTGACTGTGTATGTGACTAATAAAATTTGAATTTGGATAGTAAGACAAACCTGCGTGTGTGTGTGTGTTTTCTATACTGGGTATATACACAACATGACAAGTACCCCTTAAGTGCAAACACAACATGAGAACACGGTAGTGAAGAAGGAAGTGACGTGAGTGCCGTCTAGCCATCTCACTCATGTCAGCGTGTATAAACGTCCAAATATTTGCACAGCCCAATCATCAGCAGTGCTTAATATATATGGACTAGGTCTGAGTGATGAGCAAATACAATTTGTAATGTTATTTGCATTACTTTGGCAAATAACAGCTGTAATGAGTTTTCTGCCAATCTTATGTACAGATTGTGTTCCTGTGACTCGAGGTCTCTTAAACACTCAGATAAATATTCTAAACAGCTCCTCGCTTCTCACCTCATGAATAAAACCCTGGTATTTATATTGCCCTTTTTGCCACACTGCTGTACCTCTTTTCGCTTAAAAAAGAAAAAAAACGGCATTTAACTGGAGGTGAAAAATGTTCCATGATTTCTCTTCAACACAACAAGCACTCAGGTTTTATTTCTAATTGTCCTGCTGATGTGCTGCTTGTCCTCTGAAACGCTTCCGGTGTTGGGAAATGAATGGAAATGGAGTCAGTGGGAAATTTGAAGCACAAAACAGGCTTTTATACACGCTCACAATGCAGAATCCATTTATGGTGCATTTGTGGTACAACCCTGAGGATCATACCATCACGGGGAAGAGCGGACATTGTGTTTAACTAGTGACCTATTGATTCCCGAGGGACTATAAGAACAAACCAGGCTGGGGCATTACTATAATACTTCAATTTTTTGAATAGCTTCAAAAAATTCTATTTCAGTTCAATTTAATGTGCTTTGAAATGTTTGAGAAGTTTCTCAAGAAAACTTCTTGAGAGTGCCCTCTGGTGGTCTGGAGAAGGAGGAGGAGGAGGAGGAGGAGGCGTGTCAGAGCATGATGCTATATTACTATTATCGTTAAATCTAACTGTATTTGACGCAAAATAAATTTCCTTAGAGCCTGGAATGAGAATTTCTAAACCTAGAAGTGGATTGAGGAATTGTCAGTAACTGTGCGCACAAATTAATTCACATCTTACGCATCGTACTCTATAAGCTCTACCGTCATGATTGTTTTTATTAAGAAAGCTAACATCCAAACGTACAGCTGTGTCAATCAAATAGAGGGGGCAGAGACTGAAAAAATGGGTCCAGTTGTAACTAGGTCACAACTCAATGAAAACATGATGAGACAGTGGATTAACAGTAAAGGTTCGATTTTCTGCATGAATATATATGCTTGTTTTCAGTCTATATTAAAAGATAAATCTAAATGAATTTTTTTCCAAATTTTTTTAATTTTATGATGTAAACAAAGTTCTCGGTGTGGTCTCTGATAGCTTCGTTAAGTAAAATTTTCTTTAATTTTTTCTATTTAATTCTGAGGGGTTTTTTTGTCTTTTTTTTTTTTTGCAAATTCGACTCAAGTTTATAAGTTTATAGATTTCCAAAAATGAAATTCAAATTAATCCAAAGGTAATCTTGCTTTTTTAAGGCAAAATGTACAAGCCTTAGCTGTCTTGAAAAGTCTTTTATTCATTGTTGTTGTTTAGAGATTCTTTGTTAGTTTTTTCGGTTTGTTAAAGATAAAGATATACAGTACATGGTGGAAAGCTCTCTGACATAACATTTACATTTACAGTATTTGGTAGATGCCCTTATCCAGTGCAACTTACATTTTTATCTCATTTTTATACAACTGAGCAATTGAGGGTTAAGGGCCTTGCTCAGAGGCCCAGCAGTGGCAGCTTGGTGGACCTGGGATTCAAACTCACAACCTTCCCATAAGTAGTCCACTTATGTAACTACTAAGCTACCACGTCCCATAAAACACACTGCTCACAATTGACACTGGTGTCATTAATGTCTGGTTCAGCCAGGAAACTCAACATGTGCTCTGATTGGTCCATTAGACACTGTGCAGCAGCCAATCAGTTGCAGTTCTCCTTATATGGCAGGGGTGGGCGAGATATGTGGGGGTTCATGATGGTTGGGCTCAGGGCTTCCTCCTGGACATACCTCCATGTTTCTCTATGTTTGTTCAGGTTAAACTGAGGGAATCTTTGCACTCATCCATCATCATCATCGTTAGCATCAGCAGCAGCAGCAGCAACAGCAGCATCAGCAGGTCTAGTCCTCCAAGCCCTACTTACACTTCATTACCAATGACTCAACAAACGCTTGTTAAATTCATTCCAGGAGTTTTCATGGCTGACTTTTTAATCACAATCCATTTCAAATGGCAAGTTGAAAGACTAATTACAGCAGTACTGCATTCGAATTACCTCAGCAATGTAAGAAACTGCAAGAGAAATCAAATCTCAGCTGAGAAAATACTTTCTTTTATTACATTAAAAAAAGCTCTACTAAAAAATATCATCATCATTATTAAAAAAAACCCTGATTTCTTTTAGCACCATGTCCCAAACAGTTTTATTCCTCTGGTTCCTCTTATCACACAGCAACTGCCAATGATTGAAATGTATTTATTGATTTTTTTTTTAATGAAAGACTTTTCTTTATTATTATTATTATTATTAATTTTTTTAATTTTTGTGGACCATCTGCATAGTTTACATTCTAGTTCCTATAAACACTGTTCTCATATCCAGCCTCTCTCTCTCTCTCTCTCTCTCTCACACTCTCTCTCACTATATCTATATATATATATACATATATACAGTGGGGCAAAAAAGTATTTAGTCAGCCACCAATTGTGCAAGTTCTCCCACTTAAAAAGATGAGAGAGGCCTGTAATTTTCATCATAGGTACACTTCAACTATGAGAGACAGAATGAGAAAAAAAAATACAGAAAATCACATTGTCTGATTTTTAAAGAATTTATTTGCAAATTATGGTGGAAAATAAGTATTTGGTCAATAACAAAAGTTCATCTCAATACTTTGTTATATACCCTTTGTTGGCAATGACAGAGGTCAAACGTTTTCTGTAAGTCGCCACAAGGTTTTTACACACTGTTGCTGGTAGTTTGGCCCATTCCTCCATGCAGATCTCCTCTAGAGCAGTGATGTTTTGGGGCTGTCGCTGGGCAACACGGATTTTCAACTCCCTCCAAAGATTTTTTATGGGGTTGAGATCTGGAGACTGGCTAGGCCACTCCAGGACCTTGAAATGCTTCTTACGAAGCCACTCCTTCGTTGCCCGGGCGGTGTGTTTGGGATCATTGTCATGCTGAAAGACCCAGCCACGTTTCATCTTCAATGCCCTTGCTGATGGAAGGAGGTTTTTACTCAAAATCTCACGATACATGGCCCCATTCATTCTTTCCTTTACACGGATCAGTCGTCCTGGTCCCTTTGCAGAAAAACAGCCCCAAAGCATGATGTTTCCACCCCCATGCTTCACAGTAGGTATGGTGTTCTTTGGATGCAACTCAGCATTCTTTCTCCTCCAAACAGGACAAGTTGAGTTTTTACCAAAAAGTTCTATTTTGGTTTCATCTGACCATATGACATTCTCCCAATCCTCTTCTGGATCATCCAAATGCTCTCTAGCAAACTTCAGACGGGCCCGGACATGTACTGGCTTAAGCAGGGGGACACGTCTGGCACTGCAGGTTTTGAGTCCCTGGCGGCGTAGTGTGTTACTGATGGTAGCCTTTGTTACTTTGGTCCCAGCTCTCTGCAGGTCATTCACTAGGTCCCCACGTGTGGTTCTGAGATTTTTGCTCACCGTTCTTGTGATCATTTTGACCCCACGGGGTGAGATCTTGCGTGGAGCCCCAGATCGAGGGAGATTATCAGTGGTCTTGTATGTCTTCCATTTTCTAATAATTGCTCCCACAGTTGATTTCTTCACACCAAGCTGCTTACCTATTGCAGATTCAGTCTTCCCAGCCTGGTGCAGGACTACAATTTTGTTTCTGGTGTCCTTTGACAGCTCTTTGGTCTTGGCCATAGTGGAGTTTGGAGTCTGACTGTTTGAGGTTGTGGACAGGTGTCTTTTATACTGATAACCAGTTCAAACAGGTGCCATTAATACAGGTAACGAGTGGAGGACAGAGGAGACTCTTAAAGAAGAAGTTACAGGTCTGTGAGAGCCAGAAATCTTGCTTTTTTGTAGGTGACCAAATACTTATTTTCCACCATAATTTGCAAATAAATTCTTTAAAAATCAGACAATGTGATTTTCTGGATTTTTTTTTTCTCATTCTGTCTCTCATAGTTGAAGTGTACCTATGATGAAAATTACAGGCCTCTCTCATCTTTTTAAGTGGAGAACTTGCACAATTGGTGGCTGACTAAATACTTTTTTGCCCCACTGTATATATATATATATATATATATATATATATATATATATATATATATATATCTTTGAGCTAATAAGACAAAAGCAAACAGCTTGTCATGTTTCTGAGAAATCTTACTCTCCTTTCATACACAGATAGGTGTGAGATTTAAATCTTAATTGCCTCAGGCATCAGGAACCAACATCAGCATCTTTCAGGAATGATTCATCCATGCGAATTTTTTGATAGAGCCGAAGACACGCACAGCTAAGCAGCAATTAATATAGACAAACACATTTGCTGAGAAGTATTGCTGACATAATGAATCAATACAATGCCAGAGAGGAGGTGTTTAAAGAGCTAACACCAATCTACTGCCGCTTCAGAGCAGATATTTAACTCATGGTTAGATTTGTTTACTACTTATGAGAATAAAAATGTGTAAATGTGCTAGCTGATTTAAGGAGGATTGCTTCTTTCGCTAGAGGTACAGGTCTTGTGTGTTTACCGTAATAAATAAATCATTGTCTACCGCTTATCCGATCTACTCTCGGGTCACAGGGAGCCTGTGCCTATCTCAGGCATCATTGGGCATCAAGGCAGGATACACCCTGGACGGAGTGCCAACCCATCACAGGGCACACACACACGATTTAGAGATGCCAATCAACCTACAATGCATGTCTTTGGAGTGGGGGAGGAAACCGGAGTACCCAGAAGAAACCCCCAAGGCACAGGGAGAACTTGCAAACTTCACACACCCATGGAGGAGATGGGAATCAAACCCCCAACCCTGGAGGTGTGAGGCAAACATGCTAACCACCAAGCCACCAAGCCACCGTGCCCCCCACCATAATAAATACAGGTTTTTATTAAGTACTAGTATTTATTTAATCACCTGGAATGTGAGCTAATAATCCTAAAAGTGGACAGGAATTCAGCGATTGTGTATGTAAATTAATACAACCGTAAAGCAGGTATTAAATTTGCAGAAGCTTGTGTTCCATCATTCAAAGACATCATTCACTGTGTTTTAATAGCAAAGGGAACAAAGGAGCATGTGGTCAGTCATGTTTAAAATAAAAACTTGAGTTCATTCCTTATTCTAAATGTAATTTAAACAAGCTTCTAATGAATAGAATGATGTAGAGCGAGCGTGATCGATCTTACAGTGTGAAGTCTCTCATGCTGGTGCTGATGGGAAACAGAGTTATACTACAGTGTTACATTTAGGAGATTAAGGAGATTTTATTCATCCATTCATTGTCTACCGCTTATCCGATACTCAGGCCACGGGGAGCCTGTGCGTATCCCAGGCGCCATTGGGCATCAAGGCAGGATACACCCTGGACGGAGTGCCAACCCATCGCAGGGCACACACACACACACACACACACACACACACACACACACACACACACACACACACACACACACACACACACACACACACACACACACACACACACACACACACACACACACACACACACACAACTCCCAACCCTGGAGGTGTGAGGCAAATGTGCTAACCACCAAGCCACCATGCCTATTCATGGCTCTGAAAACACATCATCAAATCATGTTGGATAGAAAAAAAACAACCTTCCTATATTAATATTATTCAATTCATTCATGAGGAACCGCTTTTTTTTTTTAAGTGAACTATGAAACATTCTCAGATGTTTAAATAAATATTATTATTGTGGCTATGACATATTGTTTAATGTTCCTTTTTCAAATAATGCACAGGTTTTACACAAATATTCAGCTCACACAAACAAATCAGCATGCATTATTTTGAAACTTAGTCATTCAGGACCTCAGAAAAAAACAAATGAGAGAAAATATTTCATGTTTAATGTTTCAGCCTCAAGTGTGTGAGTTCTATAAGGACTATCTATGACGTTCTATGAATTTGAGTTAAATATCCTGTATTTTCTATTGATTTGGCTCCATGACTCCATGTTGGAAATGGCACGATCTAAGCAGAGGTTTAATGGTCTCTCTAAAAGGTCAAACAGAGACTCTTTTCCAGTGCAGTTTTATCTCAGAGCCTTAACCGAGCCACTTAAAGCTTTAACAACACGTTAAATACTCCATCTGTCAGCCCTAACTCACTACTGATGTTCTTATTGTTGCTGTCTCTGGTGCGGCTTCTTCAGGTTCAGTCCTCGACTCACTATTTTTAGAAGCTGTTCAGCATCACTGACTTCATCTCTATCCCCTATTAGAATAATGCATTGTGAGTAATCTGCGGCTAAAACGAACATCCAGCACAAATAAATGTGTCATACAAGATGCATTTGAATAACGCTCCGTGACTAGCTCATGGCGGCCAACCAAAACGACACGACAATGCGCAGCATATTCTCATTTTCAGTAAATGGCTGCAAAAGCAATGCAATTACATGAATCCTACATTTAACAGCTATTAAAATAACACATCTGAATAATCAGAATGTTGTTTACTTTTTGCTTGTTTGCTTGTCATTGCAAGTCGTTGTCTGACTGCAGATTCGGATTGTTAATAAACAGCTTCATCAATTCATCAGCTCGCTCTTCACATCTTTCCCATCTTTCAAGGATCTTAATGAGTGGAATCTTCCTGTGTGCTTGTTTCTTTAGTGAATACCAATAACAGCACTACCATGACCTTTTCCCATGACCTTATGTGGTTACCTTATAAAAACGTCCCCCTCTTCCCTCCACAGATTTGTCTTGTTTCCTGTCTGATTAAGGATTCAGTGACACAAAAGTATACCGCTCTAATTCTTTCTTTCTTTCTTTTATTGTTATCATTGTATCTTCAGCACGAAATGAACAGATACATGACCTGTTTGTGTTCTTCTGCACTGCCATGAATCACTATTAATGCTCTTTAGAAAAAGTATAGACAACAAAAGGATGTCTCATGATGCTATATTAAAGGAAGGAAATATGCTTGGACCCACTGACAGTGCTATGCGAAAGTAGGAAAAGTGAAAAAAGAGTAGAAATCATGCTGTAATCTCTCATAGTAGTGTTTTAAAAGCAGGAGTCATGCTTGGACCACTTTCAGTACATGCATGGACTCCTTTCATTACTACTATAAAAGCAGAAGCCCAGCTTGGAACACTATTCAGTACTAATATAAAAGCAGGATACCTACTTGGACCACTTTCAGTACTATTATAAAAACAGGAGACATGCTTGGACTCCTTTCATTACTAGTATAAAAGCAAAAGTCATGCTTGGACCCCTATTCAATACTATTATAGAAGCAGGAGTGATGCTAGGACCACTATTCAGTATCATTATAAAAGCAGGACTCATGCTTGGACCGCTATTCAGTGCTAATATAAAAGCAAGATTCATGCATGGACCATTATTTCGTACTAGTATAAAAGCAGCAGTCATGCTTGGACTCCTTTCAGTACTAGTATAAAAGCAGGAATCATGATTGGACAACTATTCAGTATCATTATAAAAGCAGGAGTCATGCTTGGACCCCTTGTAGTACTAGTATAAAAGCAGGAGTCATACTTGGACAACTATTCAGTACTAGTATAAAAGCAAGAGTCATGCTTGGACCCCTTGTAGTGCTAGTATAAAAGCAGGAGTCATACTTGGACCACTATTCAGTACTAGTATAAAAGCAGGAGTCATGCTTGGACCACTATTCAGTATCATTATAAAAGCAAGAGTCATACTTGGACCCCTTGTAGTGCTAGTATAAAAGCAGGAGTCATACTTGGACCACTATTCAGTACTAGTATAAAAGCAGGAGTCATACTTGGACCCCATGTAGTACTAGTATAGAAGAAGAAAATAGGCTTGGACCCCTGACAATACTTCTACAAAAGTAAATACAGTGTTTCAACTTTCGAGTGTTTCGCAAGATTGTTTTCCAATTTAGCTATCTGAACAATGGACTTTTGTCTCTGATCTCTGTTGTGGTCAGGGAAGTGCCTCCGCTCCCTATAGACCAACACAGAGAGAATAAGGAGGAACTTCTACCTGCACACCAATAAGTGAGAAACAATCGGACATGGTTCTCCATACACACACACACACACACACACACACACACACACACACACTCTCAAACAACCAACCAAAGACTAGACTATCATGATATTGCACAAAGCCTATTTTACACTTATACTGTAACTTAACTCCCTTTAATAATTTTTTTATCTTGGTCACATTTTACTTTATTTAATTCTTATTTTTATTTCTTTTATTATATCTGTCCTCAGAACTGTACTGCCACTCAGAAGACCGTTGTAAAAGCATTTCACTACATCATACCTTATATGTATAATATGTAAATATATGTATCTTGTCTTAGTAGGAATTATTCTTGAGCTCCTTATTATACAGAATAAAAGTAGGAGTAATACTTTGACCCCTTTGTAAGAATTCTTGGTTCTCAAAATGAGGTCACTGGCCCAAACGATTCAGCATTAATTGATCATTGTTTTATAATTAGCTTCAGGCTTGCAGCTGTACTACTTAAAGTGTAGTTACATTAAACATTATTATTTATATGCTTAGAGCAGGGTACCAGCTGTTTCCTTCATTATATATTCATTATTATATCTTAGACGGATTTCCAGGTTGTTGTTGTTTTTTGAGTGTGTATATATCTACACATTCGTAATAGTATTTTGGTGGGTGTGGGTATTTGTGTGAGTGTTTGTTTATCCTAAGCACTCTATAAATTACTTTTTTTATTATGCATGGCTTATATCCTGCATGGCCTGTGGGTTTGAAACAACTACAGTTCTTTGGAATCACATGCTGTTAATATTACCACGCTTGAGGGACTGCGCCAACTGCCACTTTTCCTATAAAACACTAGTCACTATATCACCTCATGATGGAGAGAGCTCACCTGGACTTCATCCAAGTCATAAACCATTTTATTTTCCATGACCCACTGGTTGGGAGTCTTCAGAACGTAATATTCTATTGACGACGTTCGAGTGTCCAAAACAATGCTGCTGAGTCGAGTGATCTGCTCATGTTTATTATGATAAAAAGCAATCAAGCTCTTCATTCTGACTCGTTCGGAGCAGATGATGAGGACGGCACTGACCCTGACCTAGGATTTAGCAACGCAATCATTTCCTTTCTTTCCATTTAAAGATGTTTAAACGTTTCACCATCACTCAGAATTGCACCTGCTCGCTGGATGCGATTCAATTATTTCAAGCCAACATAAGCATCAGGACGAAATGAAAATATGAATTAGGAACTACAAGGATTTAAAAGTTAATGGAATTTAATGCACTAAATACCCTGAAGAGAGGGAAAGCTGTTGAGTGCGGGTGTGCTAAAGAAATAAAGCTAAATAAAACTACAATATGGTTATAAATGACAGGGATGTAGATCTAATCTGCAGTTTTAGTTCTATACAGTCATCGTTTAACAGGCCTTAAATATACTGTACATTGTCCGACTGTTAAGATTATATGAGGAAATACAGCATGAGGTTTATACAGTAGGTGATGTTAATTGGAGGAAAAAAGTACGCTGCATTGCACCACCTGGTTGTTTATTCATCTAAACAGGACGTCTCCATAGTGTCTCTGACTTAACATTCCACAGTTTACAGCAAGCCCTGTTTAATCACCCCTGACCATCATGACCATTTATCATTCTTCTCCAAATGCTTGAAGCTCAGAATTGTATAGAATGTCTCTATATGCTGTAGCATTATTAATAATTTCTCTTTACTGGACCAGACACTGTTCCAGCATGAAAAAACCCCTGTGCATAAAGCTTCTGAGCTCCGTGAAGACATAGTGTGGAGTTTAATGTTGGACTGGAAGAGCCCTGACTTTCACTCAACCCCACTGGGATGAACTGGAACTGGAGCTTCTTCAACATCCCCACATCATTGTCTGATCTCACTAAAGCTCTTCTAGCTGAATGAGCACAAATCCTCACAACCACAATCCAACATCTAATGGAAAGCCTTCCCAGAGATTTAGAGAGCAAAGAGGTACTAAATCTGGGATCTGCTCAACAGGAACATGAGGGTGTAATGGTCAGGGGTGCACATATTATAATTAGCCAAATAGTGCACCTGATACCATGTGTTTTGAAAAGCCGTAAGCCGTGTTTGAAATATTTCAGCTTTTCTGATACATTTAGAAGTTTTAAAGAGAGAGCATTCAGAATATAAGCATTAAGAAAAGCATCGACACTATAATGAGTTAAATGAGGCATGAAATGTTCAGCTATGTCCTTCCTGTGCCTTGTTTTGGTGCTGCAGCATAGTTAAACAGTTTTCCAATTAGACACTCTTCTCATCTTTCTGCTTGAGAAGGTCCTGTTGCCTCCTGCGAGAACATTTAATACATGCGTTTCTTCTTTCCATCTGTTATTCTTCATTCCAAAAAAAGGCTTATTTATTTTTCAAGCAATGGTATTTAGAAATAAAGTCTGAGAAAGAGACTGAAGTCTCCTCGAGTCCCAGAATCCATCACTGCAGCACTGCTTATTTTCTCTTTCTGTGTCCTTTCTCTTGAGCTTTCCAAACAATGGAATGTGTAAGACCTGTGTGAAGGTTTTCATGAACTAACTGGTTATTGTTCCTTTTTTTCTCATCGATTTGCCATATACACACACTCACGCACTCGAACACACACACACTAGAAGTATGATATTTAATAATAATATTTTCCAATTCATTAGCAGAAAACATCTTTTTTCACTCAATATAAAATATTTTCTAAAAATATCAAATGACACTTTAAAAATAGTTTACATATAATTTTTGTTATATTTTAAAAAAAAGTAAATAATATAATAAAAATATTAAATATAATGAATAAAATAAAATAAAGCAAAAATAAAATACAATTTTTCAGGCTTCTAGTTTTAAAAACCTGCCAGATTTCACCATTTCCTTGACTCATGTGGCACTTTTCCACCGAGTTCATCTCTTTATATTCCCAATTCCCCCCCCCAAGTGATCTCAGAAGACTGGACTCTTTGAATATTTGTTTTACGATAAGGAGTAAAAAATGTGCTGTGAAAAAAACCTCCACTATTTCACAAATGTCCTACTAAGAAATGTTCCGTGTTACATATACATTTATTCAATTGGCAGGTGCTTTTATCCAAAGTGACTTGCAAATGTGAGACTTAAAAAGCTAACCACTGAGCCACAGCTGCTTTATATTAGAGCTGCATTTCTCTTGGCATGTTGTCAACCCATATTAGATCTGCTACTATTGTTTATGGGGTGTGTTTTCATTATAAAGCGAGGCGTCTTCTGAAGCCTAAAATCTAAAATATCGAGGGTGTTGCAAGACGGTGTCCCTGATGTAATATGAAAAGCCACTTTCTCACACTGCAGCACTGCTGTACCACCTCGGCTGTATTTGATCAAGTAGAAATCGACATCAGAGAATTGGGACCTTTTCAGTGCAGCCTGTTGCTCAGCGCTTTCCAAAGTGTGTATCAGCCCTCTGGCGGTCTTCGCTCCCCAGGACCCTCTTCTCCCTATTGGTGCTGCTGTTCCTTTGGAGAGAAAAAGACATGAGTATCTCTGAACATCGCTCACATACTCACATCAGTGGATTGGGATTCACTGAAACTGAACAGTGGTTTTAAGAAGAAACATGAAGAAACTGAACTTCACTAAGCACCATTGGAACTGGTTGGTGTCAGATGAGAGCACAAATCCAACTTTTTGGCCATGTACACCACCATTTTTATTTAAAAAGTGAGCTGTAAAAAAGGAAAAAAGGAAAAGTTATTGCAAATATGGTTGATTCTTTCCGACTGTTTTGTGTCTGATGGTACAGGGGCTTCTGGGAAAATTGATCACTAAGTATATTTGAGTTTCCACTGCAAGGGTCTACTGCAGCTAAGACTGTCCATCTCAAGCCTGCTTCTCAACTGGCATTGCACCTGGCTCCAACCCTTCATCTTGTAAATTGTGAGCAAAGAAAATGGTTTTATGTTGCCATTTTGGGCTGAGATAGATCTGGTTACATGGGTGTGCCAGTCATAAGATGCTCCACTACAGACATCAGCCCTAGTCCTGGCTCCAGGTGTAGGACCTGGTGACCATAATCCAAGAAAGGTATGGTTAACTCTTTTTTTTGCACCTTTCTTTGGGGTCTTAAGGATCACACATTGTCTGACCCTTAGATCCTTTCACCAAGGGTGGCCCAACATAGCCATGAAGTTCTTTCTAGGGTAGGTGAGCTTACTCAGAACCTCAGAGTAAAACTGCTGCTTCTGCAAATTTTGAAAAGTTTTTTTTTTTTTTTGAGGTGGTATGGACACCTTACAAAGACTCTCCCTGGTTGGATCCTGATAGAGCTCCTACACCCACTACACCCTAAGAGTGGACAAAGGACCCAGGACCTGGTGGAGAATTTGAGGTCGTCTTGGGGGGGTCTCCCTGGAAGACCTGGAATCTGTGGCTAAGAATAAAGAATTTTATTCTTATACTTATTTTAAGGAGCCAGTAAAATGCTTGAATGAATGATCTGATCCATCACCCATAGCTGATTTATTTGATCTTATTTATATTTGCGTTTGCTGAGGGGGGGAATCTTAGGCCAGGTTTGACTAAATCTAACAAATATTCATTTAGCTAATTAAACACAGATTAAACATGCTTTGTTTCCTTTCCTAGCAGTCTCCACATCACAATTTCTTCAGTGAACACTGATTTATAAATTAATTTTGACATTTTGTTTATTGTACTAGACAGGCTACAAGGTTCCTTCTGCCCTGTTTCTTGGGCAGCAAGTGAGAGATTCTGTCTCAAATTCCTCCATTTTGTTTTGTGTTCAAAGTCATTGGATTATTAGTTTATCTATTAATACCATGCTATATATGTATATAGATATTATATACATCTGGTTTTCACTGGTTTTCCCCAGTTTAACCAAGCCTACCTATTCCTTAACCAAAATTAGAGACACTGATAATGACACTGCTTAATAGATTCTTTATTATTAGGGGCAATACATCAATCTTGAAATAATTAATGAATTAATTTGTCCAAGGACAAATTAATCTTGTTAAAAGTGGACATGCATCAAATGTTGAATTAAAAACAAAATAAAATAAAATAAAATAAAATAAAATAAAATAAAATAAAATAAAATAAAATAAAATAAAATAAAATAAAATAAAATAAAATAAAATAAAATAAAATAAGGGGGGCACGGTGGCTTAGTGGTTAGCACGTTTGCCTCTCTAAATTGTCCGTAGTGTGTGAATGAGAGTGTGTGTGTGCCCTGTGATGGGTTGGCACTCCGTCCAGGGTGTATCCTGCCTTGATGCCCAATGACGTCTGAGGCTCCCCGTGACCCGAGAATAGTTCGGATAAGCGGTAGACAATGAATGGATGAATGAATAAAATAAAATAAAATAAAATAATAAGCCATGTATATGTTTGGGAGAATCAAAAATGTTTATTTTATATGATTTTTTTTATATGCTTATGTATATTACAAATGTTTTTTTTATATTCTTATATAATAAAAACTTAAAGAGTGATCTATGCTAGTTAGTTAGCTAGCTAAGAATGCAACAAGTGTTATGTTTACACTGTGAGCGTTTGTGTTTTCTTCTTGTTATGGGGATTCTTTGTTTGTTTCATTTTTTTCATATCAGCACAAAACAATGTCCATTCAGGGTGTTTCTAAGAAACGAAAAGCGTTCCCCTAAATGCTGCCTTTTCCGTTTCCCACCTGTTTGTCAGGTTTCACATCTCCAGCTGTCCTGAAACAACATCTTCACAGAAGAGACTCATGGGAAATGTGGTCACTGCTTGTGTCCTGATCTCTCCTGGTTGTACTGTGATGCTTCCAGATGGAGAGGAGCAAATTGCCCATCTGCTTATAGGGGAAAAAAGGCTGCGTATCTTAGAGGTATGTTAATTTGGGATCTTCGCTAAAGCAAAAGGATCTATGTATAGCTGCTTAAAGGTTACAGCTGTAACTGTAACTGTTTGGAACTTTAAACATACAGAATTCAAAAGGTTTATCTCATTTATTTTTCAAACAGGATGTTAAAAAATTGCATTGTCTTTTATTGCTTTATTTATTTTAGATTTTGTACTAAATTATCCATTAGTACACATTATTCACACTGTTTGTGAATAATTACATTAATTTTGTTTATCACTTCAGGTAGAGTTTATAAAGATGTAGTTTTTTATTAAAAGGACCTAGTAATGACATGCCATAATGCTCTATAGCTTGTTATTATGCTTATAAAGAGCAAATACTAAGAAATTCTGAAACGAACCTCAATATTTCACCTTTTCCCTTTCAAATTGTTGTTGATAATATAATATGCAGTGAAAAAAAAAGTATACAGTGGAACCTCTATAAATGCAGATAATCCGTTCCAGCCGCCCAAAAATATGACCAATATGACCAATACGAGGCGTATGTAAACTGTATGGCTGCTTACAAAGAACTGACCCAAGCCAAGCATTCCATGTTAAGGGTCCTCACAGGAAGTCGTGCCACCAAGCTTGGGCTAAAAATAGAACAGACCACACCACCGATCTGTCAACAAAAAAATGAGCGAAAAATCACCTAGTTTTTGAACGCATGCCAAAGACAACTTTGGTCAAGCTTTTGCTGGCTGAAAAAAAATTATGAAAATTCGTAACCTCGCTTCGGTCAGCTTTGCTTGGCTTTCCACTGAAGCAAACAAGTTTTGAATGGCTCCTAGACATACATGCAACTTACCTTGTGCTCGGTTTGTTTTGGTTCCTTCTCATGCCGAAAATGCGTCGTATGTCGATGCAAATTTCTTGCAAAATTTCAGTTCTTAAGGCGACAATTCATAAGGGAGGCCATTCGTATGCCGAGGTTCAACTGTATTAAATATTAAAAGCATGCAAAATGGTAGAATTTTTTTCACTTTTGGACAGCATGTGAAAGAACCATTTTCTATCTGCTTTCTAATTTCTGCTTTCATTAATTATGCACTAATCAACCTGTTAAATTGACATCATTTACAAGAATACTGAAATATAGTGAAAGCTTCTCGATGGTGAATGGTTATCACAAATGTGATACACAAATGAAATGTGAAAGGTTCCTGATCTGGTCAGAGAAAGAGATAGACAAGAATAATCTCAGGGACAGTTTATTGTCAAAATCATCATACAGATTGGTTAATATTGAAAATAATCAGCACCAATTATTTTCCAGAATGTTTGATGAAGCTGGTGTGTAATTATAAACCTGACACATTGATCCAGGTTTCTTGTGCTCGAGTATAAATATATAGACGTAATAAATAATAACTGGATGTATGAAGCACTGTTTGAAGGTTGTTTTAAAGTGAATGAATGACATGGTCACGTCTTCACCACATCTTTTTATCCTGTCTATCAGCTCCTCCTGACTCAAACAGAATGGATTTCACAGCAGAAACTTCACAGGAATCACAGACGACTTCAGCATTTTCCCCAGGCTGGGATTCACTCAAAGAACTGACTGCAGACACAAAGATAGAAAGCAGGTGTTGGGCTGGTTGCCTTTTTTTCTTCTTCTTCTTCTTTTTAAAAAGTTGCCTCTCTTGAGGAAAAACTTTAGAATAGTGTTATGAAGAATTTTATTCTGGAGCAAGAAAAACCCTCACCACCCGTGTTCTGAATAAAAAGAATGTCTCATTTCATAAAAATGAGCGGTTTCTCAACCGCCAGTGCAAAAATCATGTTGCAAAATACAAAAGCTGGCTTTCTTGCCCTCCTCTTAACTTATGAATGTTTTCCCTACTACCTTGGCATCATTAATACATGCATATAATATTTTCATGCTGGAAAGGTGTACAGTTCAGGAGTGAAATAATTTCAAAAATTCTCATCTATATTTAAAACTATGTTGTGTTGTATAATTTTTTTTTTATTTTCTGTAGTGTTAGGCATCTTTGATATCCCAGTTTTTACAGAATACTGATTTGAAATGAAAACCATACTGAACAATAAATTAGAACTGAAATAAAATGATTAAAGTTAGTGTGTTCCTGGTTTATATATTTATTTAATCCTAGCATAGAAGATATAGCTCAGTGGATAAGGTGTTGGACTACTGATAAGAAGGTTGTGAGTTAGAATCCCAGGACCACCGAGTTGCCTGTTCTGGGCCCTTGAGCAACCCTCGTTTGTACAAATTAGATAAATCTAAGTCACTCTAGGATAAGGGTGTCTGCCAAAATACTGTAAATGTAAATATCTAAATTAACCCTTGGACTTAGATCATTCTGGTATTGACAGAAATCTAGGACTTTTCACATTGCACTTAACCCTGGGTTAATATTGTTCTAGACCCCACTTTTAATCCCGTGTAGAGGAACATTTCCCACGTGCAATTTAGAAGTAATTTAACTCAGTGGTTAAGACGTTAGCTACTGATCGAAATGCCATGAGTTCATCTCCCACCGCTGCCAAGCTGCCGTTGACGGGCCCTTGACTTTTAACTACTTTATTGTATAAAGAAGAAGCCTTTATTTTTGTCACATATACATTACAGCACAGTGAAATACTTTTCTTCAAATATTCCAGCTTAAAAGGTTGGGGTCAGAGCACAAGGTCAGCCATGATACAGCACCCCTGGAGCAGAAAGGGTTAAGGGTCTTGCTCAGGGGCCCAACAGTGGCAACTGGGTAGTGCTCTGGCCTGTTTGTGTTTTATTTATAACTCAAGTCAAGGGTCAATTCCACCATATGTAGCTGACACAGTACATAGTGAAGTGAAACAACGTTCCTCCAGGACCATGGTGCTACATAAAATAACACAGTGCTACATAAAACAGTGCAGAACATGGATTAAAAAGTCTTTTAGGCTAGCCACATAAAGTGCATAGTGTGCAATCTAGTGCAAGACAGTGCAGACAAACAATACAATATGCTACAGGACAGATACATTAAATAGTGCTGACCAGTATAGAGTCGGTATTGACCACTGTGCAAGGAAAAGGAACAAGGAATTCTTGTAAACGTATGTACACATGTGATAGTAACAGTAGCAGAATTTAGAGAATGATGTGCAAAAACAGTATTTAAACAGCATTAAAGTGTATTGTGTTCAAAGAACAAGGACCCAAAGTCTTAACTGTTTGAGCCATAAATGAGGTAAATGTTTCTCTGAATAAATGCATCTGCCAAATGATGTAAATGTGTACGGTGTGAAATGATGTGGTGTTAGAATGTTACTAGTTGCATAGCAACAGCAACATGTCACATAAATTCAGAGAGCATCAGAGAGAAAAAACTGAGCATCCTCGAAATGCTCACCATAGTGAGGGGGAAATATGTTCTAATTGTGCTAGGACTAAAAAAAATCATTTTAACTAAATTCAAAACTCCAAACTAAAAAATAAACAAATGAATAATTAAATCAATAAATAAGCCACACAATCTAATAATGATGGAACAAAGGATGTGAGATGTGAGATGTGTAAAAGGGATGTGGCAGCTTAGTGGTTAAGGTGTTAGACTAGTGATCAGAAGGAGTTTGAATCCCAAGTCCACCACTGCTGGGCATTTGAGCAAGGCCCTTAACCTTCAATTTCTCAGTCATATAAAATGTAAGTCGGACTGGATAAAGGTGTCTGCCAAATGCCAGAAATGTAAATGGGTGGATTTAGGTTTAAAGATTTCCCTGACTTGTAGATTTGAAGAAATTCTACTAAAATGGGCTTGATTTGCATTTATATTGGACTGGTATGGAGAAACAGTAAGGTCCATCTGAAAAAAAAAATAAAAATAGTGTCAGTTACATTCTTCTGAATCGCCACAGGCATTGTATAACACAACACAGCAAGGTCCAACAAGGTCGCCTAGTGTCCAATAAATACTACTATACTGCAGCATATCCTTTATCCTTCTCATATATGCCATGTTCTTTTATGGTACGCAGCCATCCACTTGTGATAGCTTAGAACAAGGAAGTTCAGGACACCATGATACATGTTACAGACTGGTCTGGGGTCAATCAATCATGTATCTGCCACAGTGCATAGATCTATCCAACCCTTAGAGTCAGAAAATACAAAATTTTAAATATGAAACTGATATTTACAACAAACTGTATCCTAGTGACAATAAATACACAAGAACTAACAAGGTGAGAAGCAAGAACATGCTATGTCCAAGAACTAAACAAGACACAAAAATTATAGATAATAAGCAGAACACATGTAAACCAATGAATGAGGAATGGGAAAGAAATCAAAACAATAAACTAAAAACAAGACATGAGAAAAAGACAGCATTTGTCACAATGGTAACTGTGATGCATGTTGCGAGGAGCAATCCTTGACAACCAGCTTGAGATTCCTTGAGGGTGCTACGGTTCCTGGCATCTGCTGTTGTTTATTGGTTGCTCTTCAAATTTTAACATCAGACAGGTTCCAGGGAGTTAAAGGCTATTAGAAATACAGGGGTACTAGGTTCAGGTGGCCTACAGTGTAAGGTGTGTACATCAATGGAAGTCCTGATGTCCGTCTTGACAGTTATAAGTTAAGTTGAATTAAGTAGCCTTTATTTGTCACATATATTCCTATTATGTTATATGTATATTCCTATTATGGGGGTTTGATGACAGATGGCTTGGTGGTTTCCTCCCCCAATCCAAAGACATGCATGGTAGGTTGATTGGTGTCTCTAAATTGTCCGTAGTGTGTGAATGAGACTGTGTGTGTGTGTGCCCTGCGATGGGTTGGCACTCCGTCCAGGGTGTATCCTGCCTTGATGCCCAATGACGCCTGAGATAGGCACAGACTCCCTGTGACCCGAGTATAGATCGGATAAGCGGTAGACAATGAATGAATGAATGTCCGGTATGTGTATATGTGACCATACAATCTTATTATTATTATTATTTTAAGCACTATGGCAGGTGTGGGGGGGGGCTTGATGACAGATGGCTTGGTGGCTAGCACTTTTGCCTCACACCTCCAGGGTTGGGGGTTTGATTCCCGACTCTGCCGTGTGTGTGGAGTTTGCATGTTCTCCCCGTGCCTCGGGGGATTCCTCCGGGTACTCCGGTTTCCTCCCCCAGTCCAAAGACACGCATTGTAGGCTGATTGGCATCTCTAAATTGTCTGTAGTGTGTGATTGCGTGAGTGAATGAGAGTGAGTGTGTGTGCCCTGCGATGGGTTGGCACTCCGTCCAGGGTGTATCCTGCCTTGATGCCTGATGACACCCGAGATAGGCACAGGCCCCCCGTGTCCCAAGGATAGATCGGATAAGCAGTAGACAATGAATGAATGAATGACTATGGCAGCCTTCATGCCAAGCAGATCTGTTTCACCAGATGGACGGTGGATTTAACATCCCCAACCTGGTCATCTGTATTTGCAGGCTTGACCCATCAAAATGAATGGGTCATGTATGCCCTCAGGTGGAAATTGATCTACAGTTCCTGTTTACCTGTGCATTGTTTTGTTCCAAGCCTCTTTTCTCATACAGTGAAACAGCACATGGCAATTATTGCAGCACAACACAGCACTTCAGATGGTGGTTTACTCTCAGGTGCCGTAGGCTAATTATTGCCTTTTAAAAAGGAGGACAGATCCGACACTGTCTCCTAAGAACTCCAGGGTTTTAAATATCACCGTTTTTATGTCTAGGCACTTACTGAAGTGTTTTAAAAAGTATAAATTTAAACATCAAGCCCAAGTTAATCTTTTATTTTATGAGAAGAAAGAATCAGGAAGTGGGAATTTATGAGGTATGGTACAATATAGTGGGTTATATCATTTAAAATGTGACAATTTTGGATTCCAAGAAACACTACAACATGGAATAAAAGATATAAGGAACAAGGTGTCACAAGTGCAATTATTTTAAAGCTAAATTTTGACATTTTGTGGCAGTCTAGCCTAGCAGTCTTTAATAATCATCAAGCAAGGTCTCTTTCTCGTCTCTGGTCTTCAAGATGGCTAATAAAATAGAAAATATATTTAATTTACCTAAAAGCAAGTAGAATACTTTCATTTAAGTGAGGTTTATTCACCATAAATTCCAAACCATAATGTAAATCTCATGATTTTGACTAGGAATGGAGTTGTTCAGGAGTTCAGGAGTGCAATGCAATAATTGATTATATAAAAGTACTTTGGGGGGCACGGTGGCTTAGTGGTTAGCACGTTTGCCTCACACCTCCAGGGTTGGGGGTTCGATTCCCACCTCCGCCGTGTGTGTGTGTGTGTGTGTGTGTCCTGCGATGGGTTGGTAATCTGTCCAGGGTGTATCCTGCCTTGATGCCCTATGACGCCTGAGATAGGCACAGGCTCCCCGTGACTCGAGTGTAGTTCGGATAAGCGGCAGACAATGAATTTTTATGAGCAGTTTTCATCAATTCCGACCTAAAACACCAAAGCCTGATTCAAACACAAATTAAAAACCAAGGATATGACAAATCATGATGAAATATACAGTGAGAATAAGGTTAGAGTGGTGTATGTGGGTAGTTTCATATCTTTTCTTACTGTTCATTAAGAATTTTATGTAAGATTAGATTGGTATTGATGGAGCTAACCCAATGTTAAGAATCTTCCTTTTCTACGATAAAGTGCTCTTAACATTTCAGACAAAAAGACATTGTTCAGTCAAGCATAAAAATGGAACGACATGGCCGATACATAAAGGTTACAATCTCACAAATCCGACTGCAGAAAATAAAAAAGAAATGAAATCCTAACTTTTCCTCCTTCTACTCCCCTGTTTTTAAATCTTACATGTTTTATGGTCCTACCTTTAAATTTAAATACCCTTTAAGTTTTCTGATTGTATAAAGGAAAAAAGTGTTTAAGTCCTAAGTCAGCGCTGAAGGGGTTTAAAAGGGGCATTTCCGCTGAGGAAAATGTGAAAGAAGTGCACTTGCTGTAAGCTAAAGGAGAGGCTTTGATGAAGATGAAGATGAAGATGAAAGTCAGTGGTGCTGGTGTTTGAGAAGGAAGAGCATTAAAATGAAACTAAAGAAACGTGAACTAATGGATCAGAATTAGACTGTAATGAGATGGTTGACTATGAATGATTTAACTCATGCATTCACTTTGAAAAAATATGAAGAAACTTTGAAAGCTTTATTACTTTTCTACATTGTATCCTGTAAACATTACTAAACACTATTATGTTCAGGATGTTCAGTCCACAGGACAGTGTCTCTGATTACAGAGTTATTTATTTATTATTAATACTCCATTTCTTTGGCTTTGTACGTGTACTTTGCACAATGACAATAAAGTTGAATCTAATCTAATCTAGTCTAGTCTAATCTAATCTAACACACAGACTTATATATTAATCTTTATCTGCTTAAAAATTATTTTAATTTTTTCTTATCAATTGCCCAAAAAAAGCAGATTTATTTTTCTTTTCTTTTCTGATAATATATTTAATATTTTATATAATATAACTAAATATTAAAACTAAATATTATATAAATAAACTAAATATTATATAAATATTATTATAATTATAAAATATTGTTAACTGATGTTTACTACATTCATGTCTAAAGTTAACTAAATCCTAACATAGATTGACAGATTTTTTTTTTTAATAGATTAACATGAGATGAGGAAGGGGGCGGGGCTTCCTGAATGTCAATCAATTCTAAAGTGTGCAAAAGTGTTAATCATTCAAAATTCAGAAGTCAAATGCTGTTTGTTTTTTTGGTTTTTTTAAGGCCTACTCTTTTGCTGTTTTCTAATTATAATTTATAATATAACATTCTCCATTTTTAAAATGCAGAGCTCTTGGAAAATGAGCGACGATCCGAACTGCTCTGCAATTTCAGAAATAAAACTGCTCTCTCTGTCTGTGTGCAGCGCGCTGAGTAAACACGAGTTTCTCTCTCGTCGTCTGCCATCTGCACGCTGCTGCTTAATTACATCCTCAACCTGGGGAGATTAGCAGCGCTAAACTGATGAGGATGATTTCAAACCCAGAAGAGGAACAGATTTGTGCCTGGGGGAAATGTACACACAACCTCATCTACAAACACAAATAAACTGCAGAGTCCATGAGCACACAATATCAACTCTCTGACATTCAGAGGGGCTTAAACCTCACTGTTGCTTAAACCACACTGGAGTCAGTGCTCTGATTTACAATTACATATGAGTTTTAATGGCATTTCTGTGAATCACATCCTGTAATACACATAGCTAGTAATGTTACATATACACCAATCAAGCATAACATTATGACCACCTGCCTAATATTGTGTTGGTCCCCTTTTGCTGCCAAAACAGCCCTGACCCATCATATACTGTGTATTCTGGCACCTTTCTATCAGAACCAGCATTAACTTCTTCAGCAATTTGAGCAACTGTAACTCATCTGTTGGATCAGATCACACGTGCAACAATGAGCCTTGGCTGCCCATGACCCTGGCACCGGTTCACCACTGTTCCTAGATACTGACCACTGCAGACCGGGAACACTCCACAAGAGCTGCAGTTTTGGAGATGTTCTGATCCAGTGGTCTAGCCATCACAATTTGGACCTTGTCGAACTCGCTCAAATCCTTACGCTCGCCCATTTTTCCTGCTTCTAACACATCAACTTTGAGGACAAAATGTTCACTTGCTGCCTAATATATCCCACCCACTAACAGGTGCCATGATGAGGAGATCATCAGTCTTATTCACTTCACCTGTCACTGCTCACAATGTTATGGCTGATCGGTGTAATCAGCCTGTAAATTAGAAATGGTTTCTTTCACATTGTCCTTATTGTGTAGATATTGATTTACCCTTAAATTGTTATTTGTAAATTACTTACAAGTAATTTATACAGATTTTGTACTCTCATTGCTACGTCCTTGTGTACTTAGATTAAGCCATGTGTTTATGTCAGTGGTGGGCTGGGTGTCTTTTGTGTCTGTTTCTTTTTTTTCAAGGCCCAACCCTGGCTACGTCAGGTTTCCGCTCACAACTATTATTATTATACGCCATGCTCCGCCTTTCCCCCCATGCTATTGGCTGGATGAGTCTTTCGGTGGTATTTAAATCTCCTACCTCCTACCTACCATGCCTATTCTGTGTTTGGACTGTGGCTTGCGTGTCATTTTTTGTATATGATCCTGTGCTATTGTAGACCTTGTGTGTTAGCCTAGCCCTTTGTGTTTGACTGCTCTGTTTGTATATACATTCTCTGTAAATATTATACACACCAATATACACTTTTGTAAATAGCACCCTGTTTGGTAGTATGTAAGAAGTAAGTGCCATTTATGTTTATTCTGTTTTTCCTTATTTTTGGTTAGCTAGATAGTGAGGGACATGTAGGATGTGTATTTTTCTTTTCTTTTGTTCTGAAAGCACGTTGACTAAACCTCTGAAACGTGTATAAACCTCTGAAACGTGTATAAACCTCTGAAACACATAGACTAAACCTCTGAAACATGTAGACTAAACCTCTGAAACACATAGACTAAACCTCTGAAACATGCAGACTAAACCTCTGAAAAACAAGGACTAAACCTCTGAAACATGTAGACTAAACCTCTGAAACACGAAGACTAAACCTCTGAAACGTGTATAAACCTCTGAAACACATAGACTAAACCTCTGAAAAACAAGGACTAAACCTCTGAAACGTAGACTAAACCTCTGAAAAACAAGGACTAAACCTCTGAAACATGTAGACTAAACCTCTGAAAAACAAGGACTAAACCTCTGAAACATGTAGACTAAACCTCTGAAACACGAAGACTAAACCTCTGAAACGTGTATAAACCTCTGAAACACATAGACTAAACCTCTGAAACATGTAGACTAAACCTCTGAAAAACGAGGACTAAACCTCTGAAACATGTAGACTAAACCTCTGAAACACGAAGACTAAACCTCTGAAACGTGTATAAACCTCTGAAACACATAGACTAAACCTCTGAAACATGTAGACTAAACCTCTGAAACATGTAGACTAAACCTCTGAAACACATAGACTAAACCTCTGAAACATGTAGACTAAACCTCTGAAAAACGAGGACTTAACCTCTGAAACATGTAGACTAAACCTCTGAAACACGAAGACTAAACCTCTGAAACGTGTATAAACCTCTGAAACACATAGACTAAACCTCTGAAACATGTAGACTAAACCTCTGAAAAACAAGGACTAAACCTCTGAAACATGTAGACTAAACCTCTGAAAAATGAGGGACTAAACCTCTGAAACATGTAGACTAAACCTCTGAAACATGTAGACTAAACGTCTGAAAAACGAGGACTAAACCTCTGAAACATGTCGACTAAACGTCTGAAAAACGAGGACTAAACCTCTGAAACATGTAGACTAAACCTCTGAAACATGTAGACTAAACGTCTGAAAAACGAGGACTAAACCTCTGAAACATGTAGACTAAACCTCTGAAACACGTAGACTAAACCTCTGAAAAACGAGGACTAAACCTCTGAAACACATAGACTAAACCTCTGAAACATGTAGACTAAACCTCTGAAACACGAAGACTAAACCTCTGAAACGTGTATAAACCTCTGAAACACATAGACTAAACCTCTGAAACATGTAGACTAAACCTCTGAAACACGAAGACTAAACCTCTGAAACATGGGAACTAAATCTAAAACATGTAGACTGGCTTTCGGCTGCTCCCTATTCGGGGTCGCCACAGCGGACCAACTGGTCCGCACAACAACTCGGCAAATGTTTTACGCCGGATGCCCTTCCTGATGCAACCCTCCCATTTTTCCGGGCTTGGGACTGGCACTGCATCCAGTGGCTGGGGTTGAGGCATTGGCTGGGAATCAAACCCGGGCCTTCCGCATGATAGGTGAGAAACCTACCACTGAGCCACCAATGCCCAAATCGCTGAAACATGTAGACTAAACCTCTGAAACATGGGAACTAAATCTCTGAAACATGTAGACTAACCTCTGAAACATGTAGACTAAACCTCAGAAACATGTAGACTAAACCTCAGAAACATGTAGACTAAACCTCTGAAACATGGGAACTAAATCTCTGAAACATGTAGACTAACCTCTGAAACATGTAGACTAAACCTCAGAAACATGTAGACTAAACCTCAGAAACATGTAGACTAAACCTCAGAAACATGTAGACTAAACCTCAGAAACATGTAGACTAAACCTCTGAAACATGGGAACTAAATCTCTGAAACATGTAGACTAAACCTCTGAAACATGTAGACTAAACCTCAGAAACATGTAGACTAAACCTCTGAAACATGTAGACCAAACCTCTGAAACATGGGAACTAAATCTCTGAAACATGTAGACTAAACCTCAGAAACATGTAGACTAAACCTCAGAAACATGTAGACTAAACCTCTGAAACATGGGAACTAAATCTCTGAAACATGTAGACTAAACCTCAGAAACATGTAGACTAAACCTCAGAAACATGTAGACTAAACCTCTGAAACATGTAGACTAAACCTCAGAAACATGTAGACTAAACCTCTGAAACATGGGAACTAAATCTCTGAAACATGTAGACTAAACCTCAGAAATATGTAGACTAAACCTCAGAAACATGTAGACTAAACCTCTGAAACATGTAGACCAAACCTCTGAAACATGGGAACTAAATCTCTGAAACATGTAGACTAAACCTCAGAAACATGTAGACTAAACCTCAGAAACATGTAGACTAAACCTCTGAAACATGGGAACTAAATCTCTGAAACATGTAGACTAAACCTCTGAAACATGTAGACTAAACCTCTGAAACATGTAGACTAAACCTCTGAAACATGGGAACTAAATCTCTGAAACATGTAGACTAAACCTCAGAAACATGTAGACTAAACCTCAAAAACATGTAGACTAAACCTCTGAAACATGGGAACTAAATCTCTGAAACATGTAGACTAAACCTCTGAAACATGTAGACCAAACCTCTGAAACATGTAGACTAAACCTCTGAAACATGTAGACTAAACCTCTGAAACACGTAGCTTAATCCTCTGAAACACGTGGACTAAACCTCTGAAACACGTAGACTAAACCGTCAAGTCTTTGGATCGGATGGCTTTCTCACAGGCAAAGCTCTAGACAAATAATAATAATAATAATAATAATAATAATAATAATAATAATAATAATAATAATAATAATATACTTATCTATCTAAAAAATTAAATAAAATTGTAAATTTCCCATTTGGATGAATAAAGTATCTATCTATCTATCTATCTATCTATCTATCTATCTATCTATCTATCTATCTATCTATCTATCTATAATAATAATAATAATAATATTAACAATGCCATTAAAAAAACTAATTATAATTAATAAAAAGTTAATTTATAAAAAATAATTTATATACATATTTTTAAATTATTACAAATGTAGTAATATTAATATTAAAAATAAATGTAATTAAAAAAAAATCAGTAGTATAAGTTAACCATGAAATTGAATACGTAATGAAAGTAAAAATGTAACAATAAACAAATTTTATAAAATAAAATAAAACCATAGTTAAAGCTCAAATAATGCATGTTTATTATTGAGATAATAAAGTTTTGAGGAACAAATCATAGTCCTCAAAGCTCAAAGGACTTTTTTCTTTGTTTTATTCAATATTAGGATTAATAGAAGCTGAGCTTTGTTTCGGACAAACCTTCCGCATTGCACTCAAATCATTAAAATCTGAATATGGACGCACACTTTTTATTACATTGGAGAAATCAGGAACCCGGAGAAGGTGCTGACGCTGTTATAACTATCAAAAATTTGCAGACCAGACCACAGCTCGATGTACACTTCGTCGCCCTTTTCCAGCATCAGCACGGCCCTGTTGGCTCCATTCACGTCTTTATGGTTGCTGTTGTAATCGTAGGTAGCTACGACTTGCTCGCCATTTTTGCGCAGATGTACACCCATTCCGGATTGTCCGTTCGCAAAAGCAGAGAAGCCAAAGTAGTACACGCCCTTCACCGGAGTGGTGAACTTTCCTGCAGAAAGAAAGTACCTTAAAGCCTTTTATTATGGATAAAATCAGGAATTAGTTCAAGTAAGTAAGTAGCATTTATTTGTCAGATATACATTACTGCACAGTGAAATACTTTCTACAGGACTACGGGCACAAGGAAGCACACAGGATGCCAGTCTATTGCAGGGCCCAAACACACACACTACGGACAATTTAGAGATGCCAATCAACCTACAATGCATGTCTTTGGACTGGGGGAGGAAACCAAAGGGAATCCGGGGAATCGAACTCCCAACCCTGGAGGTGTAAGGCACGTGCTAACCACCAAGTAACCGTGCCTGATAGATTAAATCATATTGTAAAATCTTCTGCTTCAACTGAAAATCTAGCAACATAAAAGGCTCAGAAAGTTGACTTAAGCAGGTGTATAACTCGAGTCTGAATACAAGGAACTTTCCCTACTGAAATTTTGAAGTATTTTTCAGACTTTCATCAGAGACCTGGAATTTGATAAGGCTAATAAAGCTGGCTTAGTACCTGTAGTAGGACTGTAGGCCTGTCCAATGTTTGTGAAAACTTTCTGAAACTTCAGGATTTCCCCAGTCGAGTATCCTCCCACGGTATGACCACCATGACCGAACAGAGAAGTCGAGAATGCGACGTTAGGTTTATCTGTCCAACAAAATGCAAGCAATTCAGACAGCCGCAAAATTCAGTGTCATCACAAAGACATACTATATATATGTATACATATACAGAAGGGCCAAAAATGTCTACACACTTTAACAGTTGTTATGTCAGGAGTAGCTGGACAGTTCCCTGCCAGGCCCGGGGAGGGCGCTGGCAGGAGAATCCTGGAAGCCTGTTTATGTCTGTGTTTCCTGCCTATTGTTCTCCACCCTGTTTGTGTCACCTGTCCCTTATTACCTTGATGTATTTCCCTATACAGAGGGATCCTGGTGTGCATGTGTGGGTGGGTCAATGTTTAGTTTATAGCTGTCCTGTAGGTGTTATGTCAGGTTTTGGGGTTATGCTTGTTGAGTTATGTTTCGGTTTTGGTTTAATGTAACCACGGAGTCTAGTGTTATGTTCGTCTTTCCCCTGTATCGTGTTTGTGTAAATCAAAACAGTGCTTCACTGAATCCTGCGGTTGGGTCTGTTTCCACGGCGTGCTGGAGCACGCGGCAGCAGTGTGTAGTATTATATTTTCTTTAAAGATGTCAGCAGTTGCACCTTCGTCAATGCGATCATGTGACTGTCAGAAGAGAGCTAAATAAAATGGCACCAGGGGTCCAATCTTATATACAAAGTGCTAGTGTGGGGGCAGGTTTTCACCCCAATCAATCTGTTTCCACTTGTTTAATCAGCTGATCGTGGCTTTCAATAAATTCAGGTGTGGATTCTGTTTGGTTGGAATGAAAACCTGCACCCAAATCAGCCCTTTCTGGATAAGATTAGACACCGCTGGATTAAAAGATCGATCTGTTATGCTTTAGTGAGACTATGTTAATTTTGGTGGTATGCTTCGTTTCTATATATCCCCTTAGACTGATGCGTCACTGCAAATGTTCAGGTCAGACATCATAACTGAAACGCTGGGACAAATGAAAACTCAGGTGAGGCAAATCAGCCCAGGATCAATAACACAAACACAGGTCATGTGATCACAAAACAAGAACATAGTTAACAAGACGCAGAAACAAAGTCACACCAGGAAAGCATGTTTTTGATTTGCCCTTAATATTTAAAGCCTCTTATTGTTATTCTTCTTGTATTTTGCTAGTAGCATTTGATCCAATCGTCATGTTTAGTGTTCAATTCAATTAAATGCTATACAGCTTACAGCCTTTAACCATATATTGTTCCTCAGATAGCTTCAGGGGCTGTGAATACTAAAAACAAGCAATTTCCATCCATCACTAAACAGTTCAACATTATAGTATTTAAGGAGGCTTTCACGCTGGCAGTTTACACCTTGCACGAAAAACCGTTAATGCACACATATCAATGAACAGACCTGCAATTTCAACAGCCTCATATATGGCACACAATTACATCAGTTTGAGCCTCATTTACCGAGAGGTCAATAAATTTCATTTCCTCTTGTTTTTGTTGTGTCAATGTTGATGACTGAGAGTCTTTGTCATGTTCCACTCCACAGTGGAGGTTAATATGAAGCTCATATCAAAGTAGACACTCAGGACTTTAAGGATTTGTAGTGTTTCAGAAGGATTTCTGTTTTTACGTAAACTACTAGGGGCCATATATTCATAGAAAAGTTCCGATAAAACAAAAAGGGTTATTTTCTTCCACACAAATGTTTGTATCTTCAAAGTAAATGTTGATATCAAACCCAATTCTGCTCTCTGAGATGCTCCAAGTGCTTGTTCATCTAAAAAGCACATCAAATTTCATCTTCAACCACTACAATTCTGTGTAAGGTTATCCAACAGAGGGAAAAACACACGTCTAAAACACATTGAAAGCCAACAGACTCGTTTTATATCAGACTCACAGCCTGAAATTCATTAATTTCTTTATGCTGATCGAAAATGTGGAAAACCAGTGTACTGGTAAAAAGGGTTAATGCACCATGATGTCACCCTCAACCATCGACACTAACAAATGGCACAGTTAGAGCCGGTCCACTAATCTGATGGGTTGAGCAGTGTTTCAAGCACGCTTCTATTTAGTATAACCACACTGGGACGTTTCTCTGTGTGTATCAGTTCGCTTGTGTGTGTCCGCTTCCTAGAACGAAAGTATTATTACAGTAGAGTTAGTGACGTCATCATCATACGTGCAAAGGATACGTTTTCAGGAATATAAACCTTTGTCTTAAAATACAAAAGCTACTCAAATGTAGAAGAAATGAAAGAAGGGATGCGAATTTCACAGGGATTAACCTTTTATATCCAACTTGCAGCTAGATAATGATTAATTTCTTTATACTGATTGAAAACGGGGCATTGGTGGCTCAGTGGTAGGTTTCTTGCCTATCAAGCGAAAGGCCTGGGTTCGATTCACAGCCAATGCCTCAAACCCAGCCACTGGATGCAGTGCCGGTCCCAAGCCCGGAAAAATGGGAGGGTTGCGTCAGGAAGGGCATCCGGCATAAAACATTTGCCAAGTTCTTGTGCGGACCAGTTGGTCCGCTGTGGCGACCCTGAACAGGGAGCAGCCGAAAGCAACTTTATACTGATTGAAAATGTCCCATTGGAATGCCTCAGTTGGATTTATTAATTTAATTTAATTTAAATTTAATTTAATTTAATTTAATTTAATTTAATTTAATTTAATTTAATTTAATTTAATTTAATTTAATTTAATTTAATTTAATTTAATTATTTATTTTATGTTTTACCTGCTAGCTGTTTCTCGAGTGCCTCCAGCTTGACCTTCTGCTCTGCCACTGTGGATTTCAGTTCCGTGAGCTCAGACTGAATGTTATAGCAGCATGTGTTTTCTGTAAGATAACAAGACAGTAATGTGTTAAGAAAGCTGAAATGACTCATCAGATTAGTTCATTAAATAAATATTAAATATGAACAAGGCAGCAGATTCTTACACTCATTTTATTTTATTTTTTTAATGATTGAATATCTTTTATATAGCATCACCAAGATGGTGTTTAGTGGAAAGACTTTTCTAGAATGCAGATACTGTCCAGAACTATATCTTGGGTTTAATAGGAAAGTTAAAAGAAGATAGAAGTTCTGAGCCTCGTTGATCCAATCCACTGAGATATTCTTATGTTACACACCTGAAGTACTCTCCTGCACATAATAACACCAAAATAATAATAATTAAAAAAAAATAATAATAATAATTCTGAGTCATATGGACTTGTGTTCTCCATGCATGTTTGTGAGGATGGAAGATGAAGGCAATTTTGGGGTGTGATAGAATTAAGTGAGACCGATGCTGTGGGGAACAATCACACGCTCTGATATTCCTGTTTTGCCCTATTGACCTTTGCCTGTATTTTTTTTTGACTGTGCTTTTACCTACATTTTTATATTAACGTCTCAATACTTTTGCCTATCCCTATTTACATTGCCTCCAACCCCTGCTTTGTGACACGTCTCAGGGAGTTTTTCCTCACCACCCTCACCTCTGGTTTGCTCATTAATAATTTTAACTTTAAAATATTTATGGAATTTATACATGTCTGGAAAGCTGCTTTGTCTACTGTTAAAAGTATAATATTATACTTATATATTCAAATAATATTGAATTGAATTCAAATCACACTTCATGATTGGACTGCATTCTTTTTTGGCATGCAATAAAACCAAAAAATTTTGTTCTTTGAAAAGCAGTGAAGATTGTACACTCTGACTGTTTTAGAGAAGTTGTTGCCTCTCAGATGACTAGACAAACTTTAACCTCTTAACTTCTCATAAACTCACATATTTACTTTCTTTCCCAAAGTCTATCTTCTCATTTTGGACACTACCCCCCCCCCCTTCTTCTTTATATACAGAAGTGTAGATAAACTAATATGTGCAGATAAGTACATATGTACAGATGCAGTACTATGGAGATAAATTACAGTTGTGTATATACAGTATCAACATCATATGCAAAATACGCATATGTGCTATGGACATGATATACAGAATACTATGAATTATGTATAGGTAATACAATATGTACAGATAAGGGCAGATGTCCAGATAGAATGGATTCATTCATTCATTGTCTACCGCTTATCCGATCTATTCTCGGGTCACGGGGAGCCTGTGCCTCAGGCGTCATTGGGCATCAAGGCAGGATACACCCTGGACGGAGTGCTAACCCATCGCAGGGCACACACACACACTACGGACAATTTAGAGATGCCAATCAACCTACAATGCATGTCTTTGGACTGGGGGAGGAAACCAGGGGTACCCGGAGGAAACCCCCGAGGCACGGGGAGAACATGCAAACTCCACACACACTCATGGCGGAGGCAGGGGAAATTTAACCCCCAATCCTGGAGGTGTGAGACAAACTTGCTAACCACCAAGCCATCATGCCCCCCCCGAAGCTATGGATTATGTAATATAATACAATATGTACAGATAAGGGCAGATGTCTCCCTCTCTTTTTTCTGTGCCACTCTCCACAGTCTGTTTCTCTCCACCTGTCTCAACCTTTTTTTGTCTCACCTTTCCCTCTGTCTGTCTTGCTCTCCATCTGTTCCCTCTCTCTTTCACCTGTCTCTATATTTCTCTCCATCTCCTTCTCTCTTCCATTTTTATTAAAGCAACTGTAACATGGCAAAGGAATTTCCCCCTGGGATTAATACAGTTCTTTGAATCTTGAATTTACTTCTATGTCTCTCTCACTCTCTGTCTGTCTGTTTCTCTCTGTCTCTCCCTCTCTTACTCTGTTTCTCTCTCTCTCTCTTTGCCTCTTTCTACTTGTCTGTCTCTATGCCTGTCTGTTTTTCCTTTTTCTCTCTCTATAAGTCTCTCCCTCTCTTTCTGCCTGCCCCCCCTCTCTTTTCATTCCAACAGCATACCCATGATTCACTATCAACATGTAATCACTTTATTCTTATTTGTCATCATTTTTAAGTAGCTCTCTCTTGCTTTTGTACTCACCATTTGATTGTCCTTTTTGATTCTTCCAATCTTCCAAAAGAGCTGTCTGGACTTTCAGGATGGATTTTATTTCGCTGACCTCACTGGCGATCCTTAAGATATAGGAACAGTCTCCAAGGTGGACCTCTGGAGTAACATCACCCTGGACCACAACACACTGATACAGAGAAAACACGAGGAACACCAAAGCTCTCATTCTGAGTGCTGAAGGTCTGCAGAACATTTCAGATTCTCCTGTACATCACAGAGAGGACAGAGATGTCATGTTTGACTTATGAGGTCATATTTGTAAAGTTCAACAAAACCGACTGAAGTTCACAGAAGTTCTTGCGAAATTTATCTTTAGAATCTGTCAGTATCTGGTAATCATTAATTTACTCTTAATCAAGTCAGGTTGTAGGTATTTACAGTATGTCTATCCATTTGTCCAGCTTTAGTGTTTAAAAGTGTAAAAAAAGGGTGAAAAGTAATGACATAAACATGATGTTGTATGTAAATAATTTAAAGCATTAATAAAACTATAAAATCAACAGAAATGATAAAACAGCATAGAGCCAACAATAACTACACTTTACACTACATTTGACTTTCACTCAACCCTCTTCCTGTCGGAACTCAGAGTCCCCTCTGAGTGGACACTCTTCTGGGTGGTTCTGAAGTCTTCTGCAATTACCTATATTTACCAAACACTTTGCTAAATTGTAAGAAACAAAATAATGAAACTCCTTCAGGCTTGGATGAGAAGAAGCAAACCAGCTTTATTGGCACTCAAAAACACAGCTTCGAGCCCGATGTGGTCAAGTGCAACCCCCCCACATAAATGTCCCCTATATATAGGGGCCTCTTCACCCCTCCTTACACTTGTTTGTCAGCGCTTGTTTTGACGATAGATGATTATTCTGCTGAATAGGCCCCATAAAATCAACCCCCCCTTCGTTTGTCCATACCTGATGGCCTTAAGATTGCCATCCATTGCCCTCAAGGATACCAATGGCCGGGCCTGTAGGTCAGGCCAAGGCCTGTCTATCACAATTGCCAGGTCACAGTATTTGCAGAAATTAGGTATTTACTAATTTATATTTTAGGAACCTATTTATCATATCCCCTATATCAGAGTCCTTGAGGGCTTGCTTTGTGGGGTTATCTGGCATTTATTTAGAGTATTGAGATGTTTTCCCTTCCCAACATTTAATTAGTTTTTATTCATTTATCCTTATTCATTGTTGGTTTTATTATCTGAGGCTTAACCTTATTTTTTGCTCTGCAGCTAGTTCAGTTAGGTTTAGTGTAGTTTCCTCCCATATTTTCTATCACAACCCCCCTTTTGTATTTCCCCTGTACATTACATTACTTCTGTGCTTGGTTGTCATTCGGTGATTGCTTACTTTGTTCCATGTTTTGGGTAATACCAGCCACTAGAAAAGGTTCATTCACTGTTTTGATTTAACTTGGGCTTTGGCCCTGCCCAACCTAATCTATAAACACCGCTACTTGCCATTCGCCTCCGCATCATCTCACCTCTTCCATCTCTGACACCTCTGGTTTGTCCCACGGGACCTTACAGCGCCACCTTACCTAGGTAAGTCAATTTCCCTATTTATCTATTTACCTACTCCTTACGCTCTCTCTGTGTGGCATACTTTTAGTACCCTGTGTACTTCTATTAATATTATATTGACTTCTCCTTCGGTTGTTTTTGTTCCACCAGTCAATTTCCTTTTATTGTATATATTATATTTATTATACATGTATTATATAATATATTATATAATTTTATATTAATATTATATTACTTTCATAGTTATTGTCCTATCTGAGAGTTGTTATGACGTTCCCCTCTCCTGCTTCCAGGGTTGCCATACACGTTGTTTTTAAGAACGTGTGACCTTGCTGATACTCACTATACCATGGAGTGTAGGGACAGACGAGCACATGGCTTTGGCGTCGCCGGCCGAAGGCCTCTCCACTGAAGCCTGAGACACTGCTTTGAGAGTGCTTGCCTCTTAAGATTTGTGGCTGAACTTAGCCGCTTCCTATCTGATGTATTGGATAACCTCCCTGCCCTGGGTGAGGCCTCCCCTCTGCGGAGTGGACTGAACACATTCAGACCTAAATATAATATATTATATATTTATATATATCCAAAAGTCATATGTTGTTTTTTTTTCTGAAGATGATGAGAGAAAAAAAAATTATATTGTGACAGATAAGTTGACTTCGAATGTATAACACTGTTACTCAAAGTACAATGTAATTTATTTGAAAAAAAAAATGTATGTGAATCATTAAAAAAGCCCTAAATGTTGCTATGCCATTAGCATTATTTCATTTAATTTTTGTTTTTTTAAATAGCTAATTCTAAGCTTAAATAAAATAATCCTGGTTAATGAAGTAAAATAATAATAATAATATAATACTTTAATTTTATATATATATATATATATATATATAAAATTAAAGTATTATATTATGTATGTGTGTGTACATTTTTCACTGTAGCATTTATAAAAAAAAAGTTATTTAAAGTTATAGAAAATCTTTAAAACAAAAGTTCCAGTAATGTACATATAAAAACTCACTAAGATGGACCTTGACTGATTGTATAATTCTTAATGAGTTACTACCATTTGATATACAAATTACAGCATCAAATTTAAATCGGTTATTTATTTCAATTGCATACAAAAAATGTCATCAAAAATATTCAAACTTAGCCCAGGGTATAAATATGTGATCATTTTATACATTAGCAACATACACACTAGCTAAACCAGCCTTTCTGATAACTTGAAAGCTGTATCAATACAAAATCTCAAAAATTTAAAAACAAGTTACTTACTTAAAGGTGTCAGATACCGTTTCTATTAATCCTGTTAGCACAACAATCTTTGCACAGAATGATAGACTTCTTGTACAATTAGCACAATAATTACTGCTTTAATCATCTCCATTGTGTAAGCCATTTTTCCACTTTAAGTAGCCGTTTTCTAATACGCTGCAACAGAATAGAGGGAACTATCAGCATAGCCTTTTGTATTCAGGCTGAAAGAAGAACATGGGGAGGTAAGACTCTGTGCCATTGCATGTAAATTAGCAAGGAGCTATAATTTAGGACAATTAAAATTTTTGCCTCCTCCTTTTGGCTTTTTGTGTAAAATAACGAGTACAATTATTAAGTCCAAAGCCAGCAATCTTACTCTAGCAAGACATTTGGATAAAGGCTTATAAATAGTGAATATGTGATGGCCTTGTACAGAAAATATTAACTTTAACTTAAAAAATCCCTAACAGTTTTCATTTAGAAGCAAACAAGTCTGTGCAAAGTGGAGTTTGTACAATTTTTATTTCTGTATTCTTTCCTTCTTATCATGTTCATTTACTTCCCCATTGATATAAAGTTAAATATTTACATACGTTTCTGAATTTTGTTGTTCAGCTAGTTAGCTGTCCTTTCCTTGTTCAGCTTTTTACCTCAAGATAGCAGACACTGTTCATGATGACTTGATTTTAAGAATAAGTTTGGAGATGAGGGCGTGGTCAAGTGAGCAGATCATGATCAGAGGGTGAATCAGAGGCCACAAGTAGGGGGGCATTTACTGCTTTAACCAGCATCGTTTCAGTACTGTGATAGAGCCTAAATCCAGACTGAATGATTTCATTAATGTGATTCCTATACAAGTGTAGCCGGGTAGTAAAAATAAACGCTGTTTAAAGTGTATGTACAATTATGTAATATGTACGTGGCCCTTTAAGAGGTTTCTGTTCTACTTGGGTAACACTGTACACGTGTTTTTACTTGAATGCATGCAAACAGCAAAGCCAATTTTTTACTGCTTAGAGAGAGAGCTCCATGTGTAGTGCTCGCAGCAATCAGGATTTATCGAGTGGAAAAAACGTCTTTGTTGATGCAGTGGAATTGTCCATGGCGACAAGATTGCCTAGGGGTTAATGCTAACGGATTGTCCAGTACTGTATTCCAGTAGCTGTTGTTGTTGTTTTCGTTTTTCTTTTCATTTTCGTTTTAATTCATTTGTATTAAACTTATTATTAGTATTATTAGTATTATAGCACACCTCACTATATTTTAGTCATCAAGTTTTTTTAATTTCTTTATTTTGCTCCCACTGACCACAGTCACTTTTCTAAAACAGCAGTCAGATTAAAACATGGCTAAAGAGAAGCATCCTTGTGTTCTGGTGTATCCTTTTTTTCATGTACACCCAGCTACACAAGAATGAGTTCAGCCTTAGACCTTGAGGATTAAGAATATATTAAATATTTGACTACTTCATGGCACTACTGGTTGGTCTTCCTATACATGTGCTTAACACCTTGCAGTTATCGGATAGCTTGAATTGTCTCCAATATTCCAGTATTTACCCATATCTGTCCACTGCTGTGTTCTTTTCATTGATTAATACAATTAAAAATGTAGCTTAATACTATTATTACACTATTACTATTGCTATAAGTCAATGATCCAACTGTGGGTTTTCTGGCATTATTAACGGACTGAATTTTTTGGGTAGATTTTCCTGCTAACAATAAATAGGATACCTTTGGAGGGATTTTCAAAACTCATAATATTTGGCTGCTGTTGCTAATTATCAAGACAACATAAGCTAACCAGGCAGGATATTTGTAAAGATTTTTAATTTTGAAGAATCTTCATATTCCTCACCACTAATGATCCTAATATTAACTAGTGTAAACTAGACTACAATGTTTATAATCATGATTGCTAATTCTAATTGAACCTGGCAGGATATCTGAGGGTAATTTCTAAGTAATATTCCTTAATGTTCGTACTCACTGCTCTTAGTAGCATTTTGGTGAACAAAGCCTTGGTTTGTAAACTCTCACGCTTATGCTCACTAATGCAGAACCCTAGAAAAAAAAAGAAAGAAATGAGAACCAACAAAACCAATACGCTCAAACTACAATAACTGTTATTTCCCCCATACTGTTGAGGCTCAGTGTCACTCCTCCTCTGGTGGCTGATGTTGGCTTCATCAACATTCGGCTCACGGTGACATTGTGTCCTGAACGGAGCGACAGACCGTGTTGTTGATGTGGAAGAGAAACCTGTGGACTGGTTATTAGAGCCCGGCCTGTGTGACTGACAGAGCAAAGTTACACTCTCATTTCCCTGGCTCTTGAAAGGATTGCAATCTTCTTCTCTTTTCTGTGCTGTCTGTCTCCATGTCACACAGTATCCAACAGTTCTGCTGGAGATTTAAGCACTTGGCTTTCTCCTTCACCTCCCTCCCTCTTTCTCTTTTTCTCTCTTTTCCCCATAAAACAAAGACATCAAACCTCCCTAGCATCTTTTTGACATGACAGCTTCAGAACAGCTATAAATAAAAGACATAAATTATATTGAATTTAGATGAGAGATGTGACAAGAAAGTATATTTTCACAAGAGACACACTGGAACAATCCAGGAAAAGTGGTTTTATATACATATATATACATATATATATAAAACCACTTTTCCTGGATATATATATATATATATATATATATATATATATAAAGTGATTGTATTAATCTCTAAGAAATATCACAAATAAATCTGCAATCAAATGCCTCATTTTATTTCAGTTAAATACCCAAAGAACCATTTATCCATTCCACAATGAGAGAGCAGGTGATAACTCTACTCAGATCATGATGAACTAAATACAGCTGAGTTCTTACATGGACCACCCTGCAGTGTCAATGACCATATTTAATGATAAATTAAGACTCACTGATGCGATGTTTCTCTGGGAAACATTGGGTCCTGGCTTTTGGCAGAACAAATACAGTGGAACCTCGGCATACAAATGCCCTTCCTTATGAATTCTCACCTTAAGAATTTAAATTTTGCAAGAAATTTGCATCGGCATAGGAAGCATTTTTGGCATACAAACAAACTGAACCGAATGCAGGCTAAGTTGCGCGTAAGTCCGAAAGCCATTCAAAACTTGTTTGCATCAGTGGAAAGCCAAGCAAAGCCAACCAAAGCTAGTTTATGAATTTTACAAACATTTTTTTCAGTCAGTGAAAGCTGTTTGGAAAGAGTCAACCCGCAATATCAACGTTGCCTTCGGCATGCATTTAAAAGCTAGGTAATTTTTTGGCTGTTTTTTTTGTTGACAGATTGGTGGCATCGGTGGTCTGTTCCATTTTTAGCCCAAGCTGGGTGGCATGACTTCCTGTGAGGACCCTTGACATGGAATGGGCTTGGCTTGGGTCAGTTCTTTGTAACCAACCATACAGTTTACATATGCTTTTTATTGATAATATTTTTGAGTGGCTGGAACGGATTATTTGTATTTAAGTTACTTCTTATGGGAAAATTCATTTTGCAATTCAAAAATGTACTTTAAGAACTCACCTCCAGAACCACTTCACATCCCTTCAGTGTCCTCATTCAGCAGGATAATCCTCCCTGCTACTCTGCAACAATGGAAGAAAATGTTCAGGAATGGCTTGAGGAACATGACAAAGAGTTCAAGGTGTTGACTTGGCCTCCAGATTTCCCAGACCTCAATCTGATCTAATGTCCGTGGTATGCGCTTGATCGGAGAACAAAAGTCCGATCCATTGAGGCAACTTACAGGACTTAAAGGATCTGCTACTAATGTCTCGGATCTTGGTGCCAGATACCAGCTCACACCTTCAGAGGTTTTGTGGAGTCCATGCCTTGATGGTTCAGAGCTGTTTTGTTGGCACAAGGGAGATGTTATGTTATGGCTGATCATTGTATACACTATATACTGTTCATATGAACTGCTGGTCATCCCAGATGATCCATCCCCAGGTCAGGATCTTGCCATGTCCCTGCACAACTCTGATGTCGATTTCAGCCACTGCTCGCAACCTTGGGGTAACCATGGACAATCAATTGTCCTTTTCCTCCGATGTTGCTAATGTGACATGTGACATCTTCTGTACAACATCAGAAGGAATCGGCCATTTCTATACATGCAGGTTGCTCAGGTGCTTGTTCAGTCTCTGGTCACTTCGAGACTGGACTACTGCAGCGCTCTACTGGCAGGTCTACCTCTGAATGCAATTCGTCCTCTACAACTGATCCAAAATGCAGCTGCGTGGCTTGTTTTCAACCTGCCTAAGTTCTCACACACCACCCCCACTACTCCGCTCTTCCACTGGCTTCCGGTAGTTGCATGCCTGAGACTCAAAACACTGATGCTTTCCTACAAAGCCAAGAATGGACCAGGACCCTCTTACCTCAAAGCTCTTATTACTCCTCACACTGCACCTTGCTCCCTCAGATTTACTATCACTGCTCAACTGGTCCCACCATCTCTCAGGGTAAGAGGTAGGTATACTTCAAGACTCTTCTGTTCTGGCAAAGAGGCGGTGGAACGAACTTCCCCTAGACGCAGGACAGTGGAGTCACTGGCTGTCTTTAAATAACGGACAAAGACCTACCTCTCCCTGAAGCACTTAAACTAGCTATTTGTTTTAATTAATGTATTGTTGTATCGGTGTTCTAAATCTGTGACCTATTGAACCAGTGTTCATGTATTCATTGATAGAGACTTCAAAGTGCTTTTGTATGTCGCTCTGTATAAGAGCGTCTGCCAAATGCCAGAAATGTAAAGGTAAATATGGCATATTAATTACTTCAGTAAAAATAACTACCCTCTACATTCATGATTACTATCTGCCTCTTACATTTCAACTTGTAATAGGTGTTAGTTTAGTGGTGAAGTTGTTGGACTACTAATTGGAAGGTGGAAGGTGAATTCGAATCCCAGGTTCCACTAAGTCCACTAAGCTGCCACTGCTGGGCCCCTGAGCAAGGACCTTAACCTTCAGTTGGTCACTTATATTAATTGTAAGTCACTCTGGATAAGGGCATTTGCCAAATGCCAGAAATATAATATCTAAAGGTAATCAAAAAACTATTTATTATTAAGTTTGAATGTTATAACTCTCCTCAGAGAAAGTGTCAGACTTCACTCCCTCCAGATTTCTGCTGGATTACATCATTTGAGCAAAATCATCAATCTCAATATTTACCTGAGGTCAGCTTTCTCCCCTGAGACCCAGACATCCTGAAACTTAGCGACGAGCCTTTCATTCACTCTGTTCTGTGATCAAGACAAAATGTACAGTAAACATTTTTCCCAAGTGGATGAAGCCTAAGAGCTGAAACCGGTTAGCAGCATTATGTGCTGATCCAGTGCTAGCTATAACAAAGCGTGGAATCATACTGGTGTGTGGAAATTATGATGAAAGTATGCTGAAATTGCAGTAAGATTGAAATAAATAAATGAATGTTCAAGCCACATCTGTTCTTTCCATCTGGACTTTTTTTTTAATCTAACTCTGACTAGCTAGCTAGGCTAACCTGCCAGGATTTTTTTGCATGGTTTTCAATAGTTTAATGGGTTTTTTTCACTGCTAATGATAAACTAATGCTAATTTACTGACATGATTTCTGATCATATTTATAAAGCTCTATAATCATTGCTAATGCTACCTATATAGCTAATATAAAACAACCTGACAAAATTTTTCAGGGGATTTTTATGCCATGTTTATAAATCTTCATAACCTTCACAGTGTATTCTAACAATAGCTAATCTTCTAACTTTCAGCTAACTTAATAAGCTAAACTGGCATCATTCTGGGATAACTTTAAGCCTAATCTTCACTTCAAAAAGCAACAGCTATAGCTATTTTATATAAATTTGCAATTGCTAACAGGAGCTAAACTGCTAGGATATTTAGTTGTTTTCAAAAATGTTTACAATCTGTACTGCTAACAATAGCTTGTTAGCTGATGTGAGACATAATATGATTTCTTTTTCTATCTTTTGAGGAATTCTTTATTTTCGAGTTTCATAATCTTGACTGTTAATGCTAAATAGCTAGATAACATAACATAACATGACATGACATTTTTTTTTGTTTTGTTTAAAATAAATGTTCATAATCTTTACTACACACAGTAAGTAGCTTGTTAATATTAGATAACCTTGTGAGTTTTTCTGAAAAAATGTTTACAATCTGTACTGCTAACAATGAAAACTAGCTGACAGGATTATAGTTCATCAGTCATATTTATAAGGATCTTAATCTTTACTGTTAATGCTAACTAACTAGCTCATTAGCACAGGCTAATCTGACAGGATTTTGAACAGGATTAAAGAAAATTCTTTCACTGATAAGAGTAGCCATCTACCGTTAGCTAACCTGAATGAATTTTTCACTGTTTTTAGTTATATTTATACATTTTTTGAAAATTATGATTGCTAATGCTATTCGGATAGCTGATATAAAAGTGGAGAACTGGAGTTCCTCCTTCAGGGAAAAATAGGAGAGAGAGGTTTTGGGAAGTCTGACAGCAGGGTGTGGACATGGCATGCTCTTTGTCCTTGATTAAATTAGATCAGAGACTCCTAAGACCAGCATTTTGATATATCGGTGTCTTCTATCCTTTCACCAAAAGAAAAAAAAAGACAAAAGCGGCATTCGGTTCCTTTTTAATTAATCTTTGGATATTCCGTGATGTACAGAGTAGCTGTACAGAGAGTCTGCAGTGACGAGGAGCTCAGGGAGCCTTGTGTTGTCTGTTTTAAAGCCAAGATGAAAAAATATAGATTCTACAGTGCAATCCTTGCCTCTTTTATTAGTTTTCATTCGTTTTACCTTTCAGAGTCAGGTGAATCCTTTGTTTGATGCCTTTAAAGTAATCGATTGAATATTTATCATCCCTCGGTAGTCTCCTTCGAGGAATACTTTACAGGCATGAGGCAGAGCTCTGCGGCAGAACAGCGACTGCAGTCTCGGAGGAGTTCAGATCTGCTGGATCAGAGGCGGAAGGCTGAGCTCAGCACTGCTTATGAAGGAGAGATCATTCTTCTGCGATATACCAAGTATATCGGGGGATACCCTGGATATGGTGCCAACCAATCACAAGGCACAATCACACAATACAAGCAGTTTCAAGCTGTCAATCAGCCTAAAACACATTGTTAGACTGAAGAGAAAACCTGAGAACCCTGAGGAAACCCCCAAAGCATGAAGAGAGCATGCAAACTCCACGCACCCACACATACACTCAAATGGTGGAGCCAGAAATCAAACCAACAACCCTAAAAGTGTAAGGAAAGCATGCTAACAAAGACAATAAGAAACAATGTTTTCTTTTCCATATATATATATAAGACAATGGATACTAGAGAAACAATGACATAACAAGTGTGTTAACGAAAAACTGGGATTTTTGAAGCAACTATCCGAGCTGCTGTGAAACAGAATTAATTATCACCTTCTGACCAATCAGAAGTAAGAGTTTTCAGGTTAATCTTTTGGGATTTTGCTTAAAAAAGGTCATTTTTATGACTCATGGTCAGTAGATTTAGAGATGAATTTGCTACTGTTTGTGTATTCGTGTTTGTGTGTTCTCTGTTATCTCCTTTATACAGAGGCCGAGAAGCGCAAAACAAAATAAAAAAGGAAGCTGTGTGGATACCGTAGAAGATATCGTAGGCAAGAAGATGGAATAAAATAGAATGTATTCATTATGGCTTAGCTTAGGAAATGATTAGAGATGCCAGGTAGACTAATTAAACACGGCACACACGATGCACACATTATAAAAATGAACACTAACGTACAAGCTGTTCATATATGTCTGAGCACAGCATTTGTCATAAGGTTGTGATTAAATTCAGTTCATCAGAAGGAGACACGTTAACGTACAGGATTCATCTTTCACCTATGAAATAACAACGACATAACATGAATGGCATTTCCTTATCTTCATTTATTCTCTTTTTCCTCTGCTTCTATGTTCTAAATATAATATAACGATGATAAGTATAATGCACACTTTGTGAGCAGCAGTATGGCTTCATGCCCAGAAAGAGCACAACAGATGCAATTTTTGCTCTGAGGATTTTGATGGAGAACTATAGGGATGGTCAGAGGGAGTTGCACTGTGTGTTTGTACACTTGGAGAAAGTGTATGACAGGGTGCCAAGAGAAGAGCTGTGGTACTGTATGAGGAAGTCAGGAGTAGCAGAGAAGTATGTATGAGAGGAGCAGGACAGTGGTGAGGTGTGCTGTAGGTCAGACAGAGGAGTTCAATGTGGAGGTGGGACTGCATCAGGGATCGGCTCTGAGCCCCTTCCTGTTTGCTATAGTGATGGACCAGTTGTCAGAGGAGGTCAGACAGGAGTCTCCTTGGACAATGATGTTTGCGACAATGATGACATTGTGATCTGTAGTGAGAGCAGGGAGCAGGTGGAGGAAAACCTGGAGAGGTGGAGGTTTGTGCTGGAGAGAAGAGGAATGAAAGTCAGTCGTAGTAAGACTGAGTACATGTGTGTGAATGAAAGGGAGGGAAGTGGAACAGTAAGGTTACAGGGTGAAGAGGTGAAGAAGGTACAGGAGTTTAAGTACTTGGGGTCAACAGTCCAGAGTAATGGAGAGTGTGGGAAAGAGGTAAAGAAGCGAGTGCAGGCAGTTTGGAATGGGTGGAGAAAGGTGTCGGGAGTTCTGTGTGATAGGAAAATATCAGCGAGAATCAAGGGGAAGGTGTACAGGACAGTGGTGAGACCGGCCATGCTGTATGGTTTAGAGACAGTGTCACTGAGGAAGAGACAGGAGTCAGAGCTAGAGGTAGCAGAGCTGAAGATGTTGAGGTTCTCTTTGGGAGTGACAAGATTGGACAGGATTAGGAACAAGTACATCAGAGGGACAGCTCATGTTGGACGTTTGGGGGACAAAGTTAGGGAGGCCAGATTAAGATGGTTTGGACATGTTCAGAGGAGGGAGAGTGAGTATATTGGTAGGAGAATGTTGGACATGGAGCTGCCAGGCAGGAGGAAAAGAGGAAGGCCATAGAGTAGGTATATGAATACAATTAATGAGGATATGAAGCTAGTGGGTGCAAGTGTTGAGGATGCAGAAGATAGGGATAGGTGGAGAGAGATGATTCGCTGTGGCGACCCCTGAAGGGAAAAGCCGAAAGAAGAAGTAGAAGAAGAGGAAGTATAATGCGCACCTTATCTCCATTACATCCTTAACGGCAATAATATCCATCCTGACGCTCGTTAAATATGTTTAGATTGTAATATCGGTGTTTCTTCTTTAGTTTGTTTAGTGAATGCGGTGCAAATTTTTGTATGCCATCGCAGTGTGACAAAGTTATTGCTAGTGCAGTTACCCTGGTGTTCAATAGCAGAGAAAAATTAAATCATAAACAATAGCAATGATGACATTGAGATTTCATGTTTGAAATGCTAACATGAGTGGAAACATTGCTGCAAACTCAAAGTCCCAGAATGCAATGCAGCTCTACAATGTTATGGCAGAGATTCGTATTGGTTTGTTAGCAATCTACAAAATGAGCAGCACTATAACATTGACAGCAGTATTAGCATGAAAGGCAAAGCATTGGAAGCTGAACTGAATACAAAAAAAGATTTAAGCATCAGTCTTTTTATGTAGAAGTGAAGCATGGCGGCCACTGATATGAATGTGATGCCCACAGTGGACGGTAAAGTTTAAGTTGGTAATTTAGCAAGTTAACTGTTGGGTACAATTGTATTTTATAAAGTTTTGTCATTTTTTGCACTTGGCACTGATGTGGATGAGGAATCTTCCTATTCACAATGTCCAAAACAAAACAAATCCAAAAACACAAGGACAATTCAAACAAACCGAAAAGGTAGGTATAGTTTGTGAATGGAATTCTTCACTCTGATTGGACGAAACATCTGTCACTCAGGATATTCAGGAAGTCCAGCAGGCTGCAGCAGTAGAAAGTGGATTGGTGTGTGTATGAACACAGCTCTGCTCTTATAGCGCTCCTTACATCCTTTAATCTGGAATAGTTTAGTCTTCGAAACATACCTGCATTCTTTAGGTGTGTTTTTAGACATTGCAAACTAATCCTTATGCCATGATACACTATTCTACGCTGTGATGATGATGTCCTTCCTCAAAATAGCTCTGAATAAATTCCATGTTCTCCTTGCTTGCCAAAGGAAATGTTTATTTTCTTAGAATTAAAGTTGCACTATGGAAAAAAATGGTTTAAAGTGAAGGCAGAACTCCACATATGTACAAGAAATAGAGTTAGATAGAGAATTTCCTACTTCCTGTATATCTTGAGTGACAGATGTCTCATCCAATTTGCAGTAAGAATTCAATTCACAAACTATACCTACCTTTTCCTGTTTGTCTGTATTGTCTTTGTGGTTTCAGGTTTGTTATTTTGTTTGGCACTTCTCAGCCATGGTAGTAATGAGCTCGGTGATATTCATTCATCCATTCATTGTCTACCGCTTATCCGATCTATTCTCGGGTCACGGGGAGCCTGTGCCTATCTCAGGCGTCATTGGGCATCAAGGCAGGATACACCCTGGACAGAGTGCCAACCCATCGCAGGGCACACACACACACACACTCTCATTCACTCACGCAATCACACACTACAGACAATTTATAGATGCCAATCAACCTACAATGCATGTCTTTGGACCGGGGGAGGAAACCGGAGTACCCGGAGGAAATCCCCAAGGCACGGGGAGAACTCCACACACACATGGCGGAGGCGGGAATCAAACCCCCAACCCTGGAGGTGTGAGGCAAACTTGCTAACCACCAAGCCGCTCTGTAATATTATTTATGTTAATCCATGACCTCATCCAGGTTACATTGTAAGGTTTGCATGATCCAGATATCCTACATGTCAAACAAAACCTGACACAAAATTTTAAAATCCTGGCCCAAGACTATCTATCAGTGTAATATTATTTAACACACTATTTAAGCGTACATTTTAACAGCACAGCACTAAAACTGTCTTTCAGTAGTTCTTTCACAAAGGTTCTAAAAATATAGATGTAGAGAGACATTGGTGTTAATAAAGTAAACCTTTATAGATAATAGAACTAATAGCTTTTGTTCACTGATGCACATCATTACTCTATTCATACAGTAACACAAAGCGTGAGCGGAATTAGCTTTAATCACTGCAATGTTCATTGTTCACTTGTTCACTGTTTATATCATATTTTGATTGGATAATAGGTGACTAAAAGATTAGCAGAAAAGCAATGCTTGTCTTTTTTTCTTAAGGGTGTTATGATGGTGAAGCGGCATTTTGAACAGCAAGAGAGCTCGGAGAAGTGAGGTTGCATCCCAAATGGCGTCCTGTGGGGTGTTCATTTAATTAAATATAAATAAGATATTTTTCGGTAAGGATTACCGTGTAGTGTACTTGCATTGTCCTACATGAATAAGTCATTGCTCAGCTCTAAATGCATCATATTTTCCTCTACCAGAGAAATGACGTCTCCTTGGATGAAGTGTAAATCCAAGAGGAGGCAACAGTCGAGCCCAAACCTGCAAACATGACCATATAATAAACCAGCAGGCCAAGAGGAAGCACTCTGGAGACGCAGCTGGTCTGAATCCCAAACCGGAGCCCAGTTCATGTGAGTGTGAGAAGGTTGCTTCATTGGTGAACGAAAAAAAAAAAAAACGTTTGTTTACAGGATGACACAAAGCACCTAGAGAGGAAGAGGAGGAGGAAGAGGAAGATGGCAGTAAAAGGAGCTCCGTGAAGAGGAAGATGTCTTTTTTTTGTATTCAGTTCAGCTTCCAATGCTTTGCCTTTCATGCTAATACTGCTGTCAATGTTATAGCTGTGCTCATCTTGTAGATTGCTAACTAACCAATTAGAATCTCTGCCATTACATTGTAGAGATGCATGGAATACTGGGACTTTGATTTTGCAGCAATGATTCCACTCATGTTAGCATTTCAAGCTGTGAAACCTCAAACGTCATCATCCCTATTGTTTGAGATTTCATTTTTCTCTGCTATTGAACACCAGGGTAACTGCACTAGCAATAAATTTGTCACACCGTGATGTCATACAAAAATTTGCATCGCGTTCACTAAACAAACTGAAGAAGAAACACCGCTATTACAATCTATACATATTTAACAAGCGTCAGGATGGATATTTTTGTAGTTAAGGATGTAACGGAGATAAGGTGCGCATTATACTTATCATTGTTATATTATATTTAGCACAGAAAAGCAGAGGAAAAAGAGAATAAATGAAGATTAGGAAATTCCATGTGCAAGACGTAGTGATTATGACACATGAACCTGTCAGAGAAAGAAGGAGCCACATATTCGTTGTTATTCTATAGGTGAAAGATGAATCCTGTACGTTAATGTGTCTCCTTCTGATGAACTTAACCTAATCACAACCTTACGACAAATGCCGTGCTCAGACAAATATGAACAGCTCGTCCGTTAGTGTTCATTTCTATAATGTATGCATTGTGTGTACCATGTTTAATTAGTCTACCTGGCATCTCTAATCATTTCCTAACCTACACCATTTTGAATATATACCATTTTATTCTGCCTTCTCGTCTACGATATCTTCAGCTTCCACAGTAAAATATGGCATCTGTCCTTTTTCAGATATGACAGGAAAGTGCTGGAGTGCATGGTATTAATCTCATCTGTTCAATATTCCCCTTGGAAACCTCCACGCTTCTCCTTCTGCCTACAAAGTGCACCATCAGTTATTTGCAAAAAAAACAATAATAGTGCTAAAACTTTGCTAGCTCACACAGTCTCCTGCTAATAAACTGGGGCTTTCAGGAGCCGCAGACTCTGATGTAAGTAATGAAGACACAGACCCATTAACCATCTTTCCAGACATTGCCAGAAAACTGAAATATAGGCCCACATCCAGCTATCGATCATCTGAGTCCTGCGGTTTAATGAAGTTAATTAATCTTTGCTTAAAGAGTCGCTAGAATTTCATAATGATCCTCAATATTTTGTGCTTGACTCACTAACCTTTGTTATTATAATGGATTTTTCATTTTAATCATAGCTCTGATTAGATGCCTTATTCATTTCCAGCACTCATTTATTTGGAAAGTATTGAAACATTTGGGGTGCGCGGTTATAGGAAAATAATCAAAGCTCATAGATTGCTGCTCATCCTGTCCTGTGCTCACAAGCTCCTGACTCTGACCATCTGAAATCAACAAGCTTCTTCTTCTACCATCCTGAGGCCTAAAAGCTCTCACTTCTGCCAATTTATGGATGGAGCTAAAACTTGTGGACCTCAGAATAGCAGAAGTTTGCAAATTTAAATACGCAGACGTTTCCACTTGTGATGTTCACAATGGTGGAAATAGGAGCTGTAGGTTTCAGACTGGTAGATGGAGGAACTTGTAGGCCCTGGGATAGCAGATGTAGGAGCTTTGTGGATTCAGGATGGTTGAAGTAGGAACTTTAAGGCTTCAGGTTGGTTGAAGTAGGAGCTTTGAGGGTTCAGTGTGGAATATATTGGAACCTGTAGTGCCCAAGATGGCAGACATTGGAGCTTTGTGCCTTCAGAATGGTTGAAGTAGGAACTTTGAGGCTTCAGGATGGTAAATGGAGGAACTTGTAGGCCCTAGGATAGCAGATGTAGGAGCTTTGTGGCTTCAGGATGGTTGAAATCAGAGCTTTGAGGCTTCAGGTTGGTTGAAGTCGGAGCTTTGAGGGTTCAGGTTGGTTGAAGTCGGAGCTTTGAGGGTTCAGGTTGGTTGAAGTAGGAGCTTTGTTGCTTCAGGATGGATGAAGTAGGAGCTTTGAGGCTTCAGGATGATAGATGGAGGAACTTGTAGGCCTCAGGATAGCAGACGTAGGAGCTTTGAGGGTTCAGGATGGTTGAAGTAGGAGCTTTGTGGCTTCAGGATGAATGAAGTAGGAGCTTTGAGGGTTCAGTATGGTAGATGGAGGAGCTTCTAGGCCTCAGCATAGCAGATGTAGGAGCTTTGTGGATTCAGGATGGTTGAAGTAGGAACTTTAAGGTTTCAGGTTGGTAAATAGAGGAACTTGTGGGCCCCAGGATAAAAGATGTAGGAGCTTTGTGGCTTCAGGATGGTTGAAGTTGGAGTTTTGAGGCTTCAGAATGTTAGATGGAGGAACTTGTAGGCCCCAGGATAGCAGAGGTAGGAGCTTTGAGGCTTCAGGTGCTCAGATGTATGAGCTTTCAGGCTTTCGGTTGGTTTTCGTATGTGCTTCTAGGCTAGGGTGGAAAGCCTCAGAGTGAATTTTGAGAGTTCATGATGCTTAAAGTAGCAGCTTTTAAGCTTCAGGTTGCTAGGAGTATGAGCATTTTGGCTTCAGGGTGGTAGCTTACGCCTTGGTATGACAAAAGAAGGAACTTGCAAGACAGAAGGAAAAAAAACTAATTTAGGGTGGAAAAAGCATCTCTCAAGACAAGAACCTGCTGTAACCAATTACCACCAGGATTGAACCATCTTGAAAAGGTGGACTGCATCTTGCGTCTTACATCTGATGATGTCCACAATCTTTTGTAGACAAACTTCTCCTCTTTTATTTTTGGGACTTCAGGACATTTAACCTCTTTGATACCTCTTTGGTTCTTGTGATTTTTCTAGATTTTAGAGGAGGCTGGTTTCACCTTCCTAAATCTTGAAATCTTTACAGGAGCTTGTAGCTCATAGGTTCTTTTGGCTCATACATTTTAAGCTCATGGGTTTTTTTTTTAAACATAGGTCCACTGATGACCCTGTCAAAGATCTAATGAAAATGCAGAAGCGTTTAGCTGAGCTGATCATTATTTATAGGTCTCAGGGGGAAAAATGAATAAAACATGTGCAGGTGTGATGATTAGGGGCAAAAGGCCAAGCGGTTCCTGAACATTCTCTGTCAGACAGTCATTTCCTGCTATTTGATCTTTTCTTCATGCTACAGCTTTCCCAGTTTCACCCTGACACAAGGTCAGTTAACCTTCAATCATTAGATTCATTTTGAGCAATTCCAGCATAACCAGTAGAGAGGAATTGATGGTAAATATCTTGACATAATTCTTTTGCACCCCTGTAGATAGTATAATATGAATTAAAAAGCTTTTTTGAAGCAGCAGGGCAGTACTTCCTTGTTTCACGGCATCATCTATAGTGGATTTAACATTTATTCCCTCTACTAGTGCTCAGTCTCATCTCAATTCATGGCTCTCAACCTCAGCCAGTGTGTTAAGTGGCCCCTCAAAAGCGATCCACATCGGACACACATCAGTACACATGGATAAAAAGCTCAGCTGAGAGAGACGCCATGCAATTTGCTCCGTTTCAGCAAAGTGGCTCTCGGGTCGTCGGCCCTCATCGCTGTTCTTTATGATCAATCCATCAGAGCGCTGAAGACTTAGATGGAGAAGTGATTAAGGTCAATGATAGTTGGTGTGTAGACTGGGATAAGAGCAGGAGGTGATGAAGGCAGTGTTAGATGAGTACAGAACAACTGTAGATGTACCTATACCTGTAGATGTACCTATAGCTGTAGCTGTACCTGTTTGTGTACCTGTACCTGTACCAGTAGCTGTAACTGTAGCTGTACCTGTACTTGTACCTGTAACTGTAGCTATACCTGTAGCTGTAGCTGTAATTGTACCTGTACTTGTGACTGTACCTGTAGCCGTAACTGAAGCTGTACTTGTACTTGTAACTGTACCTGTAACTATACCTGTACCCGTACTTGTACCTGTAGCTGTGGCTATACAATGTTTTGTCCACACGTTAATGAGATTTCATTTTAAATGTGTGAAAATGTGTGATACATAATGTCACCGATTATATGAAAAAATGTATGAGAAATAGAAATGGATCATGTGAATCATGTGAAAAATTATTTATTGTTCTGGGGGAAAATCACATGCATGGATTTAATATAAATAAATAAATAAATAAATAATGTACAAAAATTGCTAAAAAAAATAAATAAATGTATCACGTTAAAAATTAATAAATATATTGAGGAAATAGATGAATTATGTACAAAAACTAATTGTTTTTATGTAAAAAAACAAAACAAAACTAAAAACCCCAATAAAATTCTTGAGAATTCTATTAAAAATTAAACGTGTGCAAAAAAAATGTTTCACATATAATAAATAAATATAAATATTGCCAAAATAAATTAATTTTGCTTTTTGTATCAGATGAAATTAAAATGTGTAAAAAAAATCCCATATTAATTGAATTTAAAATATGACAAAAGTTAATTATATAAATTATGATATTAGGAAAAAAACTTACATACAGGAGAAAGAAATCACTTGTAGGAGAAAAGAGTCTATTTAATAACTGATAACCTAAAAACCTTTTTTATTCAATGTTTAAATGAAATATGATGGATTTCTCCAGGTGACAAATTTCTATCGCTTTCCTAATGACTATTTGATGAGGAGAGAGATGGAAGTAGCTGCTGAGACATGTTTGCGTCGATAAAGGGATTGAATAATAAATCGGAGAAAGTGAGGGGTCAGGGTCAGGGATTTGAATCATAATGGCTGGATGAAGACACCGATAAAGACGTAAATATGTCTTTCTGATATTCTGATTGTTTCTCTTGACACTGGTTTAGCGGCAGCATTTTAATCAGTACGGGACAGCTGACTGGATTGAACTGGATCATGCTGGTTTGGACTGGTCTGGGAAAACCTGTGAAAAACACAATAATGCAGAATAATGACATATCTACTTAAAAAAAAATCATAAACACTGTGTATTTAGGATGGAGGATTTAAAAACTAGTTTATTTTTTATTTATGCCACAGTCTAATCTCGACTTAGGAGACAGTTGAGCTTTGCTTAAAGAAGCATTTAAAATGTGACTTAATTTGTTGATGAATACTTAACTGTTAAAATAAATAAATAAATAAATAAATAAATAAATAAATAAATAAATAAAATTGACTCAAACTCAGATGAATAAATAATAGAATGAATGAACAAGAAAACAAATGAATAAATGAAAATAAACAAGTTAATAAAGAAAAAATAAAGAAGGAATAAATTAAGAGACAAAGAAAGAAAGAAAGAAAGAAAGAAAGAAAGAGAGAAAGAAAGAAAGAAAGAAAGAAAGAAAGAAAGAAAGAAAGAAAGAAAGAAAGAAAGAAAGAAAGAAAGAAATATTAAGTGAAATTAAATAATTAACATCTGGTTGAATGACTGAACACAGCAATAAATGAAAAACGAACAAATAAATAACTTAAAATAAAATAAACAAATAAATAAGAAGATAGATAAATAAATAAATAAATAAATAAATAAATAAATAAATAAATAAATAAGCAAGCAAACAAACTAATGAAAGGATAAAGAAACCATCAAAAGCAAAAATTCTATGTTTGTGTCCTTATCGATGAACTTTTTCTTTTTCAACAGTAGCTCAGGTTATTTATTGTGTTTAGACTTAGCTCAGTCTTTTTTTTTTCTTTACTTATGATTTTCTCACTTTTTATTTCTGGGGGATTTTTTTAAATGTTAGAACCTTCCTTGAGATTGAGATACGTACCAAAGAGAAAGCATTTCAGAACTGTATATTATAGAAAATTTGGACATTTTTGAAGGCTTTTCTCAGGACACCACACACTTCTTCATGCATTTGATGTATTCTTCATATTCCTGCCTCTTCATTATCGGTCCTGAACAAAAATTCACCCCCACCTCACTCAAAAAAAAAATAAATAAATAAATCCATACTCGCAGAAATAATGACTCAATGCCAGTGTTTTAATCTTAATAAATGAGCTCCTGAGCTCAGATCTCAGACAGACGCCTGCTGACCTGCTGTTCAAAATTCTCCTGTGTGTCCATCAGACATTACTGTTTTTGTCCTCTGTAGCTGCAAGTCCTTCAAAGCCTTCAAGTGCAAAATGTTTTTCAAAAAAAAAAAGAAAAGCAAAAAAGACACCTGAAAGAGATTTACTGTGTGGTTTCTCCCGACTCGATCGTGCTGCGTTTATAAAGCAGGTGTGGGATTAAAAAGGCGATGAAAACATCACCATGCTAACAGAAGCTGATGATTACATATTAGATGCGTACAAACGCCGAATACGAATAGAGCGTGAAATGAACCGGGGGTGAAATCTCAAGGCCAAGACAAGAACATTCCAGAGAATCTCTGAGCTCTGAATGAGCGTGTGAAAGTTTGGAAATACTTCATTGTGTTTATTTTATACTTCTTTGTATAAAATAGCATATTTTTTTATTTTTCAATATAAATTCTTACAAAGCAGCTTCATGTCAATAATGTTATGAATATTCTCCAATAACAGATCAACCTGAGGTAATTATTTCTCTTCTACCTGCTAATTATTTGCTTAATCTATTATTTTTTATTTGTTAAAGATTAAAATATCATGCTTTTGCAGCTGTATATAATGATGTAGAATTAATATTATGGGTAATGTTAATGTTTTAGCAGTCATTCCCTCATCAACCCCTATTCCTTTTTCTTTTCTTTAAATGCAAGAAAAATACCAGAAAGTTAATAAAATTAATTAATTAATTAATTAAAAGAAAAATTAAAAAGCAGGAAGATATCAAGGAGACTTATTAAACTATTTTTTCCCTTACTTTTTTGTCTGTTTATTTATTCCTTTATGAAGACTTTCTCTGACACTGGAGACTCCTCCCATAAATGTTTAACAAAAATTTAATAAATAAAAGGATCACTAATTTGGGATATTGGCAAAAATATTTTTTCCTTTATTTATTTATTTATTTTATTTTATTTTTTTTGGTGGACATGCATATATTTATAATTTATTAGGAAAAATATATTATATTATATTATATTATATTATATTATATTATATTATATTATATTATATTATATTATGTGCCTCATTAAGACTACACTCTTACGTGTGCCCCGCCCCATCCTTATCCCATTCCTACCTCTGCACACCTGATCCTTATGTATGCTAATTACCTCCCAATATATACCTGTCCTTGACTATTCTAACTTGTTTTTTTTGTCTCCTGTTTTCTGTTTCATGTTTGTATTTCTGTTTTTTTTCTTGCTTTACTTTACTAATAAAACCCTGTCTGCCTTTTATCCCTGCATTTGGGTCTGGATTCTGTCCCTGTAGAGGCATCCGTACGTGACAGCACATTGTGTCTGGATATGCATTTCATCATATATTGAGGATTAAAGCACAGGACAATAGACAATAATGTGAAACTTTGTTGCATGAAGTAGACTGTTTTTATTTTCTTCAGACAGACCAGCATCTTTGCATAAACTCCCATTGGATTACCAGAATCTCCCCTTTGAGTGTGTGTGTGTGTGTGTGTGTGTGTGTGTGTGTGTGTGTGTGTGATGGACTGTTTGATCAGATCACCTGTGAACACTGGCTTCCTGATGTCTGATGTTGTTGTATATTTCCATCCGGTGTAGGATTTCTCTTTCTACATGTCCCGGTTCTTCCCAGCTCTGAGCCGCTCTTTACACGTTTTTACTGAAGTTTCAACACTGAAAAGCACTCCGATGGTAATGTTTACGAAAAAAGAAAGAAAAAGAAAAAATAGGGAAATGTGTGTTAATGAAATGTTCAGGTGTGTAAAACAAGACACATGCATAAAGTAAAAGCAAATCAACAGATCAGTCAATAAAGAGAATCAGTAACAGAACAAATGACAGAATGAATGAAGAAAAAAGCAAAAAAAATGAATGAACTAATAAATAAAAGAAAGGGAAAAATGAAGAAATGAGTGAAAAACAATGAATGAATAAAGAGTAAAAGAAAGAAAGGGAAAGAAAAAGGAAAGAAAGGAAAAAAGAAAGAAAGAAAGAAAGAAAGAAAGAAAGAAAGAAAGAAAGAAAGAAAGAAAGAAAGAAAGAAGGATGAAGAAATAAAAAATAAATAAATAAATTTATTAATTAATTAATTAATTAATTGAATGAGTGACAAAAATAAATTTAAAAAGAAATAAAAAAAAATGTATAAAAATTAATGAACAGACAAATGATTAAACAGATAGATAGATAGATAGATAGATAGATAGATAGATAGATAGATAGATAGATAGATAGATAGATAGATAGATAGAAAGGGAGGTAGTTTTAATTCTGTCAGATCAGACTTGTAGAGCACTGAGTTACTGCAGATGTCACTGATATTTTAATCAGAATAATGAGATTAGATAATGGAAACCTTATCACAGTGGTCTATCATATGGTTAGTAATATTTCTAGCTCCGCCCACATTCTCCGCTACACTGCTGCTGCTTTACATTAAACCTCAAACTCACTTAGAGCCAGCAGTGAAACGAGGGATCGAGGGTCATTTCCTGAGCTGCGCCGCACTGTCAGGGGACTGGGCTTTATTTGCATGTAAATAATTGACCATGTCAGGGCTTTAAAGGGTCAGAGGGTGAGGAGAGAGAGAGAGAGAGAGAGAGAGAGAGAGAGAGAGAGAGAGAGAGAGAGAGAGAGAGAGAGGGAGAGAGCGCAGGGATGGACGAGGGCAGCATGGCTGCAGGGTAGATGTAGACTCTTCACATCTTGTTTCAGTTCATTTCCCAACCTGCCATCCTGCTCACAGACAACAGAGCTCTGACAGGTTTATATCCACACACACACACACACACACACACACACACACACACACACACACACACACACACAAACACACACACACAGATCAGGTACTATCAGTCCCTGTGCACAGCTGCTCTCAGTTTTAATACACAAAGAGCTTTAAAAAGACTTTAAATGGTTGCAGGTGGAATAACGTAGAGTCGGGTTTGTTTTTCTAAACCTAGTACATTTTCTGCGTGTGTGTTTGTGTGTGTGTGTGTGTGTGTGTGTGTGTGTGTACTTGTTTTTATATCTTTGTGGGGACCCATAAGCATCAGAATACCTGTGTTTTCACCATGTGGCTCATCCCTACAAAAAAACTGCAGCTTTTAAAAATAAAAAAAAAAGACTTTTACTGTACGATTCCTTATATACATTGTCTGTACTTGATATTTGCGTCATCATTTCCATAGCAACCTGTGCAGGTTTATTCATCATGTTAGGAAGGAGTCTCCAGTTTCAGTGCTTCGTAACATTCAGAGGTGAAGCTTGAAATTTTACGACATCTTCATAACAGAGGAGTTTCAGTTCCTCGAGAGTTTGTTAGGTCTCTTTAATTAACTCAAATTACACAGCTATGATATCTGGAATCTAGCCATGGGGGTCACAGTCCAGTGACTTCTGTGCTGGTCCCAAGCTCAGATAAATAGAGAGGGTTGCGTCAGGAAGGGCATCCGGCGTAAAACATTGCCAAATTTAACCATGCGAATCGTCAGTACTCTGAATTTCATACCGGATCGGTCGAGGCCCGGGTTAACAACGACTACCATCGGCGCCGTTGACCTACAGGGCGCCGGTGGAAATTGGGCTACTGTTGGTCGAAGAAGTAGAGGAGGGAGGAGAGTGCGCAGACAGAGAGAGAAGAGGAAAGGTAAGAGTGTAGGATTGAGAATAGGAACTCTGAATGTTGGTACTATGACAGGGAAAGGTAGAGAGCTGGCTGATATGATGGAGAGAAGGAAGGTGGATATACTGTGTGTACAGGAGACCAGGTGGAAGGGTAGCAAGGCTCATAGTATAGGAGCAGGATTCAAGCTGTTTTATTATGGTGTGGTTAGTAAGAGAAATGGGGTAGGTGTGGTCCTGAAGGAGGAGTTTGTGAGGAATGTTCTGGAGGTGAAGAGAGTGTCAGATAGGGTGTTGAGTCTGAAGTTAGAGATTGAAGGGGTGATGTTGAATGTTGTTAGTGGTTATGCCCCACAGGTAGGTTGTGACTTAGAGGAGAAAGAGAGATTCTGGAGTGAATTAGATGAGGTGATGGAGAGTATTCCCACGGGTGAGAGAGTGGTGATAGGAGCGGATTTTAATGGACATGTTGGTGAGGGGAACAGAGGTGATGAGGAGGTGATGGGCAAGTTTGGAGTTAAGGAAAGGAACCTACAAGGACAGATGGTAGTGGACTTTGCTAAGAGGATGGACATGGCTGTGGTTAACACTTATTTCCAGAAGAGGGAGGAGCTTAGGGTGACTTACAAGAGTGGAGGTAGGAGAACACAGGTAGACTACATCCTATGTAGAAGAGGCAATCTGAAAGAGATTAGTGACTGTAAAGTGGTAGTGGGAGAGAGTGTAACCAGACAGCATAGGATGGTGGTGTGTAGGATGACTTTGAGGATCTGTAAAAAGAAGAGGTCAAAGATAGAGATAGAGAAGAAAGTGAGGAGAGTGTACAGAGGAGATGGAAGGAGTACTTTGAAGAGCTGATGAATGAGGAAAATGAGAGGGAAAAAAGAGTAGAAGGTGTGAACTCTGTGGAACAGAAAGTAGATAAGATTAGAAAGGATGAAGTCAGGAAGGTTTTGAAGAGGATGAAAAGTGGAAAGGCAGTTGGTCCTGATGACATCCCGGTGGAGGTCTGGAAGTGTCTAGGAGAGGCAGCAATGGAATTTTTAACTAGTTTGTTCAACAGGGTTTTAGAGAGTGAGAGGATGCCTGAGGAATGGAGAAGAAGTGTGTTAGTGCCGATCTTTAAGAATAAGGGTGACGTGCAGAGTTGCAGCAACTATAGGGGGATAAAGTTGATTAGCCATACAATGAAGCTATGGGAAAGAGTAGTGGAAGCTAGGTTAAGGAAGGTAGTGGAAATTTGTGAGCAGCAGTATGGCTTCATGCCCAGAAAGAGCATAACAGATGCAATTTTTGCTCTGAGAATTTTGATGGAGAAGTATAGGGATGGTCAGAGGGAGTTGCACTGTGTGTTTGTAGACTTGGAGAACGCGTATGACAGGGTGCCAAGAGAAGAGCTGTGGTACTGTATGAGGAAGTCAGGAGTAGCAGAGAACTATGTCAGAGTGGTGCAGAACATGTATGAGAGGAGCAGGACAGTGGTGAGGTGTGCTGTAGGTCAGACAGAGGAGTTCAAAGTGGAGGTGGGACTGCATCAGGGATTGGCTCTGAACCCCTTCCTGTTTGCTATGGTGATGGACCAGTTGTCAGAGGAGGTCAGACAGGAGTCTCCTTGGACAATGATGTTTGCAGATGACATTATGATCTGTAGTGAGAGCAGGGAGCAGATGGAGGAAAACCTGGAGAGGTGGAGGTTTGTGCTGTAGAGAAGAGGAATGAAAGTCAGTCGTAGTAAGACTGAGTACATGTGTGTGAATGAAAGGGAGGGAAGTGGAACAGTAAGGTTACAGGGTGATGAGGTGAAGGAGGTACAGGAGTTTAAGTACTTGGGGTCAACAGTCCAGAGTAATGGAGAGTGTGGGAAAGAGGTAAAGAAGCGAGTGCAAGCAAGTTGGAATGGGTGGAGAAAGGTGTGGGGAGTTCTGTGTGATAGGAAAATATCAGCGAGAATCAAGGGGAAGGTGTACAGGACAGTGGTGAGACCGGCCATGCTGTATGGTTTAGAGACAGTGTCACTGAGGAAGAGACAGGAGTCAGAGCTAGAGGTAGCAGAGCTGAAGATGCTGAGGTTCTCTTTGGGAGTGACAAGATTGGACAGGATTAGGAACGAGTACATCAGAGGGACAGCTCATGTTGGACGTTTGGGGGACAAAGTTAGGGAGGCCAGATTAAGATGGTTTGGACATGTTCAGAGGAGGGAGAGTGAGTATATTGGTAGGAGAATGTTGGACATGGAGCTGCTAGTGGGTGTAAGTGTTGAGGATGCAGAAGTTAGGGATAGGTGGAGAGAGATGATTCGCTGTGGCGACCCCTGAAGGGAAAAGCCGAAAGAAGAAGAAGAAGAAAAGACACAGCTATGATATCTGGACTGATCCGAATCCTTACGAAGATTCTGATCAGTTACTTTTTCTGTGTTTCTCTTCACGACGTCTTTAAATCTGATGCACTGCTCTAGTGTTTACTGACTCCTCCATACAAGATTGTTCTGTTCCCAGCCTCTGTTTCTCACTTCCCGATAGGCTTCTACATCACACGCACACACACACACACACACACACACACCAAGAGTGAGAAATACTCAGGCGATTCATGAATTAATAAACCTAAACAAATATTAATTCTGCTCATTGCAGGATATTAGCGAGGAGGTGGGATTACATGGAGAGATGATCTGTGGAGGCAGAATGATGAGAAGTTTACGGGATGTTGCTTACAGACAGGTTATTACAGGTCATAATACAAGGTTACCATATCAAATGATATACTGAATGTATACTATATAGTACCTCTTTAATGAATCGTTAAGTGTATAATAAAATGCATTCATATATCATAGTAACTAAATAAATAAATGAATAAATAAATAAATGAATAAATACTTTTTTGTTGTTATTGTAATATAATGATATTACAGAATGGTATTGTTACACTCAGAGACGGACGAGACACAGATGCACTTTGAATGGGACTTTATTGATACAATCAAGGAAGAGCGGAGAGCGGAAAGCGGTGAGTGTACGCGGGTGAGGCTGCGGGCAAGCGGGGAGGCTGGAGAGCGTGGGAGAGCTCCAGGGAGCGAACTGCAAGCGCGGTGTGGCTTGGCGTGGCAGGAAGCTTCTAGAAGTAGTGAAAAGAGTCCAAGAGTTAGACATGCACGTATCGTGTGTTAACGAGATCGAACGGGCGTGAAGTGCTCAGGTGGTGGTATATATAGTGCCGTGAGAGTGGAGTGTGATCGTGCTCAGGTGCAGCTGATTAAAACTCTGGAGAGGGCGTGTGTTGTGCGTGTGTGTGTGGCGAGCCTGGCGTGTCTGTAACATTACCCCCCCCTCAACGGTCCGCTCCTGAGGACCGCAGACTCCGACGTTGCGGTGGACGGCCTCTGCCCCGAGGAGCCGGCCGATCAGGGTGTCTGGCGTGGAAGTCCTCGAGTAGCGCGGGGTCGAGGATGTCATTCCGGGGCACCCACGATCGCTCCTCGGGGCCGTAACCTTCCCAGTCCACCAAATACTCCAGGCGCCCACCACGGCGTCGAGAGTCCAAAATGTCCCTCACCAGGTACGTGGGTCCCTTATCCATAATCAGCGGTGGGGGGGGCCCTCGGACTCGCCAGACTCTGTAAGGGAAAAAATAGAAGGGTGGTGAGGTTTCAACAAAGAGACATGGAATTCCGGATGGATTTTATATGCAAGAGGAAGTTCTAAACGATATATGACAGGGTTGATTTGGTGTGTGATCTCGAACGGGCCAATGAATCTGGGACTCAGTTTCTTGCAGGGCAGGCGCATCTTGATGTCTTGGGTTGACAGCCAGACCTTCTGCCCTGGTCGGTACTCGGGTGCCTTGGACCGTCGAAGGTCCGCTGTCGTTCTGCGCCTGCGGAGCGCTCTTTGAAGCTGCCGGTGTGCTGAGTCCCAGACCCTCTCGCTCTCCCAGAACCAGTGGTCCACAGCTGGCACATCCGAAGGTTCCCCGTTCCAAGGGAACAGGGGCGGCTGATAACCGAGTACGCACTGAAAGGGGGTAAGGCCGGTAGTGGGCTGGCGTAAGGAGTTCTGTGCGTACTCAGCCCACCCTAAAAACTGGCTCCAGGCTTCTTGGAGGTCGTGGCAAAAGGTACGTAGAAAGTGACTCACCTCCTGAATTTTCCTTTCCGTCTGCCCGTTTGTTTGAGGGTGGTAGCCGGAGGACAGGCTCACGGTCACTCCTAGGCATTTGAGGAAGGCCTTCCAGACTCGGGAGGTGAATTGCGGCCCCCTGTCTGATACAATGTCCTCCGGTAATCCAAAGTATTGGAATACATGGTTAAACAGGCATTCTGCCGTGTCAAAGGCAGTGAGTGGTCCAGGCAGGGGCACTAGATGGCAGGACTTAGAGAAATGGTCAATGATCACTAGGACGCAGGTGTACCCTCCGGAGGCTGGGAGATCGGTCATGAAATCCACGCCTAGGTGCGACCATGGGCGGTTGGGGACGGGCAGGGGTAGGAGCTTCCCAGATGGTAAGTGGCGGGGATTTTTGGAAATGGCGCATTCTCGGCACCCTTGGACGTACCTTTGAACGTCGTTTGCCATGCCAGGCCACCAGAAGCACTGTCTAAGGAGCGAGAGGGTTCCTTGAGTGCCGGGGTGACCAGTGCCTAGAGAGGTGTGTGTGGAGCCTAGAGAAGCACGCTGCGTTGCTCTCGAGGAATGAACCGCAACCCAGGGGGGCATCCTGGTGGGGTGCTGGTGTGCGGATTAGACTCTGCGAGCGTTTCTTCTGACCAGGAGATGGGACTGACGAAAAAGCTTTTCGGGGAGGATGGGCTCAGGTTCTTCACTGGGTTCCTCTCGACCATGCAACCGCGACAAGTCGTCCGCCTTGACATTCTTGGGCCCGGGATGGTAGGAGATGGTGAATTGGAACCTTGTGAAGAACAGAGCTCATTGAGCCTGCTGGGGGTTGAGTCTCTTCGCAGCCCGGAGATACTCGAGGTTCTTGTGGTCCATGAGAACTACAAATGGGTGTTTCGCTCCTTCGAGCCAGTGCCTCCACTCCTCTAATGCAAGCTTGATGGCTAGCAGTTCTCGATTGCCAATGTCGTAGTTAGCCTCGGCTGGACTGAGTTTTCTGGAAAAGAAAGCACATGTGTGGAGGACTGGGGGGTTCCCCTGCTGCTGCGATAGAACCGCTCCCATCCCGGTGGTCGAGGCGTCGACCTCGACAATGAAAGGCAGGTCTGGGTTGGGATGGACTAGGAGGGGAGCGGTGGTGAATGCAGTCTTGAGGGTGTTAAAGGCCTGGGAGGCGGCTGGGTTCCAGGTTAGCGACTTGGGCTTGTTGCGGAGCAGACTGGAGAGCGGGCCGGTGATGGAACTGTATCCGCGGATGAATCGCCGGTAAAAGTTTGCAAAACCCAGGAACCACTAGAGCTCCTTTATGGTTGTGGGGGGAGGCCAGTCCCGGACGGCGGCTACCTTCCTCTCGTCCATCCGGACGCCTCTGCGGTCGATGATGTAGCCCAGGAAGTGCACTGAGGATTGGTGGAACGCGCACTTCTCGGCCTTGAGGAAGAGCTGGTAGTCCCGTAACCATTGGAGGACCTCCCTCACGTGCTGGCGGTGTTTGGCCAGGTTCCGGGAGTATATCAATATGTCGTCAATATATATACGAGGACAGACTTATGGAGAAACTCCCGGAGCACCGTATGCATAAAGTCTTGAAACACCGAGGGGGCATTGGCGAGCCCATATGGCATGACCAAATATTCATAGTGTCCGGTCAGGGTCACGAATGCCGTCTTCCATTCGTCACCCTCTCGGATCCGGATCAAATTATATGCGCTGCAGAGGTCTAGTTTGGTAAACACTGTGGCACCGCGGAGGCGCTCCAGCGCTGCGGGAACAAGAGGAAGGGGGTACCTGAATTTAACCGTGATTTGGTTTAGGGCCCGATAGTCAATGCAGGGACGGAGGCCGCTGTCCTTCTTGGCCACAAAGAAGAAACTGGAAGCAGCAGGGGAGGTGGACGGGCGGATATAACCTTGAGCTAGGGCCTCTTGGATGTACTCCTCCATGGCTTTCTCCTCGGGAATGGATAGGGAGTAAATCCGTCCCTTGGGCACTGGTTCACCGGGAATGAGGTCAATGGCACAGTCCCATGGCCGATGTGGAGGTAGCTTGGAGGCTTTCCTGGGGCAGAAGACATCCCGGAAGTGGGAGTAGCAGGCTGGAATATCCGGAGGGCGTGCTTCGGGGGGGCTTTCTACCGATGTGGCCTGAGTCAGAAGGTGGTAGACCTGCGGAGGAACTGGGGCAGGGAGGCTGGGAAAGCAGGCCCCGAAGCAGTGCTCTCCCCACTTCAAGATTTCTCCTGTCTTCCAGGAAAGAACGGGATCATGTTCCAGCCACGGGCGGCCCAGTATAATGTCAGTGGTGGCATCCTCCAGAACCAGCAGATGAAGTTCCTCAGAATGCAGAGCCCCGACCTGGAGGCGCAGCGGCCCCGCCAGGTGCCGCACCGTTTGGAGGGTCCTCCCAGTTACGACATGGATCTGGTAGACCTTCTGCGTGGCGGTACGTTTGAGGTGGAGCTGGTGGCAGAGGGCACCGGAGATGAAGTTCCACGCTGACCCAGAATCGAGGAGCGTGCGGGCTGGAAGGCACAGATCAGAGACAGTGAGACTTACTACAATGGAGAGTGGTTTCTTAATATTAAGCACCGGTAGAAGTGCACTTACCCCTGATCGTGCCGGGCGAGTGGGCATTCCGCTATGAAATGCCCCAAACGACCACAGTAGAGACAACGATTCGGGTCTGCCTCCTCTGCCGCTCCCGCTGACGCTCGAGGGCCGCGAGGTCCGAGTGTTCCAGGTCCATGGGCTCGTCGGCTGGTTCTGGGCAGCTGACATGCTCTGGCCGGCGGGGTGCAGCAGGAGATAGCGACTGGTCCTGGTGCTCCTCAAAGCACAGCTGCATATGGGAGGCAACCCTGATGGAAAGCTGGATGAACTTTTCCAGCCCGATGGAGTCCTCGTATGCAGCGAGATGCAGCTGGATGCGGGGATTCAGGCCCTGGCGATAGGTGGTAATGAGTGCCTGCTCATTCCACCCACTGGCGGCGGAGAGTCCGGAACTGTAGGGCAAAATCAGACACAGTCATAGAACCTTGTCTTAACCGACATAACCTCTCACCTATGGATGAGTCCCCTGCTGGCGTGCCGAAGACCTCTCTAAAATGCTCCAGGAAACCCGACAGGGAGGTCACGGCGGGGTGGTGGTGGGTCCAGAGGGGCTCCGACCAGCGAAGGGCCTTCCCTTCTAAGCGAGAGATTATGAAGACCACCTTTGCCCAATCATCAGGGTATAGCTGAGGCTGCATCTCCAGGGCCAGCGAGCACTGAAGCAGAAACCCATTGCAATCCCCCGCCGATCCAGAGAAGGGCGCCGGGGCGGCCACGGGACTGGCGATTACCGGAGGTGACGGAGAGGTAGCGGCGGATGCGGAAGTGGCAGCGGTGGGGCTGAGTGCGCGGCGAAGCGCCTCATCCCGGTTGTATCAGAGTGTGGTCCGATCTTCTGTTACACTCAGAGACGGACGAGGCACAGATGCACTTTGAATGGGATTTTATTGATACAACCAAGGAAGAGCGGAGAGCGGAAAGCGGTGAGTGTATGCGGGTGAGGCTGCGGGCAACCGGAGAGGCTGGAGAGCGTGGAAGAAGTCCGGGGAGCGAACTGTAAGCGCGGTGTGGCTTGGCGTGGCAGGAAGCTTCTAGAAGTAGTGAAAAGAGTCCAAGAGTTAGACATGCACGTATCGTGTGTTAACGAGATCGGACGGGCGTGAAGTGCTCAGGTGATGGTATATATAGTGCCGTGAGAGTGGAGTGTGATCGTGCTCAGGTGCAGCTGATTAAAACTCTGGAGAGGGCGTGCGTTGTGCGCGTGTGTGTGGTGAGCCTGGCGTGTCTGTAACAGGTATATGTATGCGATTTTTTAAAAACTATTTATTTATTTATTTTTTTAATTTTGTGTATATATTGTGTCTTTGTTTTAGAAGTTTTAATAATATAATATACAGTCTGCCTTTTATTATTATTATTATTATTATTATTATTATTATTATTATTATAATATTTTTTTTATTTTCTCAAAATATTCTGTATATTATGAAGTTTTTAGAATTTTTATAAAAGTTGTAATATAATATATAAGTTAAAATAATGTAGAATGGTACATTTGTGTTTTTAGAATTATATAATTATTTTTTTGAATTTTTAAATCTCATTCATTCATTATTTATAATCATTTTTAATCTTTAAGTTTTTTGTTGTTGTTGTTTTTGTTTTTTTTGCAAGTATTTTCTTCTTGAAATTTTGTTTATCATTGACCCCAGTCATGTGTCAAGACAAGTGGGTTTTTATTGTTTTATTTATCGTTTAATTATTTAGGACTATGATGCAATACATTACCATACATAAGACAATGTAAGGGGTTTTATTTAAACTTTAATTTTAAATTAGTTGTTAATTGTGTAATAAAATATATAGTTAACTATATAGTTATAGTTATAACTATAACTCACCACCGAAAATATATAACTCATCACCATCTCCTGAGAACTTTTAACACATTCTAGGATCGTCAACCTTCCGAGCAATTTCAGAGATAAAAGCCGCGGACGTGTCAGCTCCGTCCTCATCCAGCATCAAAACACAAAAGCGCCGCCTTTCAGCTCAGCGTTATTCAGAGTTTTTCTCTTTTCACGACTCTGTGAGGCTTTCGCTTTGTTCTGTCTCGTCGAATAGTGTCTCGGAGGAGAACCGAGACGCCGAAGGATGGACATGTTTGTCAAATGCAATTAAGCAAAGTGCTGAGAATGCTCTTCATTCTTTTATCTTTGTTCAAAAGGAGAAATCTGCCAAGATCTCAAGCTGAGACTGACATGCTCCTCACGTTGTGTGGAATTCTAATCAGAGCAAGTCCAGGGGATTAATGAGAAGTTTTGTGATGTTGCAGAAACAAAAACAAACTGCTGTTTGGTTTTAGTTCAGTCTTCTAGGAGCAAATAATGAGGAGTTTTAATCATTAATTCATGGAGGACTTATGCATGGTTGAAGTGGAATATTGTTCTTGAACATAAAAACTCACTGTGTTAAGTGGATGTGGTGTTTTCAGGGTTCATACACTAATACTACACACATCTGTACTGTGTATACACATTTTAACACAACTCTGATGAGCTTTGGCATCAGCCTAGCTAAAAGAAAAACTTCAGACAGCAAGTCCTGATGAGTTTCATTCTTCTTACACCACAACAACTAGCCAGTGATCGTTAACTCTTTTCCCAGAAGCCAAAAAAATTCATTTCCTCCTGTTTTTGTTGTGTCCATGTTGATGATTGTCATGTCAAAATCCACAGTGGAGTTTAATATGATGCTCATATGAAAGTAGACACTGAGGACTTTAAGAGATTGTAGTGTTTCAGAAGGATTTCTGTTTATATGTAGACTTCTAGGAGCAATATATTCATAGAAAAGATCCAAATAAACAAAAAAATGGTTATTTTATTCCACACAAATGTTTGTATCTTCAAGGTAAATGTTGATATCAAACCCATTTCTGCTCTCTGAGATGCTCCAAGTGCTTGTTCATCTAAAAAGCACATCAAAATTGATCTTCAACCACTAAAATTCTGTGTGAGGTTATCCAACAGCGGGAACAACACACGTTTAAAACACACTGAAAGCCAACAGACTCGTTTTATATCAGACTCACAGCCTGAACATCACTCATTTCTTTACACTGATTGAAAATGTCCCATAAGATGATTTTCATTCCTCCAGCAGCTTGGAATGCCAAAGTACTTGGTATAAAGGGTTAAATAATGATACATTATTATTTACAAACATTTATTGTTGTGTAAAATCCATGAAAAAGGTTATATATATATATAAATAAATAAATAAATAAATAAATAAATAAATAAATAAATATCCCTGTCAGGGTTATATTGGTAATATTGTGCTTAAATAATGTAAATTAAATATCTGATTAAAAATGATAAAGTTGATATAAAATGTAGACATTCTCTATTAAAAAGCAAAAACTACTCAAGTAAACAATTAAAACACATAATCAAATGAATAATAATTAAACTAATCTAAGCTGTACATTACATATTGCATTTATTGATCTAAAATTTGTATATATAATTATTGTTATATATTTATATCTTTTATTTTTTTTCTTTGTTTGTGGAGGTATATCTATTCTATTTTTTATTAGATTTTTATTCCATTTTTATGACCCGGACAATCAGAAAGCATTTCACTACATGTAAAACTTCACTTCAAATTTCCTGGATTTTTATTCGTTATATTTCCAGCATCAGAATTTAAAGAAAAGAGCTACAGTTCTTTGCATCAGCTGCAATCAGATATCTGACTGCTCCTCTTACAGCCACAGCCACACACTCCAGCACGCCTGAGGCCAAAGCTGATAAATACCAGGGGCATGAAATTGCCCAGAGCCTTTGGCCCATGTGCGTGATAATAAACCCGATAATGGAACCATCTATTTATCCGCTCAGTGAGTAATTACAAGCAAAGATGGAGCAGGAAGCCATCAGGAAGCAGGACATGGCGTTTGGAAAGCTGCTGGGAGACGAAAGGGAAGCCATTTTTATTCAGGTCCATCTGGAGAGCCGGGAAGTGATGAAACTGAGGCCTTTTCTCCAACTCATGCCTGCTCCAGTCCCAGCTGCTGTATTGTGTTGAAGCTAAGATGCTTGCTTTAGTGTTTAAGTGGAAACTGTTTAAAGGAAAGGTTCTGTAGAGAAACTGATGGATCTATCCCTTGCTTTAAATGTATAGAACCAAAAAATAGTTATTTATTTAGAAATAGTTTGACGGGTTCAGCGAAAATAATCCAGTGGGGTCCTTTAAATCCATGTTAGATGCTTTTTCTTCTTCTTCTTCTTCTTCTTCTCCTTTTGTTTCATCTTCTTATTATTATTTTATCATCTTCTTCTACTTCTCCATGTTCTTCTTCTCTTCTTCTTTGACTTCTTTTTATTTTCCATCTTCTTTTTCTCATCTTTTTGAACTTCTTTTTCTTCTTCTTCTTCGTGTTCCAGCAGAACCTCTTTTTTATGAGTGTTGTATTGACATTTCCAGTCAATGTATTTAACAACTATTCATTCATTCATTCATTCATTCATTCATTGTCTGCCGCTTATCCGAACTACACTCGGGTCCTGGGGAGCCTGTGCCTATCTCAGGCTTCATAGGGCATCAAGGCAGGATACACCCTGGACGGAGTGCCAACCCATCACAGGATGGACACACACTCTCATTCACTCACACAATCACACACTACGGACAATTTAGAGATGCCAATCAACCTACCATGCATGTCTTTGGACTGGGGGAGGAAACCGGAGTACCCGGAGGAAACCCCCAAGGCCTGGGGAGAACATGCAAACTCCATACACACATGGCGGAGGCGGGAATCGAACCCCCAACCCTGGAGGTGTGAGGCAAACGTGCTAACCACTAAGCCAACGTGCTCCCCTATTTAATAACTATTGTAACATAATTAAGATATATATTCTATCTTCATTAATGACATGAATGACTAGTCTCATAAAGATGTATAAAATTAGGTTTATACAATATATACATTGTAAAGATGCAAGGCTAGACCACCGCTTAGCATTGCTTATCCGCTAACAGGATGCTAATTAGCCATAACGATCTTCTTCAGTTAAAAAAATCTTGAAGTTTAGACAAATAGCCCTCGATCTCTATTAGTGATAATCTATCATCTATAATAATAATATTCATTCATTGTCTGTTGCTTATCTGATCTATTCTCGGGTCACGGGGAGCCTGTGCCTCAGGCGTCATTGGGCATCAAGGCAGGATACACCCTGGACGGAGTGCCAACCCATCGCAGGGCATACAAAACACACACACACACACACACACACAAACACTCTAATTCACTCACACACTATGGACAATTTAGAGATGCCAAACAACCTACAATGCATGTCTTTGGACCGGGGGAGGAAACCGGAGTACCCGGAGGAAGCCCCCGAGGCACAGGGAGAACATGCCAACTCCACACACACATGGCAGAGGCGGGAATCTAACCCGCAACCCTGGAGGTGTGAGGCAAACGTGCTCAAACAAATAAATCCCAGAATTCAAATGAACCTAAGTATAAATGAAGAAGAATTGCTGTAACCTTGAACCTCTTCTGCTTTAATCACAGACTTCCTGTTTCCTCTTCCTAGTTTCCTGCTGGATTTTGAAGTTGAGCATGTATTTTCCACAGGCGAAAGCAGTATGCTGATATTATCGGCTTATTGTAAACACTAAATGCACGTGTTGTACGTTTGTGTGTCGTACACACACACATGCTGCTGACAAATTTACCCTCCAACACCAGCTCAGAGTCTGTGAATCCTCACGCCCGAGAGCGGCTTGGAGCTGAGATCAGATTCCTACTGCATTTAAGCTTAATGCTAGTCTCAAACGCAGAGAATTCCAGTGTGTGTTTGCAGCACACACACACACACAGCACATCAAGTCTAACAGCCAGTACATCTACAAAAGCAAACAATAGGTTGAGTTTCATAATCTAATAAATAATATCGGAAAATTACATTAAAAATCTCTCCTGGTTTCCATGGTGATGAATACCATATGCATTTTCTTTCACTTCCTACTTTTGATCTGGTCTCCGTCCTGCTCCATCCCTGATAGTTTTCACCAGTCCCCTGTCTCCCAGGTCCCCTGTGTGTGCAGTCATAGTCACAGTATTCCACATTTCTGACCATCACCTTGCATCTAATTTGTTTTTGTTTTTTGTTTATTCAAGAATTATCTCTAGTTTCCTGTCTGCCCTATCTCTTCATCTTTCTCTCTCTCGCTCTCTTCACCTTTCTCTTCAGCTCTCTCTCTCTCTCTCTCTCTCTCTCTCTCTCTAGTTAGATCAGTCATGTGCCCCCCAGATCAGTCATTCCCTTAAAAATGAATATAAGATCACAGACGGCAGCCCAATTCAACACACTCGAAGTTGATTTTGAGTGACAGATATAATAAATACAAATATAATAGAATAACATACTTAATAGAAAAAAATAGCATATTAGAAATCAGGATATTTCTGGTTCCCAGCATGGTCCACATGGCTATCAGCTCTATGGTAGCTCTATGGTTATATTTATTTATTTAGTTAGTTAGTTAGTTAGTTAGTTAGTTAGTTAGTTTTGTCTAACTGACTGTTTCCTGTACTAATGAAAAATTCCTGAATCTTAAATACATGGGATCTAGAGTTAAATAGCAGAATCTGCAGATCATGTGACTCCTCATAGCTGATTTTATAACCTTTTTCATTGTTTGTTTGTTTGTTTATTTATTTATTTATTTATTTATTTATTTATTTATTTATTTATTTATTTATTTATTTGTTTATTTATCTCCTTCCTCCATTGTAATCATGTACAGAATTACTGTAGTACTGTACTCTGGACTGTAAGACTGGATGTTAATATTGATGCAAAAAAATTTCCGGTGTTCAGGTCCAGGCTATGCAGCTGCCAGAGATAATTTTCTAGGCTCTGCATTCAGATTCAAGACTCAAGACTCCACCACAGATCAAACAAACAAAAAAAGGAATAGATTTGCTTCTTCTTCTTCTTCTTCTTCTTCTTCTTCTTCTTATTATTATTATTATTATTATTATTATTATTATTATTTATTTAATTGATACATTTATGTATTCATGTATTTATTTATTTATTATATTTGTTTTTATTTTTTATCAAGTGTAATAAGATATAACAAAGACAAGCTATAATTTAAAAATGAAAAAAAAATAAATAAATAAATCAGATGATTATATGAACGAGTAAATAGCAAGCGCTGATATAAATATCTAATACCAGACTAATATGATATATTGTGGTCTAAAAATCCAGTCAGTGTACAGTACATACACCTCAACTCTGAATATAAATTATTCTGTAAGCTGGTGCATGTCCTGGAGGTTGGTGTCTGGTAGCTCTTTAACCTGGAGCAGTTACACCAGAATCCGCTGAAGCCTGAGGACACGTCAGCACGCGATACATTTTAATGCAGAGGTCTGGCTGCTACTCAGGATATTTTGTGCTGAAAGTCCACACCATGTGCCATATGATGGGATTCTGTGCTTGTATTAAAATTCAAAGAACACCACGTTGTTGAATTGGCATTTAAATGGATCTGTATCTGGCTCCGCTCGGCCATAACCATCAGGAATCGTCCCTAATACTCAGAGAACAGGAGGCTGGTGTGGGTCTGAGAGCTGCATTTGGCCTGAAAATGTGTTTGTGTAGAAGAAAAAACATGAAATGAATGTACATTGTGTTTGGGAGCTGCAGCTTTTATGTAAGAGTAAAGAATTGGATTGAATATTATTACATAGTTATTCAAGCGTATTGATGTAAACAGTGCAGCAGGAACACAGAGATGTACATGGCGAGCATTATGATAGACTCTTTTTTCTTTTTAGAATCTGTACAGAATTTTTCTTTCATTTTTTTCATCTTTCATTCAGTCTTCACTTTTGGTTGAATTAATTAACTAATGATGAGTTACCTTAAAGCACATATTAATCATCAAATAATGAAGATTTAACCTTAACTATACGTGTCTTATAAATTCATGCCTGAATAATGGCCACCTTAGGTACATGTTTACATCTTGTATGGGTTTCTTAGTAAATATATGTATCAACATGCAGGAATAAACTTCATCAAACATTCAAACTTTTCAAACTATAACAAATGGGGACGGACGCCGCCGATGGCAGGGATCGAACCTGGATCCAGTACGTGCACTGCTTTTATTTAACAAAGTGAAACTAACACAACTACATTAAACGGAACAGAAATAAACCATAACCATGACATGGAAACTTAGATAACCTCAACAATACATGACTATGCCATAAAAAACCTAGATAACACGGCGTCTGGCCATACACTGTTACATCGTCCACATATATAAATATAATAATTGACCCTGACCAAGACAGCAGGACAAACATATACAGAACAGTGCCATCCTTCCTCTCTCAAAATATATATATATTCTTAGAAATTCTAATCTTATATATATATATATATATATATATATATATATATATATATATATATATATATATATATATATATATATATAGTATATATTAGTATATTAATATATATATCGATAGAGGAAGGATGGCACTGCTCACTTCCTGTTTGATGATTTTTCTATTTTATGTTGATTACCTTGAAAGCTTGTAAACTGGTTTCTGACACTGCTTCATGTTCAGCCCAGACACTTTTTTGTTGCTTTTAACGACATGAAAAAGCACTCTCCCCTTCCATGTTGTAGATATAAAATGTATACCTACAGACAGATAATAGATATAGTTACAGTTGAACTCATGTGAATGCCACCTGGAAGTCGTAATTACGAGTGGGAAATTTATATTTTCTTTTCATAAGTTTGAGTTTCCAAGTTAGGGGCATGTCAGTCAGAAACCATAAGGGACTTAACGTCTGTAGTAGACGGTAAATTTGTTGAAATTGAACGTTTCCTCATCTCAGAAGCTGATTTCATTGTTTTCAATTATTATGTGTTTGGTTTATGAGGCAAATTATTAAAATCCAAGCAAATTGTTAACATTTAATACAAAATACGATTACGATGAAATATGTAATACTGAAGTTAACGGCAGCAGTCAATTAATTAAAAACGTAAAAAACAAAATATGCCTGATGTGCATGTGCATTTCTTCTTTGTTTTCAAAAAGAAGAGTTAGAAAACCTTATATTTGCTGTATTCTTTTGTAGTTAATAAAAGAAGGAATTAAAAGAAGACTTCCTGACTCATCAGTACCAACTTGGATGGATCTTTCAACACAATAACGAACATGTGAGCTAAATTATCGTCTCGAAATTATATAAAATGAAGACATTATGCTTTGATTTAGACAACACTAATACGATCTAATGTCACAGGACCAATGATACCAAATCAACCCATTCATTTAGGTTATGCTTAAAATCTAAATCTAATTTGTGGCAAAAATTTCTAAGAATCAGTTAAAATAATGCTCTTCATGTGTTCGTGTTTTCTTTCGATGGAGTCGGATCCGGATTGGGATGAATGATCAAGGGGAGCAGCGTCTTCAGAGAATCGGTTAATCGTCTTTGAAAAACCTTGAGGATAAAGTGAGGAAAAAAGGACAAATCACACAAAAAATTCCTCCTCTTTTATGTGCTTCTTGAATTGAAACACTATCCAAAGCTTCATTGTTTTTATCTATCTATCTATCTATCTATCTATCTATCTATCTATCTATCTATCTATCTATCTATCTATCTATCTATCTATCTATCTATCTATCAATCACAGTAGCTAGGCCAGATCAGCCTGTTTTTAGCCACTTGGCAGTGATTAGTCTTGAATGGATCTTTAAATATCTCTGGTTTTATAGATTATTACATTACAATTAAACTTAATTTAATCTCTGAAAGCTTAGGATCATTTGTTAGCTGTATCTTTAATATCATGATTTAAAAATATCCACTATCAAAACATAATAAAAAATATCTAATAATCAAGTCTTTAGCTAATCACCAGCGTTTCCAAGACGCCACGGTCTTACCAGTTCCACTAGAGTCATCATCAGAATGCTAAGTCATGTCTGCTAATGCTAATCCACTATTATTCCTCATTATTTCCTCTATTATTCCCAGTTAACATCCCTGGTTTTCCCTTTCTCTCATCTCGTCTCGTCTTGTCTCGCCACTTCTCGTCACGTCTCATCTCGTCACGTCACGGCACATCACGTCTTGTCACGTCTTGTCTGGTCTCGTCACATCACATCACATTTTGACTCATCTCACCTCACCTCACCTCATCTCACCACACCACACCACACCGCATCTCGCCTCGCCTCGCCTCGTCTCTTCACGTCACGTCACGCCACGTCATGTCTCATCACATCACATCACATCACAATTTATTTTATCTCATCTCATGTTATCTCATCTCACTTCACCACACCACATCTCATCTCACCTCACGTCACATCTCGTCTCTTCTCGTCTCCTCACAAATTCTTCCCATCATTCAGTCTGGAATTTCCTTCTGCTTTCTGAATCTCCAGGATTGGCGACTTTTTTTCTTCTTCAGATAAACATGCATCAATTTTACATCTCTCCCATATTAAAGTTATCACAATCAATCTCCTTTTTATTAGACATGATCAGTGTTTTGTACACAAAGCAGGGCTGCATTTCCTCCTAGCTACATTGATCCTTCCATATTCATGCTACTTGCATTATAATCTACACAACATGCATCCTTCACAGCCTTCTTTATATCGATTCTATTCATAAAGGAACTGCGTGATCACATCACTGTATTCTGTAACAACATGCATCAAATAATAGTTGGTGGTTTCTACCGTTTTGCGTTGTCTTGCACCATTACTCGAAATAATGCCTTGTCAGTTTTTCCAGAAGCCCAATAGTTGAACTCTGCACAGAAAAATACATCCATTTGCAAATAAGCCAGCATCAGGCTTTCGGCATAGCTCATAAAAAGAGGTCGTCTGAGTAAGCGGAATGTAATTGTAGACCTATAACACCTCCCGCGGCTCCGTCTCTCTGTCTATACTGGATTTGTTAGCGGAGAGGAGGAAGCTCCATCTTTTTTGAAATGCACCAATTTGGTTTCCAGCTGTTCTGCCTTGACGCATTTTTCACGCGCAGCAGCAACAAACAGCCAGCAGGAATGTTTTCACCAGCATATGGGGAATAAAAGATCACGAGGAGGAAGAGGTGATGTGTTCAAATTCTCCCCATATTACCCAAGGTGCTGCACGGAAAAAGAGAGGAAATAGACTCAGTAGATGGAGAATGAAGTAGCCATAAGACGATACAGTGGAGCCTCGGCATATGAATGCCCTCCATTATGAATTTTAACCTTACGAATCGAAATTTGTATCAGCATACAACACATATTAGGAATTTCACCTTAAGAACTCGCCTCCAGAATAAATTAAATTCCTATGCCAAGGTTCCTCTGTAAATTGAATATTGAACTCTTTTTCCCCAGAGGCCACAAAAACGAAATTTCCTCCTGTTTTTACTCCTGATTTTTACATCGAATACTATACACATCTGTACCGTGTATTCACATTTGAACACAACATGAGCTCTGGCATCAGCACGACTACAAGAAAAACTTCAGAGAGCAAGTCCTGATGAGTTTCATTCTTCTTACACCGCAACACTGATCATTAACTCTTTTCCCAGAAGCCAAAAAATTTCATTTCCTCTTGTTTTTGTTGTGTCCATGTTGATGACGGAGAGTCTTTGTCATGTTCCACTCCACAGTGGAGGTTAATATGAAGCTCAAATGAAAGTAGACACTCAGGACTTTAAGGATTTGTAGTGTTTCAGAAGGATTTCTGTTTTTACGTAGACTACTAGGGGTGATATATTCACAGAAAAGGTTATTTTTTCCTACATAAATGTTTGTATCTTCAAAGTAAATGTTGATATCAAACCCATCCCTGCTCTCTGAGATGCTCCGAGTGCTTGTTCATCTAAAAAGCAGCTCAAATTTCATCTTCAACCAGTAAAATTCTGTGTAAGGTTATCCAACAGCGGGAACAACACACGTCTAAAACACACTGAAAGCCGACAGAGTCATTTTTATATTAGACTCACAGCCTGAACGTCATTCATTTCTTTACACTGATGAAATCAAAGCATTATCATTGATTTTTAAGTATTATATATACAGGATAATAAAATGTATCCTAAATTAAAGCAGAAACAGTGAACTTACATCATGAATAGTGGATACTATACAGAGTGTACTTCTGAGATATGTGTTAATATGTAGAATTAGCAATACAGTATGTCCTTATGCTCCCACCGCATGACCTTACACCACTGTGAACCAAATGACTATACAGCGTTTATTGAATTCCGTCACTCGATTAGACACAGAGTTCAAATGCTATCCTCTCTTTTCCTCTCTCAGTGTGAATACGCTGTCGCCGCTTTCATTTCTCCTCATTTTCGGCTTTGAACATCTCGGAATTTCCGCCTCACTCCCCGATTCTGAGCTGCTTAATTCATGAAGCATTTGAAACTCGCTTTCTGCTCTGATTCGCTTCAAAGGCGCTTTCAGAATTTCTCAATATTTTCAATATTATCTTACTGAAAATGCCGCAGTGTAACTACCTGCTTTATGTCCTCTAATAACCTTTAATTCTTATCATTAGAAATGATTATCAGGAGAATAAGTTTCCACTTTCTGAGCTTTTGAGACTTGAGCTCACTTTCTTATGCAGCTCCAGAGGTGATGTAAAGTTCATGTTGTGCATTGATAGAAAAATCATTAACAATGTATTGTGATTTCAGTTAATTCGCCACTCTTTCTATGCAGAAGTTATTTTCTGATAACAGACTCCCACAACATTATTCAGCAATCTTCATTATTCATTAAAAAAGCATTTATAGCTACATTAAGATTAGTGGAACATCCATGTAACAAGTTCTCACTTCTCACGCTTTCGATCCCTCACCAGTCTTCTTTTTTTACTCTGTTTTAGCTTGTCATGTTACAGAGAAATAGTATCTCCACTTCTCTGCTCCAACCCGTCATTTATTTTTATCTAACAGCAAGCCACTGAATGTTGTAGGTTAGAAAGAACGTACCCTTTTAACCAGTATGCTGGCATTCATTCTGCTCAGTGGAACGGAAATGGCCATATGGGACTTTTACAATTAGTATAAAGAAATGAATGATTTTCGGTACGCAAGCCTGATATAAAATGAGTCTGTTGGCTTTTGTGTGTTTTTCCCTCGGTTGGAGAACTTTACACAGAATTTTACTGGTTGAAGATGAAATTTGAGCTGCTTTTTAGATGAACAAGCACTTGGAGCATCTCAGAGAGCCGAAATGGGTTTGATATCAACATTTACTTTGAAGATAGAAACATTTGTGTGAATAAAATGGCATGCTAGTTTGTTTTTTGGATATTTTTCTATAAATATACCTCACTCTACATCAATCTGCTCATTAATTTTTTTTTTTTTTACATTAAGTTTACAAGCGATGAAATTATGTTTTTACAAACATAATGTTTTTCTTATAATTATTACATAAGTACATAACTTTTTAACTATACATTTATTTATAATTATTACATAATTACAGAATATTTTTAACTATGCATAATACTTTTTATAATTATTACATTATTATATAATACTTTTAACTGTAAATAATAGTTTATAATTATCACATAATTATTTAATATTTTTAACTACACATAACATTTTTTATAATTATCACATAATTAAATATTTTAACTATACCTAATATATTTTATAATTATTAAATAATTACATAATATTTTTAACTGCACATAACATTTTTTATAATTATCACATAATTAAATATTTTAAATATACCTAATATATTTTATAATTATTAAATAATTACATAATATTTTTAACTGCACATAATATTTTTTGTTAAAATCTGACTGTAATTTTTTATTTTTTTTTCAGTGCTCTATCTTTTTCTTTGTTACTGAAATAATAATGATTAACTGTATAACCAGGCAAAATGACATACAGGGAAAAAAAACTATGATTAAAAACTACACATTCTACACAAAACACTATGTAATATGTCACAGAAATAAAAAAAAAACCCAGCTTTTTATCATTTTTTTTAATCAATGCATAACTGTTATGACATAGATCATAGGCATATTTTGATTGCAGGATTTCTGTAATAATGAACATAATTACTAATATTGCAGATTTGGGAACAAAAAAAGAGAAGTATTTCCACATTTCCTCATTGTGCAAGATCTGCAGCAGAAAAAATATCACTACTTGATATCAATCCAGATAAGCTGCTTTAAAAAAAAAGACCAGTAATCTATTTTTCATCTAAAACAAAAGTACAATAATGTCCAGGGTTCAGCTGTGAGTCATTAACACCACAGGTCTGATTACACTGGCATGGTGCCATTGTGAAACTTTGTGGTTTTCTGTGGATTTGGCTGTGAAACCAAACATTTTTTTGGCAAAAAGAGGAATCCTGGCTGCACACATCTCTTCCCCACCCGCTGCTGTATCGTCCCTCCTCTCTCCAAGCTCTGCAGGTGCTGTGCAGATTCAGGAAGCTCCAGGATGATTAGATTTTTTGATAAGAGCTTTCAAAAGAAGAAGTAGGAGTACAGGGAGGTCACAGAGTGCTGGTGCAGACAGAAAGCACTTTAGACACGATTACAAGCAAGCAGATGTTCATTACGCATTGAACATTATCTTGATTTGATGCTTTCATGTATTTGGAAATAATGTCGGGTTATTGATTCCTAATCAAATATACTTATTTATTATTGGTATTAATTGGGTTTTGGAGTTACGTACTAGTTATAAAAACTGTGTTGGGGGATTTAAAAAAAAATAAATACATACAACAATACATACATAAAACAAACATTCAAAATAAGAACTAGTTTAAGTGCTTCAGGAAGAGGTAGTCCTTCATCCATCGTTTGAAACGGCCAGTGTTCGGATGTCTAGGGGAAGTTCATTCCACCACCTCGGTGCCAGAACAGAAGAGATGTAGACCTCTAGATGTATACCTACCTCTTACCCTGAGAGATGGTGGGAGCAGTCGAGCAGTGCTAGTAGATCTGATGGAGTGTGAGGAGAAATTTGAGCTTTGAGGTAAAAGGGAGCTGGTCCATTTTTGGCTTTGTAGGCAAGCATCAGTGTTTTGAATCAGATTCATGCAGCTACTGGAAGCCAGTGGAGGAGCAGCAGTGGGGTGTTGTGGGAGAACTTAGGCAGGGTGAAAACAAGTCACACAGCTGCATTTTGGATCATCTGCAGAGGACAAATTGCATTCAGAGGTAGACCTGCCAGTAGAGAGCTGCAGTAATCCAGCCTTGAAGTGACCAGAGACTGAACAAGCACCTAAGCAGCCAGTGTGGATAAAAATGGCCGAATCGTTCTGATGTTGTACAGAAGAAACTGACATTAGCATTTCACATTAGCAACATTAGCAAGGGAGGAAAAGGACAGTTTATTGTCCATGGTTAACCCAAGGTTGCAAGCAGTGGCTGAAGGGGCGATTAGAGAATTTATTTAAAGCAGCCATGTGGTGAAGTTACCCAATCAGGGCTGTTATTCAAATAAAATTCGAAGGGATTATGAAGAGCCAGGATTCAGTGTTAACCCCCGGGAAAGTATGAGCAGTGTGAAACCTCTAACTGCATAAACCCAGGATTCTGTTTACCCAGGATGCAGGGGAAAAATGTGAAAAACCTATATTTCCAAGAAGGCAGATGTGAAATGCATTCAATTTAATCTACTTTCACATCAATAAACCCTAACTCCATCCCTAATTTCACTATACAACTTAAATTACATTACCATATAACAAATCTTAATTTGTGAATATGAGTGAAAGCATGTCGATATGTTCGAATGGAGCGTCCTCCCATCTCTCTGGGTGAAACACACATGACTTCTTATAGTGCATGCCAGTGCACGCTCTATTTCCCTTGCCTATAGTGTTTTGGCTTGCAAAAGCCTGTCAGTGCTATTGATTGATTTCTGCACCCATGAACCCATCTGGATCTGCTTCATTTTGCAGTCTAGGTCATACCTCATGATGAATGCATGCTTGCATCCAGATGTGACTTGACAAATGGAGACGTCCATGATACGTAGTGTATCACTTTGTCAACCTCCTGCATGAAATATCTGCCCAGAAAACCAAATTGTGTTATGACTGTAGTCATAAAATTGGTAATTTTTTAGTTTTACTTGATTAAATAAACAAAAATGCAAGAAACTGATATCAAGCCAAGAAACCAAGGACGTCTTTTTGGATGTATTTAGCTTTGGGTTCGTATATAATTGCGCAAGTGTGTTGAGGGAGGAAGGACTACTACCTACTCATGCACAAGGACCAGTTGTCCTTTGCATAGTGCACATTTTTTCCTTGTAGTATATCAAAGACTGAGTCCATGCTTAACCTGTCTACTTATTTTCTTGTTTATACATTAAAACCTTTGCCACAGTGTTACTGTGTCATGTGGTTACTGTCATGTGGTGTTTTCTATGGTTCATTACCCCTGAACCACCTCTCTCATTATTCCCACATACAGGATGATAGAAACCTCCAGAAAATTGTGTTTCCATTTCAAAACATTTCAGCATGTATCAAGCCACCAGGATTCTGTGTTTAGTCTCCACCAGTCAGTTTCTGGCATGTGGTATTCACACACTGTGTCAAGATGAGTTTAACAGAGTGTCTGACTCTCAACAGTCTGACTATCAAAAGCTTCCCTGCCTGACTGATATGTCAACAAGATGACATTAACAAATATCCCCTGGGCTTCGAATACCAGGTTCAGCAAGCTGCCACTGCTGGACTTTTGTGAAAGGCCCTCATTTAGCCCTTAACCCTCAATTGCTCCGTTTTTAAATAAGATCAAATGTAAGTATCTCTGGATAAAAGTCTACCAAATGCCAGAAATGAAAATGCAAGTGGTTGTGTGCAGTTCTTATAGGGGATGTGATAGCTTTGTGGCTAAGGTGTTGGATTACTGCTCAGAAGGCTGTGAGCTGAAATCCCAGGTCCACCCAGCTGCTACTGCTGGGCACCTAAGCAAGGCCCACAACCCCCAGTTGCTCAGCTGTATAATCCCCCTCTTCAGCTGGCTCCCATACCTCCCATTGTACCGAAAAACAACTGGCTTCCCTGGAAACAGGGGTATTTCGAAGCTGAGGTCATCCTGGAAAGGCGTGACACCCAGTGAAGATAGAATTGAATGAATTCTGGGCATATTCAACCTAAGGGAGATATATAAACTAATCACAGTGGTGGTCATCATTATATCAGTTTCGATACTTGGTTTAGCCTCTAAACGAGCGTGATGGACTCTGGGTGATGGCTGGATGGTATCCTGATGCTGATGCCTCATTATTATGAAGGAATCTCCAGATTCTTGCGGAGGTAGTGACATAACACTCTTCAATGGGGCTTTTGATACATAGGACACTGTATCCTATCAACCGGTGTATCCTATCACCATACAGCCAGTATCCTCAGATTCTGGGAGACAAAAACATGGATATATGTCAAGGGCCAGGATTTTTTGAGCATTGTCATGCAAATTACATTGTCATTATCTGACAGGAACTGAGCAGTCCTAGCAACACCTGGATGTCTGGGTGTGATGGATGTGTGTGCATTGAGAATCCATCTCAGTTTTTATCACTTAGTCAAGGGGTCAGTGAGTACTGACAGGACAATAAGTGCAGGGTCCTGATCCCTGGCCAGTTATACCTCTCTAAGTGGCATGATAAATACCACCTTAAAAGTTTATGTAGTGACTCTGTAAATGTTGTGAATGATAAAGCAGGGACATAGCATGTTTTAAATTCTCTACCTGTATTGTCTTCTGCATTTCTTTCCTAGCTTCGACCAGGCTTCCTGACCATGCCTTTATTTTTTGCAGGTAGGTTAGTCAGTCAGCTTGTGTTTTATCTTCATAAACATAGATCAGGAATGTTCAATCTTATCAGCACACCAGGGTTGGAGAGGGGGCAGGTTTTCCCTCTGATCAAGCAAGAGCCATAACTGATTCCACCTTATGGATCAGTTGATCCTGGCTTTCTTCTGCTTGGTTTGAATGAAAACTTGCACCCACACTGGTCTATTCTGGTTCAGATTGGACACTATTGGCATTTATGCACGTTTCTCATTTCTGTTGCTGCTCTTGGACTTGGTGCTGTTGGTTACTGACAACAGCCTCCAAGCTGATTGTGTTTCTATCTGAGCAGTCTGGTTTCCCAGATTGTCTGGTGGAATGTGTTGCAATGGGCCAAGAGACAAACAAGAGATACTTTAGCAGTTCAACAACTATAACTAAAGGAACATAATGCAACAAGAACACATGGTTGCAAATCAAATAATGGTTATATTTATTAGAGCCCTTTATTAGGGTCCTTAATTGTTTGGGAAATTGCTTCAGTGTGTTAATATTCACAGCTCTGGCAACACACTGCCAAATGGGAGGTGGTTGGTGCGGGATGCGGGGACTCGTTTTGGACCCATTTTAGAACTCTATTGACCAAGTAAGAAATTTGACTTACTAACCTGAACCCTAGCAGGAAGTGAGCCCACAAGATGGCTCCACATCACCATATCCAGCTCAGCCCAGGCAAGTTTTTTTTGTATCTTTCACAGAGGTCTTTCTTTTTCTCTGACCTCTCCCATCAGATCTGTTCACCAAACATAACCCTACTTGGAGCTTTGAGCTTCTACTCACAGAGCCCTACATTTTACTGAAGTACACTAGACCCTTCAGTATGAAAAGAGCTCCATCCATGATGTGGAAAAGAGCAGATGTGCAGGTTAAATGGAAGATTAAGAGTTTCTTACATTGTGCACTATATTTTTTTATCTCCTTCTTCATTCCCACCCACTTTCACATTTGATTTTCACATTTGACGGATGAGGTAGTAGCGTTCGAATAGAACGAAGGCTTGACCCGAGTCTGCCCGACATGCTCGGAAAATCACATCACAAGGACAGAGCTGTCAAGACATAATTGCATCGTGTCACCAGTAGAATCAGTGGAATTATAATCATTCATAGCCGATAACGTTCATCTGTTCAGAGCCTTTAAGAGATTTTGAAGTCATGTTTTACTACAACATAAGACTGTTATTGTAATCGCAAGCCTCTAAAAGAAAATTATACATGGTTTAATATCTATTGTAAACGTAATAAATCCGACTGTGTGCTGATAAGAACTAGGGCAGGGGGTTAACGTGTACTGAAGCCTGTCGTATTTAATAAAAAACTGCTCCTTCTTCAAAAAGCTTCGTTTGCATTAACAGCTGAGGGACATCATGACCTATTTATAAGAAGATCTACTTTTAAAACAGCCAATGATGAAATTTATACAGGTGATTTTAATATCAGCCCAGAAAATCAAGACTTGGGTGTGTAACCTGAGTTTGAATACACATAACTTTCCCTGTGTAAATATTGACTCTACTTAAGTTTTAGACTCTGAATATGGTCTTTAAGACTTTATGTGGATATAGTTTGCACAATTATGTTGAAGAAATAGCAATTTAAAGCTCATATATTCGTGATTTCTAAAGATTTTATTTTAACTCTGCCCCCTTCTACTCCTGTGCACATCCATGATACTATTTCCTGATCCGGTCAAATTTATATTGCATTACTGATTCACAGACCTCAGGCTTTCTTCTTCGCTGTGTTTGTGTTTGACTGAAAACTGTCACATGTTCCTGCGTCGTTCCCGATCTTCATCTGAGCTGTTATTGAATTACCTGCTTGTCTAATCTTAGATAAAAAAGCTATGGGGTGTTTTGTTTCCTTCTCCGACGCATCGCCATGGAAACGTTATGAAGTGCATGTGGTTGTGTGTGTGTGGTCAGAAACTGAGCTGAGGCATCGAGTGCACTTTCACGCTGAAGCCTTAAAAACACCCATGAGACACTCGTATGAAGTGCTGAAAGTGGTCCATGGGGCATTAATAAGGAGAACATTAGCATGTGTATTGTGAGCTAATTGTGTCGTGGGTGAGAACATAAGTGTGTGGGGGGTTAGGCAGCGTCCCACGCCATGCTAATGCAACTTACTGCAGTTTGTTCAGTCTGACAGCAGACACGTGTGGCTTGTAAACGAGTTTGAAAAGCATCGGCTTTCATGTTTTGTTTATTAGCAGCAGTTGACTTCATAGCAAAGGGTTAGTTAATATAGGATAAGGAATGAAAATAAATAAATAAATAAAAGCATGCAGTGCTTTAACTCTCTTATACCTCAGTAATTTGGCAATGATTACAATTTAATCTATTAAACACATCACACTTTTCTTTTCTTTTTCTTTTTTTTTAAAGTGCATTAACAGAAATGTGTGATTCGCAATTGCAATACTGTCAGAGAGAATGAATCAACACCTTCTGACTAATCAGAATCCAGAAATTAACACTGGTATAAATGATCTTGAATACATCCATGTGTCACATCAGTCACTTGTCAGACTATTCTTACAAAGAAAAAATGATCTAAATAAATAGCTCAGGAATATAAACAGAATTTTGAGGGGAAAAAAAAAAAGATTTACTCAAGTAAGAAAATGTTATTTAATATAAAATTTAATTTAATTTTGTTTAATTTTTTCCTCATTTTATGTTACATGTTAAATTTTCAGCACAGTTGCATATGGTCAAGTGTGTAAAGTAAAAACAATCTTGTTGCTAGGCAACAGCCTGAGCATAAGCTAGCAAGGATGTAGCATTTACATATGTTTTTTGCATTCAGGTGATGTAAACTTAGAGATAGAGATAGTTGAATTGAGATAAACATAAACACATAGGTAAATAATTTTTTTTTTTACAAAAATATTGTTCAGAAATGCATCACTTTTAATAGTCTTTGCGTAAATAAGATAAGATCGTCTAAAATAATCGGAACTAAGTCAGAGTCTGACTGATTTTGCTTTGTTTGTTGCTTGGTTCAGTTTGGTCTCAAATTACTCGTAATTAATTGAAACAAACAAACTAACAAACATACAACAGCAAAACAAAACAATTGTTTTAGAAACCATGGCTCATGTCCTGCAGTTGTTGTTGTAGTTGTATCACTGTGCTAGATTTCGTACGGAAGCGAGACCGCTTGTTTCAGACGAAAACAAACAAAATCTCATTTTGATTTCTGTCTTAGTAGCGACTGCTGTCTAATTTTCTATGGGATGTGCTTTAACGTAAACCTTGTGACTTCTGAATTTTTTGATCAGCGATCAGTGTACACAAAGCCAGCATCAGCTCTGCTCCGCAGCGTCCTCGTTAACTCGTCGTCCGTTAACAGGTGGCAGGAACGAGGCTCGTGTGAGCAAATAAAAGTAATAAAGTGCGCACCTCAGGATGAGCTAGAATAAGATGTTTTTGATGTTCACCACATAAACCTGCACAAACTTTTAAATCCCACATGATGCCTCAGTTTGTTGACTGAAGCAGGAGTCCAGAGCAAACACGTGGCATCTGCTGCCAGCGGCTCTTATCGGTCCAGCACAGCGCCGTCTGACCGGCGCACAATCCAAACACCATTCATCACAGCACACGGCCGCGTTCCCGAGCTGTTTTACAGATTTGTGGATTATTAATCACTTAAAGGTGAATTTCTGGCTGAATCTATCCCACTCTCACTGAAACATACCCTCACTTCCTGTTTGGTGACAATTTGTTTGCAGATTGTGGATGAACCTTCCTGTACATCAAAACGTTTGGTTTAGTTTTTCTCAGGATGTTGTTTTCCAAACTTGCTGATGACTGGATAGAACTTGTCGGAGAAGAAGCTGTTGTTAAAAATGTTACCAAAGATAGATAGATAGATAGATAGATAGATAGATAGATAGATAGATAGATAGATAGATAGATAGATAGATAGATAGATCCACAATGCATTCTATTGACTTGCCATAGACTCATGTGTGAAAGTAGAAGAAGAATCATACAATTCCATTATTATTATTATTATTATTATTATTATTATTATTATTATTATTATTATTATTATAGTTGTTGTTGTTCTTATTGTTGTTTGTTATGTGTATTGATCGTATGGCTTATTTCCTGTCTACTTTGGGGTGAAAGTGGAGCTCAGATTTAACACTAGCTGTGATGGGTTTGGGAACTGTGTATGTATGTGTGTGTGTGTGTGTGTGTGTGTGTGTGTGTGTGTGAAGTTAACCACTCCTCCTGCTGATTGCATAAACGACGCTCCTCCGTTATTGCCACTGTCCTTGATGTGGACTGGAGAGAAAGTGAAGTGTGTTGGAGAAAAGCAGCAGTGTTTGTCGTCTCTTCGGATTTGTGAGTGTGATTTATCATAAAGAGACAGAAAGGATGAGTGTTGACGAGGCTGCTTTAATAATGATCAATGCCGCTCCTGTTTCCCCTCCGACAGCCTTCATTATCCCGAGCTAAAAAACACACAGAGACCTCAGGGAACAGCATCCATCACACACTGATCACACAGACTGAGACACTGTGACCATGTGTGTGTGTGTGTGTGTGTGTGTGTGTGTGTGCGTGTGTGATGGGGACAACAACAATGATTTCATTTCCAGTCAGGATAAATTACACCACTTTTTTCAGCAGCATTTCATTCTAACATTGTTCTTAAAAAACAGAATTTTAACCTCCCTCAAAAACTAGCACCGTTTTCCGTAAAACTAATTTAATAAGTCATATGTTTTCCTCATGATTCAGACTAGTTGTGCTGTGAGAACAATTTTATACAGTCAGCTATTTATTATTAGGTCTCTTCAAGAGAGTAGAATAATAATAATAAGCAGAAATAAATATAAGGTATAATTCATGCACACTGTATAGAGACTCTGTATAAGGAGAAGCGTGCTCATTGAGTCATTTTTGATATTTCTAGACGTTTTAAACCTTTTCCTTGGCTCTGATTGGATGAGTCTGTTTGGCGATCGATATCATGAGAACATTTCAGTAATCACAGCTTTCTGATTCCCTCTATAGTGTGGCTCGATTGTGGATTTTGCCTCGGTGTAGGGAAGTGCTGGTTCACCAATCATAAGGTCAGGGTTCAAGCCTCCAACCTGCCAAGCTATCACCATTGGGCCCTTGAGCAAGGCCCTTAACCCCATCTGCTCCAGGGACGCCACACCATGGCTGACCCTGCGCTCTAATCCCAGTTTGATAATATACTGGGATATGCGAAAACCCTACCGGTGCTAGCTGAAGTGGTTAAGCCTCTGGGTTGTTGATTGGAAGATTGGGCTTTAAGCCCCAGCACCACCAAGCTACCGCTGCTGGGCCCTTAAGCAAGGCCCCCAACCTCCCTGATCCAGCTGACCCTGTGCTCTGACCCCAGTTTAAGTGCAGCTGAAGTGGTTAAGGCTCTGGGTTGTTGATCAGAAGATTGGGGTTCAAGCTGCCACCATTGGGAGCAAGGCAGCCTTGAGAAAGGCCATTAACAGTGCCTTAAGTGGCACTGTATCATGGCTGACACTGTGCTCTGACCCCAACCTTCAATAAAGGATGGGATATGCAAAGAAAGAATTTTACTCTGCAGTAATTTATATTTGACAAATAGAGGCTACTTACCAACACTCAGTATGCTTTTCTGGGTGTGTGTCATTGTGCACATGATATAATTTGGCTTATTTTTCTTCACACAGCAGTGTCGTCTATCCCTACAGCTGTACCTGGCTTTACTCTGTCCCTGCTGGAGTCCTTGCATATGGAGCGAATTACAGAAGACCTTTTGAAGTCTAGACATATCTGTCTAAAACCTCTTACACACATATTATTATACAACTGAGCAGCTGAGGGTTAAAGACCCTGCCCAAGGACCCTGGGGTAGAAGCTTAGCAGTGAGATTTGAAACCATGACCTTCTGAGCTGTAGTCATAAACATGTAGGTCTTTAGAAGTTGCTTGCTCTCTCTCTCTCTCTCTCTCTCTCTCTCTCTCTCTCTCTCTCTCTCTCTCTCTCTCTCTCTCTCTCTCTCTCTCTCAATTAAATTCAATTCAAGTATGCTTTATCAGCATGACAAATTGTACTTGTATTCTTTGAGCATTTAAAAAGGCAAGGAATAAAAACATTGTAAGTGAGAACCAATCAGCCAACAAACAAACAAACAAACAAACAAACAAACAAACAAACAAACAAACAAACAAACAAATAAATAAAAGGCTATAATCTATTGGTATGGGTGAGGTGTGCTTGTGTGTGTGTGTGTGTGTGTGTGTGTGCATTTCTGTCTCTCTGGCAACTTTCTAACATTTCTCTTTCCCTGTATATTTCTATCCTAAAATTTGAAACATTGCTGTAAAGTTACACTGGTATGGTGGAGGAATGATTTTGGAGTAATGATTTTAGAGTCTGAGGAACACCACGGCCTCAGTGCCCCCTAACGCTGCTTGGAGAAGCTGCCGTCTCTCTAGCATGGGATCCGGTGTATACCTGAGAGCGGCGTCCCAGTGGACCCTGTGCTGTAAATATTTACTTGGAATCACAAACAACACTGTGGTCGTGATCTTAAAGAAGGAGAACCTAGCGATGTGACAGGTTTTAAACAGGAGGAAGGGTAATGCCGAGTTCACACTGCACGATTTTCAAAGTGGTCGGATCACGGTTGATTTCACACTGCACAACTATCTGGGGGAGCATTCAGTCGCTGCTGTGTTTACATTGCAGGATGGATCGGCGACAGGAGGTTTCACACTGCATGACTTCACAGTAGGAAGAATCGCCTACAACTCTGTCTGCTCTGCAAACTACGTTTCACAACCGAACACACGCGAGAAATAATAAGGAAATAACGCAAGATCACACGTGAGATCAGAGTTCTCGCGCGAGACAGCAAATGGTACCACACAAGAAGTTCACGATCCAAATGGTCTGTGCGGGGAACAAGGATTGTGCGTTCTGCATAACTGAACAAATGAAAATTTTACATTGTACTTCTGCTGATGCGGCTGGTCGAGCAAATGTTTCTGCTTTATTTCTGTTTGATATAATTGAAAATTTTTTCCCTTTTTTTTTCTGCCCTTTTTTTTTAATCCTCGTTTCTTTTTTTCCCCAAAGTTTCCCCAAGTCAAGAAGGGCTTTTATTGTCATTTCAACCACATATAGCTGACGCAGTACATAGTGAAATGAGACAACGTTTCTCCAGGACCCTGGTGCTACATTAACAACATTTAGAAGTTTGTCCTAGCTACATAAAGTGCAATGTGTGCAACCAGGTGCAAACAGTGCAAAGACAAGGCAGTGCAAAGACAGGAAGTACAAAAAAACAACACGAGACAGGACACATAGTGCCGAGAAAAGATAAAAATAAAAAATGTGATGTGCAAACTGAGAAACTGTAAATACCAGGTAGCTAATTACATATATGTTTGTAAACATATACACAGCAGCATGACAGTGTAGAGTGTGCAAAAATGCAGTAGCAAAATGTAGTGCAAAAAAGAAGTAATCATTATAGCAGCGAGTTGAAGTAGTGCAAATAAGAAGTAAGATATTGTCAGGAGTAGCTGGACAGTTCCCTGCCAGGCCCGGAGAGGGCGCTGGCAGGTGAATCCTGGAAGCCTGCTAGTGTCTGTGTTTTCCTGCCTATTGGTCTCTATCCTGAATGTGTCACCTGTCCCTAATTACCATAATGTGTTACCCTATGAAGAGGATCCTGGTGTGCATGTCTTTGTGAGTCAATGTAGCGTCTAACTGTCCCGTGGGTGTTATGTCAGGTTATGGGTTGTTTATGTGAGTTATGTTTTGGTTCTGTTTTAGTGGAACCACGGTGTCTGGAGTGATGTTCGTCTTCCCCCTGTATTGTGTTTATGTTGAATAAAGCAGTGCTTCGCTGAATCCCGCATATGGGTCTACTTTCGATGGCGTGCCGGTGCACGCAGCACCACGGAGGTCCGGGTTCGAGCCCCGCACAGGGTGGGGGCTGCGCCAGACTTGACAGATATTGTGAATCTGTTCACACGTGTGTGTGTGAGAGAGAAAGTTGGTATAATTCAGTTCTGGGTGTTGAGGGAAGAAACTGTTACACAGTCTGGCTGTGAGGTCCCAAATGCTTTGGTACCTCTTTCCAGATGGCAGGAGGGTGAAGAATGTGTGTGAGGGATGTGTGGGGTCGTCCACAATGCTTTGCAGATGTACTGTGTGGTGTACATGTCCGTGATAGAGGGAAGAGAGACTCCAATGATCTATTTATAGCAACTCTCTTACCGTTACTCAGAAAACAGGAACCAGGTTTAACTCATTCGAAGCGCTTGTCCTTAATGTTACACTCACAGACATAAATAATAAATCTCTACTGTATCTTGCGCTGGCCACCATATACAGACCCCCAGGGCCCTATGCTGATTTTCTTAAAGAGTTTGCACATTTACTCTCAGACCTATTGATTAATTTTGACAAGGTGTTGATTGTAGGAGACTTTAACATTCATGTAGACGATTCAAACGATGCCTTAGGACTCGCATTTATGGATTTATTAAATTCTTTTGGGGTTAAACAAAACATTACTAGACCAACTCACCGTTTTAACCATACACTAGATTTAGTTATATCACATGGAACAGATGTCACTGATATAGCTGTTCTACCTCAAAGTGATGATATCACAGACCATCACCTCTTAGTGTACACTCTACCTGTAGAACATATTAGACATGTCTCTCCTCGTTATCGACTCGGTAGAACTATTATCCCGACCACTAAAGACAAATTCACAAGTAATCTACCGGATCTGTCACAACTTCTCACCAGACCCCTAAATGTAGATGACTTAGATGAATTAACTAACAGCATAGGCACTATTTTCACCAGCACACTAGATACTGTTGCCCCCATCCGATTAAAAAAGGTCAAAGATAAAACCTCTGCACCATGGTATAATAGTCATGCCCATGCCCTCAAGAGAGCAACCCGTAACCTCGAGTGGAGAAAAACTAAATTAGAAGTCTTCAGAATTGCATATAAAGACAGTATGTCCAGCTATAGACAGGCTCTAAAAGCTGCTAGGGCTGAGCATTTGAGCAAACTTATAGAAATAAACCAAAACAATCCCAGATTCTTATTTAGTACAGTGGCTAGATTGACAAAACATCAGATATCTGAAGAGAGTACTCCATCACAGTTTAGTAGTGAGGACTTTATGAACTTTTTCACCGACAAAATCGATAGTATCAGGAATAAAATAATGGATGTTCAATCTTTGACAACATCCGGTGATCTAGTCCAACCTAAAGCTCCACATTCAAAGCTACAATGCTTTACAGGTATAGGGAAGGAAGAGCTGTATAAATTTATCACCACGGCTAATTCAACAACATGTTTGTTAGATCCAATTCCAACTAGATTACTGAAAGAAGTGATACACACAGATGGAGAGCCTCTCCTCAACATTATTAATTCCTCGTTATATTTAGGTCACGTCCCTAAACCTTTCAAGCTAGCAGTTATTAAGCCTCTTCTTAAGAAACCTAAACTAGACCCTAATGACTTATTAAATTACAGACCGATTTCAAACCTTCCCTTTATATCTAAAATATTAGAAAAGGTTGTGTCTACTCAATTATGCTCCTTGTTACAGGAAAACAATATCCTTAAAGAATTTCAGTCAGGTTTCAGGCCCCATCATAGCACAGAAACTGCACTAGCTAAGATCACAAACGACTTGTTTTTAGCTTCGGACCAAGGCTGCATCTCAATATTAGTCTTACTTGATCTTAGTGCTGCATTCGACACTTAGATCATAACATTCTCGTAGACCGCTTACAAAATCACATAGGTATTCAGGGACAGGCGTTAAAATGGTTCAGATCCTACCTGTCTGATCGATACCATTTTGTAGATTTAAATGGAGAAATGTCCAGTGTAATGCCAGTGAAATACGGGGTCCCACAAGGATCAGTTTTAGGACCTCTGCTTTTCTCAATATACATGCTTCCCTTAGGCAACATTATTAGAAGGCATGGGATTAGTTTCCATTGTTACGCTGACGATACACAGTTATATATCTCATCAAAACCAGATGAAATATCTAAACTGTCTAGATTAACAGAGTGTGTTAAAGATATTAAAGACTGGATGACTGATAATTTTCTATTACTAAATCCTGATAAGACGGAGATATTACTTCTTCTTCTTCTTCTTCTTTCGGCTTTTCCCTTCAGGGGTTGCCACCGCGAATCATCTCTCTCCACCTATCCCTATCTTCTGCATCCTCAACCCTTGCACCCACTAGCTTCATATCCTCATTTATTACATCCATATACCTCCTCTTTGGCCTTCCTCTTTGCCTCCTGCCTGGCAGCTCCATGTCCAACATTCTCCTACCAATATACTCACTGTCCCTCCTCTGAACATGTCCAAACCATCTTAATCTGGCCTCCCTGACTTTGTCCCCCAAACGTCCAACATGAGCTGTCCCTCTGATGTACTCGTTCCTAATCCTGTCCAATCTTGTCACTCCCAAAGAGAACCTCAACATCTTCAGCTCTGCTACCTCTAGCTCTGACTCCTGTCTCTTCCTCAGTGACACTGTCTCTAAACCATACAGCATGGCCGGTCTCACCACTGTCCTGTACACCTTCCCCTTGATTCTCGCTGATATTTTCCTATCACACAGAACTCCCGACACCTTTCTCCACCCATTCCAACCTGCCTGCACTCGCTTCTTTACCTCTTTCCCACACTCTCCATTACTCTGGACTGTTGACCCCAAGTACTTAAACTCCTGTACCTTCTTCACCTCTTCACCCTGTAACCTTACTGTTCCACTTCCCTCCCTTTCATTCACACACATGTACTCAGTCTTACTACGACTGACCTTCATTCCTCTTCTCTCCAGCGCAAACCTCCACCTCTCCAGGTTTTCCTCCACCTGCTCCCTGCTCTCACTCCAGATCACAATGTCATCTGCAAACATCATTGTCCAAGGAGACTCCTGTCTGACCTCCTCTGACAACTGGTCCATCACTATAGCAAACAGGAAGGGGCTCAGAGCCAATCCCTGATGCAGTCCCACCTCCACATTGAACTCCTCTGTCTGACCTACAGCACACCTCACCACTGTCCTGCTCCTCTCATACATGTCCTGCACCACTCTGACATACTTCTCCGCTACTCCTGACTTCCTCATACAGTACCACAGCTCTTCTCTTGGCACCCTGTCATACGCTTTCTCCAAGTCTACAAACACACAGTGCAACTCCTTCTGACCATCCCTATACTTCTCCATCAAAATCCTCAGAGCAAAAATTGCATCCGTTGTGCTCTTTCTGGGCATGAAGCCATACTGCTGCTCACAAATTTCCACTACCTTCCTTAACCTAGCTTCCACTACTCTTTCCCATACCTTCATTGTATGGCTCATCAACTTTATCCCCCTATAGTTACTGCAACTCTGCACGTCACCCTTATTCTTAAAGATCGGCACTAACACACTTCTTCTCCATTCCTCAGGCATCCTCTCACTCTCTAAAACCCTGTTGAACAAATTAGCTAAAAATTCTACTGCTGCCTCTCCCAGACACTTCCAGACCTCCACCGGAATGTCATCAGGACCAACTGCCTTCCCACTTTTCATCCTCTTCAAAGCCTTCCTGACTTCATCCTTTCTAATCTTATCTACTTTCTGTTCCACAGAGTTCACCCCTTCTACTCTTTTTTCCCTCTCATTTTCCTCATTCATCAGCTCCTCAAAGTATTAAGACGGAGATATTACTGATTGGTCCAAAAACCAGTACACAGAAGCTCTCACAATTCAACCTGTACTTAGAAGGATGTTCTATTACTAATAGCTCTATAGTGAAAGACCTGGGCGTAATTTTAGACAGCAATTTGTCCTTTGAAAAACATATTTCCAATATTACAAAAATAGCCTTCTTCCACCTCAGAAATATCGCCAAGCTTAAGAACATTTTATCTGTATCTGATGCAGAAAAGCTAGTTCACGCATTCATGACCTCCAGACTGGACTATTGTAATGCATTATTTGGTGGTTGTCCTGCATCTTCAATAAACAAGCTACAGTTAGTCCAGAATGCAGCTGCCAGAGTCCTTACCAGGCCAAGAAAGTATGATCATATAACCCCAATATTATCATCCCTGCACTGGCTACCTGTTAAATTTAGAATTGATTACAAACTAGCACTACTTACATACAAGACTCTGAATGGTTTAGCTCCCACGTATCTAGCCAGTCTTCTAACACGTTACAATCCATCACGCAATCCATTCTGGTAGTTCCCAGAATATCAAAGTCTACAAAAGGGGGTAGAGCTTTTTCGTATTTAGCTCCTAAACTTTGGAACAGTCTTCCTGACAGTGTTCGGGGCTCAGACACAGTCTCCCAGTTCAAACGTAGACTAAAGACATATCTCTTTAGCCAGGCATACACGTAATACATCCCATAACTTTGTGCTCCAATACATCTGATTAAATGCACATCATCATCTAGTGCCTGCTAATACTATGAATAGCAGCTACGCTAATTCCTTTCCATTTGTTTCCCTTCTTCTACCCACCTCCGAGTCACACAGAGATTGTGCCAGCTCCGGTGGCATCCAGAGATGGACCAGCTCCAGCTGGGTTCTGCTTTCTGAGGACTGGAGTATTCAAAGCAGCACTGCCAACCCTATGTGGACATTTTACACATAACATTCTACACATGCTGTATCTGCATCACACAACTAATGCAGAAAGGACATTGTTCATATCACACTCTCCGGTGTCACCCAGATAATGTGCATTGTTTCTTATGTTCTGTAAAGCTGCTTTGAGACAATGCTCTTTGTTAAAAGCACTATACAAATAAAATTGAATTGAATTGAATTGAATTGAATTGAATTTTCAGCTGTCTTCACTATCCGCTGCAGGGTCTTGTGATTTGTGATGGTGCAATTCCCAAACCAAGTAGTGATGCAGCTGCTCAGGATGCTCTCGATGGTCCTTCTGTAGAACATGGTCAGGATGGGGGGAGGGAGATGGGCTTCCCTCAGCCTCCGCAGGAAGTAGAGACGCTGCTGGGCTTTCTTGCTGATGGAGCTGGTGTTGAGTGACCAGGTGCGGTTCTCCGCCAGATGTACACCAAGGAATTTGGTGCTCTCCACAGAGGATCTGTCGATGAACAGTGGAGAATGGTCACTCTGTGCTCTCCTAAAGTCAACAACCATCTCCTTAGTCTTGTCAACATTCAGAGACAGGTTGTTGGCTTTACACCCGGCTGTTAGTTGTTGCACCTCCTCTCTGTACGCTGACAGACATTGCTGCACAGTTGTGAGTCAGCAGGGTGAACAGCAGTGGGCTGAGCACACAGCCCTGAGGGGCCCCAGTGCTCGGTGTGGTGGTGCTGGAGATGCTGTTCCCGATCCGGATTGACTGAGGTCTCCCAGTCAGGAAGTCAAGGATACAGTTGCAGAGGGTGAAAACAAAGACGCAGCAGTCTCTGAACTCTCGGCTCATTGGCTGTAGGTCATCACAGATGTAGTTTTCAGTCAGAACTCCTTTCACACTGCAGGATTTTGAGTCGCTGACAGGTCCAGATATTTAGAACCTGCGACGTATCTGCGATTCTCTCAGATTGCGTGATTGTCACTCACGTGCACAAGCTCTGATTTGAGTTTGATTTCGGGAATTTGTCAGAGATTTTGCAAAACCTGTCAGAGACTGAAAATCAGGGCTAAAATCCTGCAGTGTGATCTCGGCATAAGAGGAGCGATGGTGGAGGTTGTTATTTCATGAAGAGCATCCAGACTTATGCTGTTTTGAATGTAGAGACATCATTAGACTTTGTTTATGGAGAGAGAGAGAGACATATAGAATGAGACATATAGACAAAGAGATGGAAGAGACATATGGATAAAGATAAAGAGAGAGAGAGAGAGAGAGAGAGAGAGAGAGAAAAACAGATTTATGAAGAATGAGAGAAAGACAGAAGGAGAGAGAGGCTGAGAGAGGATAAAGACAGATATAGAACATGAGAGAGAGTCATAGGTAGAGAGAAGGAGACCTATAGATGAATACAGAGAGAGAGAAAATAAGACAAAGATAAAGAGAGAGAGGAGACATATAGATGGAGAGAGAGAGAGACATATAGAAAGAGACATATAGACAAAGAGATGGAAGAGACATATGGATAAAGATAAAGAGAGAGAGAGAGAGAGAGAGAGAGAGAGAGAGAGAGAGAGAGAGAGAGAGAGACAGATTTATGAAGAATGAGAGAAAGACAGAAGGAGAGAGAGGCTGAGAGAGGATAAAGACAGATATAGAACATGAGAGAGAGTCATAGGTAGAGAGAAGGAGACCTATAGATGAATACAGAGAGAGAGAAAATAAGACAAAGATAAAGAGAGAGAGGAGACATATAGATGGAGGGGAGAGAGAGAAATAGAAAGAGAAATGGGAAAATAGAGGGAAGAAAAGGGATAAAGAAAAAGAAGGGGAGAGAGAGAGAGAGAGAGAGAGAGACAATTTATAACCAATTAAAAAAGACAGTCTGTGTGTTTGCTGAGAGAGGATAAAGACAGATATAGAACATGAGAGAGAAAATAGGTAAGTACACATGTTCCTATAGATTTTTTTTAAGAGGTAAATAAAAAAATGGGAAGAAACCCCATTTTTGTGTTTAAAGAGGACTATGGAGCTCTCCACGGAGGGAAAGCGCTAGGAAAAGATGAGAGAGGCTGAGTGGCTGATAGAGGGAGGTGAAAAGAGAGAGAGAGAGAGACAGATTTATGAAGAATGAGAGAAAGACAGAAGGAGAGAGAGGCTGAGAGAGGATAAAGACAGATATAGAACATGAGAGAGAGTCATAGGTAGAGAGAAGGAGACCTATAGATGAATACAGAGAGAGAGAAAATAAGACAAAGATAAAGAGAGAGAGGAGACATATAGATGGAGGGAGAGAGAGAAAGAGAGAGAGAGAAAGAGGAAGATATATTGATGAAGAAAATGAGAAAGACAGAAGGGGAGAGAGAGAGAGACACAGAGAGAGTCCACTCTTATAACCAAGTTAAGAAGACAGTCTCTCTCTTTCTCTCACAAACACACACACACACACACACACACACAAACACACACACACACACACACACTATGGTAAGTTAGACATCTTTCCTCTTTATTCTGTTTTTTAAGATGGTAAATGAATGGGTAATAATCTCCACCTTTTTGTGTTTAAAGTGGACTCGGCCTCTCCACGGCGTGAGCGCTAGAAACATGAGCAGCATGGCTGATTGTGGCTGATAGCATGGGAGGTGAAAATGTCATCCCCGCTTCTCTTTCGCTCTAATGGACGCCGCCTCTCCACGCTCACAATAACACAGACGTTTCTATCCAGGGTAATGTGGCCCCATAATGCACTGCTGCTAATCTCTGATTGCTGATAAGACCCTTGTACAGGAGCGATGCTGGTGTATGGGTCATCTCAGGGGTCAGACGAGGTTAATGGGTTTTGCCGCCCTCTAGAAATCGCCATGTTCTTGTCTCGTGGTAATAACAGTAATACATTGAATAAGGAGTTTATAAGGCTTCATGACACCTGCAAAAGGTCATGACAACTGCTACGGTTGAGACATACAGAAGAAGAAACACATTCAGTTTACACAGTAAAATCCTTAAGGCATAAAAGCATATTTGCTCAGACTCTCTGCCTTTTCATATTTGTTATATCACCTCACCTAAGTCCAATGTTATGATGATTTAATGTATGTCATACCAAAAGGTCTCACAAGACACCTTCATGTGCTATATCCATTTCTATAAACCTTTATAAATGTTTATGCAGAATATTGTCCTTTGTTATGAACAATAACCTTAAGTGAAGTGTTAATGAAAATCCTCTGATGTGGAAGAGTTATCCTGCTCGTGTTGGATTAAGACAAAAACCATCCAGATTAGGTTGCACCCCTGTCAGCGATGTGGAGGTTAATTTGGGACACGTCCAGTGGGACAAAACAAAACAAAACAAAAAAAGTTGTTATTTAGTGACAGTGAATCTCATCCTGATCGTGGAGATAAAGGAAGAATCAGCTGAGGCCTGAACTGAGTAGATACATTAAAATAAATTAAATAAAATATAAAAATAAAAGAAAAAAGCTGTAACAAGCAACAAACAAACAAACAAGCAACAAACAAATAAACAAATAAAAAACAAACCATAGTGTAAATATACAGTATAATACATGACTATAGTCACTCTGTTCACTCTGCAGCCATCTTGGAACCCAGGATCAGGGAGAAGATTTAAAAACGTATACAAAATACAAAATATTTGAAAAAATACACCAGTCTGGTAATGTGTAAAAAGGTTTCTCCATAACAAGCAGGTCAAAGGCTTGAAAATACAAACTAAATTTTTACAGTAGTTTCTATGGTAACCGTAATCACCATCCCGGAGAATAAACTGAACACTTACTGAGTTACTGCTTCCTTCATACAGCATTCGCACAAACCCTAACCCTAGGGCAAACCGTAACGGCTTTGCACCCTAGGTAGTGCACTACGCTGTATAAGCATAAGGAGATTATTTAGGATTTGTCCTGGAGATCAGCTCATTAGCAAGCACTCCGAAGCTGAGCTAATCTGGATTTTATGGTTTATTTCCATCTAAGCTGAAGTAAAAGATGTTATTAGCGATATATTAGTGAAGAATCATTTAAACCATGGAGTGTGAAGGAATTGCAAGAAGAGTAAGGGTGAGATGGAAAATTCTAAAAAACTGCATCAGACCTGTCAATTTTTTGTGTTGTACATTAATAATAGAGTATAGTAGTATTATTTATATATATATATATATATATATATATATATATATATATATATATATATATATATATATATATATATATATATGAGCAGCCTATTAGCAATGATTGACAATAGCATCAGTGTGTTTTGAATGCTCTGATGTTGAAGCCCTGCCCCTTCCTCTTTTCTTAATAATTATGTATCAGTGGGTTTGAGAATGAATGATGAGTTATTTGAGAAAGAGAAATGTCTTCTGAAAAAGATATCGAACTCCAATACACCATTCAACAAGCTTAACAGCCTTAACCGCTTGACCTTAACCACTTGCGCCTCTGGTAGTTATGCTACATTGTTAGGCTAGCTTGTTCGCTAACTATTAAACTGGTTCATATTCATCAAATGTGAATTGAAAATATGTTCAATAGGAAAACAAACAGATTCTGATGGAAGAATTATTTCATTCATACATTCATCTTTAGTAAATGCCTGGTCAAGGCTTAAAAACTCTTAAAACACTCATTATATACTTCTAAATAATAACTTTCTTGAAACAGAAGAGATAAAAAAAAAAAACACTTGAAAGCAAACAGTTTCAGTGTGTAAGATGGAGAGACTCAATAAATCTGACTGCAATAACTAACTCCGAGACAAACATATTAGACTCGAATGATTGTGTGTATGAAATGTGCAGCTGAATTCTCCCAAAATAAAAGAAAATTATCTATAAATGTTTCAAATAAGGTGAAATTGCACAAGGGTGGTGAACGAAGACGGATCACCAGCTACCAGATGGAGCTCACTGCGAGGAAAGAGGAAGCTGAGGAGGCTGTAAAAGGACAAAAGAGTAAAGAAACACATATACATTCATACATACATACATATATATATACATATATATAAAATATATATATATATATATATACACACACACACACATATATATATATACACACACACATACATATATATATACACACACATATATATATATATATATATGTATGTGTAAGGATGGTGAACGAAGACGGATCACCAGATGGAGCTCACTGCGAGGAAAGAGGAAGCGGAGGAGGCTGTAAAAGGACAAAAGAGTAAAGAAACACATATACATTCATACATACATACATATATATATATATATATATATATATATATATATATATATATATATATATATATATATATATATATATATATTTTATATATATGTATATATATATGTATGTATGTATGAATGTGTATGTGTTTATATATATACACACACACACACACATTATATATATATGTATATGTATATATATATATATATATAATATATATACATATATATACACATACATATATACATACATATATATATATATATATATATATATATATATATATATAATATTCATTAAGCATTAAATTGATATGTCAATTTTATTTTATATTTTTAGTGTAATGGATGTAAATAAAATAAAATAAATTGATAAAATAACAAATGAAAAAACAATAAAACTTTATTCTTACAAAGTAGAGACATTAGTTAAAATTTGAATTTCCATGCCTTAAAAAACTATTATTATTATTATTATTATTATTATTATTATTATTATTATTATTATTATTATTATTATTATTATTACTTGCAATAACGAGTCTTAAACCCCAGAAATGACTTCACATCATCACTTCCTGTTCCATCATCCTGAAGTCTGCAGGTTTCATTAACATGTTTTTGGTTAAATGCCTGAAATCTGAAGGTCAGTGTTTAACACGTTTTATTTGAATCTACAACATAAAACCCAAAACGTCATTTTTACACTTTGAATAGGGCGGTTGTGACGTGAAATGTTACTACAGTTGAACAGGAAGCTCTTCCACACTCTTCCACACTTTTAACGGTTCACTCGTTCAGATTCGTCCACTTGATTTGATCTGGAGTTTATGGAGTTTATTCACTGATGTAGTTTATACCGACATCCTATGTGAACTTCAGAGGAATCAGGAAACATGAGAGCTAGAAGTCCAGAGCGATGACTCGGGATTTCACTTCCACGTGGATTCCAGTCAGTGTCTTAACAGCAGCGACACTCTAATTAAAGCAGAGTCGAGGGATTTGCTGCTCAGGTCTGGTTGAAAGAACGACAAAGTGATTTATGAGTTTTTTCACTCAGCATCGGGATAGCGCCACGTGTAATACAACACCTGCTGACAGATCCGAGCAGCTCGCTTGTCTCCTTCCTTTACTAAATAAAGATGTAGCATGAGCACTGTGGTGAAAATAAAAATGTTTGGAAATGAACACACTATGGCAAACAGGCGTGTCTGCTCTTCTGGCTCAGGTTCTGCTGAGTAACAAGTCATGCTTGAGACAGATGAAGCAGTCGTATTAGCGCACGGACTTATTAACTACGTGTCCTGAGTCGAGCTGTGGAGCTGCTGCTTAATCACTGATCTGAAGCAAGATTATTATCTGGTGTGTGTGTGCTCTTCATGCTGGGTGGAAACTCAGAGAATTCAGAGTTAAGAAACACTGTCAGAAACACAGAGTCAGACTTAGCAAGTTACTGAGTCATAGTTTGCGAGAATAGTTACAGAGTCGTATTCACCGAGAATATTATAGAGTTGTAATTAGTGAGAAAATTATAGAGTCGTAGTTAGAGAAAATATTACAGTCATAGTTAGAACGAATATTATAGAGCCGTAGTTAATGAGACTATTACAGAGTCGTAGTTAGATAGAATATTACAGTCATAGCGAAAATATTACAGAGTCATAGTTAGCAAGAATAGTTACAGAGTTGTAGTTAGAGAGAATATTACAGAGTTGCAGTTAGAAAGAATATTACAGAGTCATAGTTACAGAAACATTACAGAGTCATAGTTACAGAGAATAGTTACAGAGTCATAGTTAGCAAAAATAGTTACAGAGTTGTAGTTAGCAAGAATATTACGGAGTCATAGTTAGCGAGAATATTACAGCGTAATAGTTAGCAAAAATAGTTACAGAGTTGTAGTTAGCAAGAATATTACGGAGTCATATTTAGCGAGAATATTACAGAGTCATAGTTAGCGAGAATATTACAGCGTAATAGTTAGCAAAAATAGTTACAGAGTTGTAGTTAGCAAGAATATTACAGAGTCGTATTTAGCGAGAATATTACAGAGTCATAGTTAGCGAGAATATTACAGCGTAATAGTTAGCAAAAATAGTTACAGAGTTGTAGTTAGCAAGAATATTACAGAGTCGTATTTAGCGAGAATATTACAGAGTCATAGTTAGCGAGAATATTACAGCGTAATAGTTAGCAAAAATAGTTACAGAGTCGTATTTAGCGAGAATATTACAGAGTCGTATTTAGCGAGAATATTACAGAGTCGTAGTTACAGAGAAAAGTTACAGAGTCGTAGTTAGCGAGAATATTAGAGACGTAGTTAGCAAGAATATTACATATTCTAGATATACACATATACACATATTCTACATATACACAGATCTGATGTGTGTCTGGACGTTGTGTGTCTGACTTAGCGTTCATTACTGATGTCTTTTAGGGTGAAATGCTACATACACATACACACACACACACACACACACACACACAGGACAGAGATCTAATCAGACCTGGTGAAGTGAGAACTGAGTCACATAGAAGCACAGATTCTTCTGAGACCCTTGTGTTTTTTTTCTTCTTGTTGCTCAGTAACCATAATGACACCCTAAAGATTGCAGTAGTGAATGTTAACGAGCTGAAATCCAAAAGAAATGAGGCTGTAACTCAGTGAATTAAAAAAACGTAAAAAAAAAAAAACACAAATAAGAGATATTGACGGTTTTCAGAAACAATGCAGTGCTGATTTTCGGCATCTTATAGAGATTAGAGTTGTGATGATCTAATACGTCTGTCTGTGAGTGTCTGTGTGTCTGTCTGTCCTTCTGTCTGTCTGAGTGTGTCTGTTTGTGTGTGTGTGTGTGTGTGTGTGTGTGTCTGTCCGTCTGTCCTTCTGCCTGTGTGTGTCTGTCTGTCTGTCTGTCTGTGTATCTGTTTGTCTGTCTGTCTCTCTGTCTGTGTGTCTGTCTGTGTATCTGTCTGTCTGTTTGTCTTTGTGTGTCTGTCTTTTTGTCTACCTGTCTCTTTGTCTGTGTGTCTGTCTGTCTGTCCATCTGTCTGTGTGTCTGTCTGTCTATCTGTGTGTCTTACTCAGTTTATCTTTCTCTCTGCACATGTGACTTGCTGTAGGAGGTAAATAAAGGAGACATAATTGAGTGAGCTGGAGAAATGGAGCGAGTTTTTCTGCCTGGCTGTAAACGTCTGCGACAATTACCAGGACTTTATGTGTGAGGTTACTGCAATCGACAGAAACATGGAAGCTGAAGCTTATTTGTGTTACGCGTTTTGTGTGGCTGCTGTTTCATCACTGTCACACACACACACACACACACACACACACACACACACACACAGAGTTAAATCTCAGACCTGAGTGAGTTTTCATTATATCTTCATTAATTTTTCTTGTTGTTGTTGTCGACTCAAATTGATCAACAACAAAATAAAAAACATAATTAGATTGTAAAATAAAAAATTAATCAACCTGCAAAAATACAACTATCCAAAACATAAAACCGAAAAATATTTTGCTCTCAGGCTCTTTAACTTGATCCAGACTAAATCTATATCTGAAAAAATATATATTCAATCAAGTAAACATTGTACTGTTGGATTCAGATTGGTCACAAGTTGACGATCCTACAGTTTTTAATCACAGGGTTTTTCTTTCTTTTTTCTTTTATTTATTTATTTGTTTGTTTGTTTATTTATTTTTTTATTTGTTTGTTTGTTTGTTTGTTTGTTTTTGCTGTCATTTATAATTGTTATACACGATTGCAAGCATAGTTTAGTATGCATTTGTACATTTGTATTGCATTTGTATTACATTTGTATAATTCATATTTTTATATTAGATTTTATCTTTAGATATATTTGTAATTTATAGTGGTATTTTTTTTTTTAGTATTTTCAGACTTTTTTTCCCTTTCTTTCGGAATATTTCCAGCATTGGACTTCTGCAATATCTAATATTTGTTTGTTTACTATTCTTCTTCTTCTTCTTCTTCTTCTTCTTCTTCTTCTAGTAGTGTTCCATGACGTATAGTGAGTCACATGAGGTAAAGCATGTACCATGATGTAAAGTGTGCACCATGATGTAAAGCGTGTCACATGGTGTAAAGCGTGCAACATGACAAAGTGTGCACCATGATGTAAAATATGTCCCATGACGTAAAGTGTGTCCCATGACGTAAAGTGTGTACCATGACGTAAAGTGTCACATGACATAAAGCATGTCACATGGCAAAGTATGTCACAAGACGTAAAGCATGTCCCATGACGTAAAGCATGTCCCATGACGTAAACCATGTCCCATGACATAAACCATGTCCCATGACATAAAACATGTCCCATGACGTAAAGTGTGTCCCATGACGTAAAGTGTGTCCCATGACGTAAAGTGTGTACCATGATGTAAAATATGTCCCATGATGTAAAGTGTGTCTCATGATGTAAAGTGTCTACCATGACGTAAAGTGTGTCCCATAATGTAAAATATGTACTATGACGTAAAGTGTGTACCATGACGTAAAATATGTCCCATGACATAAAGTGTGTACCATGACGTAAAGTGTCTACCATGATGTAAAATATGTCCCATTATGTAAAATATGTCCCATAATGTAAAGTGTGTCCCATGACGTAAAGTGTGTCCCATGATATAAAATATGTCCCATGATGTAAAGCGTGTACCATGACGTAAAGCGTGTCCCATGATATAAAATATGTCCCATGATGTAAAGCGTGTACCATGACGTAAAGCGTGTACCATGACGTAAAGCGTGTACCATGACGCAAAGTGTGTACCATGACGTAAAGTGTGTACCATGACGCAAAGTGTGTCCCATGACGTAAAGTGTGTCCCATGACGTAAAGTGTGTCCCATGACGTAAAGTGTGTACCATGATGTAAAATATGTCCCATGATGTAAAATATGTCCCATGATGTAAAATATGTCCCATGATGTAAAGTGTCTACCATGATGTAAAATATGTCCCATGATGTAAAGTGTGTACGAGGATGTAAAAAATGTCCCATGACGTAAAGTGTGTACCATGATGTAAAATATGTCCCATGATGTAAAGTGTGTCTCATGATGTAAAGTGTGTCCCATGACGTAAAGTGTGTCCCATGACGTAAAGTGTGTCCCATGACGCAAAGTGTGTCCCATGACGTAAAGTGTGTCCCATGATATAAAGTGTGTCCCATGACGTAAAGTGTGTCCCATGACGTAAAGTGTGTCCCATGACGTAAAGTGTGTACCATGACGTAAAATATGTCCCATGATGTAAAATATGTCCCATGATGTAAAGTGTCTACCATGATGTAAAATATGTCCCATGATGTAAAGTGTGTACCATGATGTAAAGTGTGTACGAGGATGTAAAAAATGTCCCATGATGTAAAATGTGTCCCATGACGTAAAGCATGTACCATGACGTAAAGCGTGTACCATGACGCAAAGTGTGTACCATGACGCAAAGTGTGTCCCATGACGCAAAGTGTGTCCCATGATGTACAATATGTCCCATGATGTAAAATGTCCCATGATGTAAAATGTCCCATGATGTAAAGTGTGTACCATGATGTAAAATATGTCCCATGATGTAAAGTGTCTACCATGATGTAAAATATGTCCCATGATGTAAAATGTCCCATGATTTAAAGTGTGTACCATGATGTAAAATATGTCCCATGATGTAAAGTGTCTACCATGATGTAAAATATGTCCCATGATGTAAAATATGTCCCATGATGTAAAGTGTGTCCCATGACGTAAAGTGTGTACCATGATATAAAATATGTCCCATGATGTAAAATGTGTCCCATGATGTAAAGTGTGTCCCATGACGTAAAGTGTGTACCATGATATAAAATGTGTCCCATGACGTAAAGCATGTACCATGTCGTAAAGCGTGTACCATGACGCAAAGCGTGTACCATGACGCAAAGCGTGTCCCATGATGTAAAGTGTGTCCCATGACGTAAAGTGTGTACCATGATGTAAAATATGTCCCATGATGTAAAGTGTCTACCATGATGTAAAATATGTCCCATGATGTAAAATATGTCCCATGATGTAAAGTGTGTCCCATGACGTAAAGTGTGTACCATGATATAAAATATGTCCCATGATGTAAAATGTGTCCCATGACGTAAAGCATGTACCATGACGCAAAGCGTGTACCATGACGCAAAGCGTGTCCCATGATGTAAAGTGTGTCCCATGACGTAAAGTGTGTACCATGATGTAAAGTGTGTACCATGACGTAAAGTATGTCACAAGACGTAAAGCATGTACCATGTGTATCGGCGGTCCACCGGAGGCGGAAGTGGCCGGATCCATGCGCCGAGCTGGCGATAGGGGAAGTCAGTAACGGGGAAGCAATAAACCAAGCGATATAATCCAAAGGGGTAATCCAAACACGAAAGTCGATACACAGTCCAGGGTCGATAATCCAGTAACGGGTGTGTCCGAGGAAAAGCACGAGACGAAACGATAAACAAACCAGGTCATACACAAAAGACAGTCCGAAATAAGCACAATGCCAACGCTCAGTATTTCCCATAAGGAACGATACTTTGCGACAAACAGGAAGTGCGCATCCGTATTTAAGTACGATAGTGAACCGGAAGTAACTCAAAATACGGGCGAGAGCTCCCTCTCGCGGTCAGTTCTCGGGCGGGTCATGACACCATGACATAAAGCATGTCCCATCATGTAAAGCGTGTCCCATGATGTGAAGCATGTCCCATCATGTAAAGCGTGTCCCATGATGTGAAGCATGTTCCATGATGTGAAGCATGTCCCATCATGTAAAGCGTGTCCCATGATGTGAAGCATGTTCCATGATGTAAAGCGTGTCCCATGACGTGAAGCATGTCCCATAATGTAAAGCGTGTCCCATAATGTAAAGCGTGTCCCATGATGTAAAGCGTGTCCCATGATGTGAAGCATGTTCCATGATGTAAAGCGTGTCCCATAATGTAAAGCGTGTCCCATGATGTAAAGCGTGTCCCATGATGTGAAGCATGTTCCATGATGTAAAGCGTGTCCCATGATGTAAAGCGTGTCCCATGATGTAAAGCGTGTCCCATGATGTGAAGCATGTTCCATGATGTAAAGCGTGTCCCATGACGTGAAGCATGTCCCATAATGTAAAGCGTGTCCTATAATGTAAAGCGTGTCCCATGATGTAAAGCGTGTCCCATGATGTAAAGCGTGTCCCATGATGTGAAGCATGTTCCATGATGTAAAGCGTGTCCCATGATGTAAAGCGTGTCCCATGATGTAAAGCGTGTCCCATGATGTGAAGCATGTTCCATGATGTAAAGCGTGTCCCATGATGTAAAATATGTCCCATGATGTGAAGCGTGTTCCATGATGTAAAGCGTGTCCCATGATGTAAAGCGTGTCCCATGATGTGAAGCGTGTTCCATGATGTAAAGCGTGTCCCATGATGTGAAGCGTGCTCCATGATGTAAAGCGTGTCCCATGATGTAAAGCGTGTCCCATGATGTGAAGCATGTTCCATGATGTAAAGCGTGTCCCATGACGTGAAGCATGTCCCATAATGTAAAGCGTGTCCCATAATGTAAAGCGTGTCCCATGATGTAAAGCATGTCCCATGATGTAAAGCGTGTCCCATGATGTGAAGCATGTTCCATGATGTAAAGCGTGTCCCATGATGTAAAGCGTGTCCCATGATGTAAAGCGTGTCCCATGATGTGAAGCATGTTCCATGATGTAAAGCATGTCCCATGATGTAAAATATGTCCCATGATGTGAAGCGTGTTCCATGATGTAAAGCGTGTCCCATGATGTAAAGCGTGTCCCATGATGTGAAGCATGTTCCATGATGTAAAGCGTGTCCCATGATGTAAAGCGTGTCCCATGATGTGAAGCGTGCTCCATGATGTAAAGCGTGTCCCATGATGTGAAGCATGTTCCATGATGTAAAGCGTGTCCCATGACGTGAAGCATGTCCCATAATGTAAAGCATGTCCCATAATGTAAAGCGTGTCCCATAATGTAAAGCGTGTCCCATAATGTAAAGCGTGTCCCATGATGTAAAGCGTGTCCCATAATGTAAAGCGTGTCCCATAATGTAAAGCGTGTCCCATGATGTAAAGCGTGTCCCATGATGTGAAGCATGTCCCATAATGTAAAGCATGTCCCATGACGTAAACCGTGTCCCATGATGTAAAGCGTGTCCCATGATGTAAAGCATGTCCCATCATGTAAAGCGTGTCCCATGATGTGAAGCATGTCCCATGATGTAAAGCGTGTCCCATGACGTGAAGCATGTTCCATGATGTAAAGCGTGTCCCATGATGTGAAGCATGTCCCATAATGTAAAGCATGTCCCATGACGTAAACCGTGTCCCATGATGTAAAGTGTGTCCCTTGACGTAAACCGTGTCCCATGATGTAAAGTGTGTCCCTTGACGTAAACCGTGTCCCATGATGTAAAGTGTGTCCCTTGAGATAAAGCGTTTCTCATGACCTAAAGCATGTTTTGCACAGTTTGGTTAATAAATCAACAATAAAGCACAAAACCAGCAAATAAATCAATGTTGTTGGTAATAAACACATTAAAAGTGCTGATGTTTCCACGCGCCGAGGAACTCCAGGTTCCGTCAATTCAAGAGCACGACTAATAAAGTCCTGCAGTAATGTCGCTGGTGCGTGATGTTGCGATCATTGGGAAGCGCTCGTCCCTGAGACTCAAATGAACTTTACAATCTGAACAAAATGAAATTCGGTGCAGCTTTAAATCTTTGAAAGAAAAGCCGGTCAAATTTCAGGCTAATGAAGAGGAAAAGATTGCTTTTTTCCTTTTTTTTCAGGGCTTCATTAAAAATGAAACATGAAGTGCTTTGTAGTTCTAAAGAGTTGAAAGATTGTCAGAAGGAAGTGAGCTAATCCTCGAGTGATGGCGCGGGTGTAGATCA